>CAWUDS030002219.1:15542758-15579712 GCA_963859935.3 Lathyrus sativus | reverse complement strand
TCACTAAAGTTAAATAATCAAGTTCAATTTTTTTTATATTCACATTGTATTGTAGTATAATATAAGTAATAAAAGTAGTGTAAATGAATAACCCATAATTTATACATATGAGTAATAGTTAAACTTAAATAAAAAATCTTAGTATTATTTTTACTCATCGTATTCACATTACCTTATGGTATATTACATCTAAAAATGTTCCATATTTTACTACACGATCACAAAGTTTTTAGGTTATTTTATCTTTAAGAAACAAGCACAATAGACTATAATAGATGTAAAAAAACAATTATATTTTATTTTTCTTCTCCATCACAAAATTTTAGGTTTTAACACACTAAGAAACCAAGGTGAAAGACTATAATCCATGACATATATTTCATTAAATATAGGTAATAATTAAAAAATATTATAAAGCTCAAATTTATTTATATTTACCATTTAACATTTAATTATGGTTTATTAGATGTAAATATATTCAATATGTTTCTTCTACATCACAAAATTTCGTTTTTCTTTGTTACTAAGCCACAAATTTAAAAGACTATATATAAATGACAAATAAATTATATATATATATATATATATATATATATATATATATATATATATATATATATATATATATATATATATATATATATATATATAATATATATATATATATATATATATATATATATATATATATATATATATATATATATATATATATATATATATATATATATATGGGTAATCACTAAAGTTATATATTTAAGTTAGATTTTTTTTGTATTCACAATATTCACATTGTATTGTAGTATGAATGACTTATAATTTATACATATGCGTAATAGTTAAACTTAAATAAACAAACTCAATATTATTTATACTCATCGTATTCACATTACCTTATGGTATATTGCATCTAAAAATATTCAATAATTTTCTTCACCATCACAAAGTTTAATGTTATTCTATCTCTAAGAAACAAGCACAATAGACTATAATAGATGTAAAAAAAAACAATTATATATTTTTTTCTTCTCCATCACAAAATTTTAGGTTTTAACACACTAAAAAACCAAGTTGAAAGACTATAATCCATGACATATATTTCATAAAATATAGGTAATAACTTAAAATTATTATAAAGCTCAATTTTATATATATTTACCATTTAACATTTAATTATGGTTTATTAGATGTAAATATATTTAATATGTTTCTTCTCCATCACCAATTTTCAATTTTCTTCGTTACTAAGCCACAAATTTAAAAGACTATAAATCAATGACAAATAAATTATATATATGGGTAATCACTAAAGTTAAGTATACAAGTTCAAGTTTTTTTTTTGTATTCACAATATTAATATTGTATTGCAGTATAATATATGTAATAAAAGTACTGTAAATGAATGACCCATAATTTATACATATGCGTAATAGTTAAACTTAAATCAACAAGCTCAATATTATTTATACCCATTGTATTCGCATTACCTTATGGTATATTGCATCTAAAAATATTCAATATTTTTCTTCACCATCACAAAGTTTTAGATTATTCTATCTCTAAGAAACAAGCGCAATAGACTATAATAGATGTAAAAAAAAACAATTATATTTTAGTTTTCTTCTCCATCACAAAATTTTAGGTTTTAACTCACTAAGAAACCAAGTTTAAAGACTACAATCCATGACATATATTTCATAAAATATAGGTAGTAATTAAAAAATATTATAAAGCTCAAATTTATTTATATTTACCATTTAACATTTAATTATGGTTTATTAGATTTAAATATATTCAATATGTTTCTTCTCCATCACCAAATTTCGTTTTTCTTTGTTACTAAGCCACAAATTTAAAAGACTATAAATCAATGACAAATAAATTATATATATATATATATATGGGTAATCACTAAAGTTAAATAATCAATTTCAATTTTTTTTATATTCACATTGTATTGTAGTATAATATATGTAATAAAAGTAGTGTAAATGAATAACCCATAATTTATACATATGAGTAATAGTTAAACTTAAATAAAAAATTTTAGTTTTATTTTTACTCATCGTATTCACATTACCTTATGGTATATTGCATCTAAAAATCTTCAATAGTTTACTACACGATCACAAAGTTTTAGGTTATTTTATCTTTAAGAAACAAGCACAATAGACTATAATAGATGTAAAAAAATAATTATATTTTATTTTTCTTCTCCATCACAAAATTTTAGGTTTTAACACACTAAGAAACCAAGTTGAAAGACTATAATCCATGACATATATTTCATAAAATATAGGTAATAATTAAAAAATATTATAAAGCTCAAATTTATTTATATTTACCATTTAACATTTAATTATTGTTTATTAGATGTAAATATATTCAATATGTTTCTTCTACATCAGAAAATTTCGTTTTTTATTTGTTACTAAGACACAAATTTACAAGACTATATCTAAATGACAAATAAATTTTATATATATATATATATATATATATATATATATATATATATATATATATATATATATATATATATATATATATATATATATATATATATATATACATATATATATATATATATATATATATATATATATATATATATATATATATATACATATATATATATATATATATATATATATATATATATATATATATATATATATATATATATATATATATATATATATATATATATATGGGTAATCACTAAAGTTATATATTTAAGTTAGATTTTTTTTGTATTCAAAATATTCACATTGTATTGTAGTATAATATATGTAATAAAGTACTATAAATGAATGACTCATAATTTATACAAATGCGTAATAGTTAAACTTAAATAAACAAACTCAATATTATTTATACTCATCGTATTCACATTACCTTATGGTATATTGCATCTAAAAATATTCAATATTTTTCTTCACCATCACAAAGTTTAATGTTATTCTATCTCTAAGAAACGAGCACAATAGACTATAATAGATGTAAAAAAAACAATTATATTTTTTTTCCTCTCCATCACAAAATTTTAGGTTTTAACACACTAAAAAGCCAAGTTGAAAGACTATAATCCATGACATATATTTCATAAAATATAGGTAATAATTTAAAAATATTATAAAGCTCAAATTTATATATATTTACCATTTAACATTTAATTATGGTTTATTAGATGTCAATATATTTAATATGTTTCTTCTCCATCACCAAATTTCAATTTTCTTCGTTACTAAGCCACAAATTTAAAAAACTATAAATCAATGACAAATAAATTATATATATATATATAGGTAATCACTAAAGTTAAGTATACAAGTTCAATTTTTTTTATATTCACAATATTCATATTGTATTGTAGTATAATATATGTAATAAAAGTACTGTAAATGAATGACCCATAATTTATACATATGCGTAATAGTTAAACTTAAATCAACAAGCTCAATAATATTTATACCCATTGTATTCGCATTACCTTATGGTATATCGCATCTAAAAATATTCAATATTTTTCTTCACTATCACAAAGTTTTAGGTTATTCTATCTCTAAGAAACAAGCGCAATAGACCTATAATAGATGTAAAAAAAAAATTATATTTTAGTTTTCTTCTCCGTCACAAAATTTTAGGTTTTAACACACTAAGAAACCAAGTTTAAAGACTATAATCCATGACATATATTTCATAAAATATAGGTAGTAATTAAAAATATTATAAAGCTCAAATTTATTTATATTTACCATTTAACATTTAATTATGGTTTATTAGATTTAAATATATTCAATATGTTTCTTCTCCATCACCAAATTTCGTTTTTCTTTGTTACTAAGCAACAAATTTAAAAGACTATAAATCAATGAAAAATAAATTATATATATGGGTAATCACTAAAGTTAAGTATACAAGTTCAAGTTTTTTTTTGTATTCACAATATTCATATTGTATTGCAGTATAATATATGTAATAAAAGTACTGTAAATGAATGACTCATAATTTATACATATGCGTAATAGTTAAACTTAAATCAACAAGCTCAATATTATTTATACCCATCGTATTCGCATTACCTTATGGTATATTGCATTTAAAAATGTTCCATATTTTTCTTCACCATCACAAAATTTTAGGTTTTAACACACTAAGAAACCAAGTTTAAAGACTACAATCCATGACATATTATTCATAAAATATAGGTAGTAATTAAAAAATATTATAAAGCTCAAATTTATTTATATTTACCATTTAACATTTAATTATGGTTTATTAGATTTAAATATAACCAATATGTTTCTTCTCCATCACCAAATTTCGTTTTTCTTTGTTACTAAGCCACAAATTTAAAAGACTATAAATCAATCAAAAATAAATTTTATATATATATATATATATATATATATATATATATATATATATATATATATATATATATATATATATATATATATATATATATATATATATATATATATATATATATATATATATATATATATATATATATATATATATATATATATATATATATATATATATATATATATATATATATATATATATATATATATATATATATATATATATATATATATATATATATATATATATATATATATATATATATATATATATATATATATATATATATATATATATATATATATATATATATGTGTGTGTGGGTAATCACTAAAGTTAAATAATCAAGTTCAATTGTTTTTATATTCACATTTTATTGTAGTATAATATATGTAATAAAAGTAGTGTAAATAAATGACCCATAATTTATACATATGAGTAATAGTTAAACTTAAATAAACAAGCTTAGTATTATTTTTACTCATCGTATTCACATTACCTTATGGTATATTGCATCTGAAAAAGTTCAATATTTCACTACACGATCACAAAGTTTTAGGTTATTTCATCTTTAAGAAACAAGCACAATAGGCTATAATATATGTAAAAAAACAATTATATTTTATTTTTCTTCTCTATCACAAAATTTTAGGTTTTAACACACTAAGAAACCAAGTTGAAAGACTATAATCCATGACATATATTTCATAAAATATAGGTAATAATTAAAAAATATTATAAAGCTCAAATTTATTTATATTTACCATTTTACATTTAATTATGGTTTATTAGATGTAAATATATTCAATATGTTTCTTCTACATCACAAAATTTCGTTTTTCTTTGTTACTAAGCCACAAATTTAAAAGACTATATATAAATGACAAATAAATTATATATATACATATATATATGGGTAATCACTAAAGTTAAATATTAAAGTTAGATTTTTTTTTGTATTCACAATATTCACATTGTATTGTAGTATAATATATGTAATAAAAGTACTGTAAATGAATGACCCAAAATTTATACATATGCGTAATAGTTAAACTTAAATAAACAAACTCAATATTATTTATACCCATCGTATTCACATTACCTTATGGTATATTGCATCTAAAAATATTCAATATTTTTCCTCACCATCACAAAGTTTAATGTTATTCTATCTCTAAGAAACAAGCACAATAGACTATAATATATGTAAAAAAACAATTATATTTTTTTTCTTCTCCATCACAAAGTTTTAGGTTTTAACACACTAAAAAACCAAGTTGAAAGACTATAATCCATGACATATATTTCATAAATATAGGTAATAATTTAAAAATATTATAAAGCTCAAATTTATATATATTTACCATTTAACATTTAATTATGGTTTATTAGATGTAAATATATTTAATATGTTTCTTCTCCATCACCAAATTTCGTTTTTCTTTGTTACTAAGCCACAAATTTAAAAGACTATAAATCAATGACAAATAAATTATATATATATGGGTAATCACTAAAGTTAAGTATACAAGTCCAATTTTATTTTGTATTCACAATATTCATATTGTATTGTAGTATAATATATGTAATAAAAGTACTGTAAATGAATGACCCATAATTTATACATATGCGTAATAGTTAAACTTAAATAAACAAGATCAATATTATTTATACCCATTGTATTCGCATTACCTTATGGTATATTGCATCTAAAAATATTCAATATTTTTCTTCATCATCACAAAGTTTTAGGTTTTTCTATCTCTAAGAAACAAGCGCAATAGACTATAATAGATGTAAAAAAAACAATTATATTTTAGTTTTCTTCTCCGTCACAAAATTTTAGGTTTTAACACACTAAGAAACCAAGTTTAAAGACTATAATCTATGACATATATTTCATAAAATATAGGTAGTAATTAAAAAATATTATAAAGCTCAAATTTATTTATATTTACCATTTAACATTTAATTATGGTTTATTATATTTAAATATATTCAATGTGTTTCTTCTCCATTACCAAATTTTGTCTTTCTTTGTTACTAAGCCACAAATTTAAAAGACTATAAATCAATGACAAATAAATTATATATATATATGGGTAATCACTAAAGTTAAATAATCAAGTTCAATTTTTTTTATATTCACATTGTATTGTAGTATAATATAAGTAATAAAAGTAGTGTAAATGAATAACCCATAATTTATACATATGAGTAATAGTTAAACTTAAATAAAAAATCTTAGTATTATTTTTACTCATCGTATTCACATTACCTTATGGTATATTACATCTAAAAATGTTCCATATTTTACTACACGATCACAAAGTTTTAGGTTATTTTATCTTTAAGAAACAAGCACAATAGACTATAATAGATGTAAAAAAACAATTATATTTTATTTTTCTTCTCCATCACAAAATTTTAGGTTTTAACACACTAAGAAACCAAGGTGAAAGACTATAATCCATGACATATATTTCATTAAATATAGGTAATAATTAAAAAATATTATAAAGCTCAAATTTATTTATATTTACCATTTAACATTTAATTATGGTTTATTAGATGTAAATATATTCAATATGTTTCTTCTACATCACAAAATTTCGTTTTTCTTTGTTACTAAGCCACAAATTTAAAAGACTATATATAAATGACAAATAAATTATATATATATATATATATATATATATATATATATATATATATATATATATATATATATATATATATATATATATATATATATATATATATATATATATATATATATATATATATATATATATATATATATATATATATATATATATATATATATATATATATATATATATATATATATATATATATATATATATATATGGGTAATCACTAAAGTTATATATTTAAGTTAGATTTTTTTTGTATTCACAATATTCACATTGTATTGTAGTATGAATGACTCATAATTTATACATATGCGTAATAGTTAAACTTAAACAAACAAACTCAATATTATTTATACTCATCGTATTCACATTACCTTATGGTATATTGCATCTAAAAATATTCAATATTTTTCTTCACCTTCACAAAGTTTGATGTTATTCTATCTCTAAGAAACAAGCACAATAGACTATAATAGATGTAAAAAAACAATTATATTTTTTTTTCTTTTCCATCACAAAGTTATAGGTTTTAACACACTAAAAAACCAAGTTGAAAGACTATAATCCATGACATATATATCATAAAATATAGGTAATAATTTAAAAATATTATAAAGCTAAAATTTATATATATTTACCATTTAACATTTAATTATGGTTTATTAAATGTATATATATTTAATATCTTTCTTCTCCATCACCAAATTTCAATTTTCATCGTTACTAAGCCACAAATTTAAAAGACTATAAATCAATGACAAATAAATTATATATATATATATATATATATATATATATATATATATATATATATATATATATATATATATATATATATATATATATATATATATATATATATATATATATATATATATGGGTAATCACTAAAGTTAAGTATACAAGTTCAATTTTTTTTTTGTATTCACAATATTCATATTGTATTGTAGTATAATATATGTATTAAAAGTACTGTAAATGAATGACCCATAATTTATACATATGCGTAATAGTTAAACTTAAATAAACAAGCTCAATATTATTTATACCCATTGTATTCGCATTACCTTATGGTATATTGCATCTAAAAATATTCAATATTTTTCTTCACTATCACAAAGTTTTAGGTTATTCTATCTCTAAGAAACAAGCGCAATAGACTATAATAGATGTAAAAAAAAAATTATATTTTAGTTTTCTTCTCCGTCACAAAATTTTAGGTTTTAACACACTAAGAAACCAAGTTTAAAGACTATAATCCATGACATATATTTCATAAAATATAGGTAGTAATTAAAAATATTATAAAGCTCAAATTTATTTATATTTACCATTTAACATTTAATTATGGTTTATTAGATTTAAATATATTCAATATGTTTCTTCTCCATCACCAAATTTCGTTTTTCTTTGTTACTAAGCCACAAATTTAAAAGACTATAAATCAATGAAAAATAAATTATATATATATATATATATATATATATATATATATATATATATATATATATATATATATATATATATATATATATATATATATATATATATATATATATATATATATATATATATATATATATATATATATATGTGGGTAATCATTAAAGTTAAATAATCAAGTTTAATTGTTTTTATATTCACATTGTATTGTAGTATAATATATGTAATAAAAGTAGTGTAAATAAATGACCCATAATTTATACATATGAGTAATAGTTAAACTTAAATAAACAAGCTTAGTATTATTTTTACTCATCGTATTCAGATTACCTTATGGTATATTGCATCTGAAAATGTTTAATATTTTACTACACGATCACAAAGTTTTAGGTTATTTTATCTTTAAGAAACAAGCACAATAGACTATAATATATGTAAAAAAAAACAATTATATTTTATTTTTCTTCTCTATCACAAAATTTTAGGTTATAACACACTAAGAAACCAAGTTGAAAGACTATAATCCATGACATATATTTCATAAAATATAGGTAATAATTAAAAAATATTATAAAGCTCAAATTTATTTATATTTACCATTTTACATTTAATTATGGTTTATTAGATGTAAATATATTCAATATGTTTCTTCTACATCACAAAATTTCGTTTTTCTTTGTTACTAAGCCACAAATTTAAAAGACTACATATAAATGACAAATAAATTATATATATACATATATATATATATATATGGGTAATCACTAAAGTTAAATATTAAAGTTAGATTTTTTTTTGTATTCACAATATTCACATTGTATTGTAGTATAATATATGTAATAAAAGTACTGTAAATGAATGACCCAAAATTTATACATATGCGTAATAGTTAAACTTAAATAAACAAACTCAATATTATTTATACCCATCGTATTCACATTACCTTATGGTATATTGCATCTAAAAATATTCAATATTTTTCCTCACCATCACAAAGTTTAATGTTATTCTATCTCTAAGAAACAAGCACAATAGACTATAATATATGTAAAAAAACAATTATATTTTTTTTCTTCTCCATCACAAAGTTTTAGGTTTTAACACACTAAAAAACCAAGTTGAAAGACTATAATCCATGACATATATTTCATAAATATAGGTAATAATTTAAAAATATTATAAAGCTCAAATTTATATATATTTACCATTTAACATTTAATTATGGTTTATTAGACGTAAATATATTTAATATGTTTCTTCTCCATCACCAAATTTCATTTTTCTTCGTTACTAAGCCACAAATTTCAAAGACTATAAATCAATGACAAATAAATTATATATATATATATGGGTAATCACTAATGTTAAGTATACAAGTCCAATTTTATTTTGTATTCACAATATTCATATTGTATTGTAGTATAATATGTGTAATAAAAGTACTGTAAATGAATGACCCATAACTTATACATATGCATAATAGTTAAACTTAAATAAACAAGCTCAATATTATTTATACACATTGTATTCGCATTACCTTATGGTATATTGCATCTAAAAATATTCAATATTTTTCTTCACCATCACAAAGTTTTAGGTTATTCTATCCCTAAGAAACAAGCGCAATAGACTATAATAGATGTAAAAAAAAACAATTATATTTTAGTTTTCTTCTCAATCACAAAATTTTAGGTTTTAACACACTAAGAAACCAAGTTGAAAGACTATAATCCTTGACATATATTTCATAAAATATAGGTAGTAATTAAAAAATATTATAAAGCTCAAATTTATTTTTATTTACCATTTAAGATTTAATTATGGTTTATTAGATTTAAATATATTCAATATGTTTCTTCTCCATCACCAAATTTCGTTTTTCTTTGTTACTAAGCCACAAATTTAAAAGACTATAAATGAATGACAAATAAATTATATATATATATATATATATATATATATATATATATATATATATATATATATATATATATATATATATAATATATGGGTAATCACTAAAGTTAAATAATCAAGTTCAATTTTTTTTATATTCACATTGTATTGTAGTATAATATATGTAATAAAAGTAGTGTAAATGAATGACCCATAATTTATACATATGAGTAATAGTTAAACTTAAATAAACAAGCTTAGTATTATTTTTACTCATCGTATTCACATTACCTTGTGGTATATTGCATCTGAAAATGTTCAATATTTTACTACACGATCACAAAGTTTTAGGTTATTTTATCTTTAAGAAACAAGCACAATAGACTATAATATATGTAAAAAGACAATTATATTTTATTTTTCTTCTCCATCACAAAATTTTAGGTTTTAACACACTAAGAAACCAAGTCGAAAGACTATAATCCATGACATACATTTCATAAAATATAGGTAATAATTAAAAAATATTATAAAGCTCAAATTTATATATATTTACCATTTAACATTTAATTATGGTTTATTAGATGTAAATATATTTAATATGTTTCTTCTCCATCACCAAATTTCATTTTTCTTCGTTACTAAGTCACAAATTTAAAAGACTATAAATCAATGACAAATAAATATATATATATATATATATATATATATATATATATATATATATATATATATATATATATATATATATATATATATATATATATATATATATATATATATATATATATATATATATATATATATATATATATATATATATATATATATATATATATATATATATATATATATATATATATATATATATATATATATATATATATATATATATATATATATATATATATATATATATATGGGTAATCACTAAAGTTAAGTATACAAGTTCAATTTATTTTTTTTGAATTCACAATATTCATATTGTATTGTAGTATAATATATGTAATAAAAGTACTGTATATGAATGACCCATAATTTATACATATGCATAATAGTTAAACTTAAATAAACAAGATCAATATTATTTATACACATTGTATTCGCACTAATATATGGTATATTGCATCTAAAAATATTCAATATTTTTCTTCACCATCACAAAGTTTTAGGTTATTCTATCTCTAAGAAACAAGCGCAATAGACTATAATAGATTAAAAAAAACAATTATATTTTAGTTTTCTTCTCTATCACAAAATATTAGGTTTTAACACACTAAGAAACTAAGTTGAAAGACTATAATCCATGACATATATTTCATAAAATATAGGTAGTAATTAAAAAATATTATAAAGCTCAAATTTATTTATATTTACCATTTAAGATTTAATTATGGTTTATTAGATTTAAATATATTCAATATGTTTCTTCTCCATCACCAAATTTCGTTTTTCTTTGTGACTAAGCCACAAATTTAAAAGACTATTAATCAATGACAAATAAATTATATATATATATATATGGGTAATCACTAAAGTTAAATAATCAAGTTCAATTTTTTTTATATTCACATTGTATTGTAGTATAATATATGTAATAAAAGTAGTGTAAATGAATGACCCATAATTTATACATATGCGTAATAGTTAAACTTAAATAAACAAGCTTAGTATTATTTTTACTCATCGTATTCACATTACCTTATGGTATATTGCATCTAAAAATGTTCAATATTTTACTACACGATCACAAAGTTTTAGGTTATTTTATCTCTAAGAAACAAGCACAATAGACTATAATAGATGTAAAAAAACAATTTTATTTTATTTTTCTTCTCCATCACAAAATTTTAGGTTTTAACACACTAAGAAACCAAGTTGAAAGACTATAATCCATGACATATAATTCATAAAATATAGGTAATAATTCAAAAATATTATAAAGCTCAAATTTATTTATATTTACCATTTAACATTTAATTATGGTTTATTAGATGTAAATATATTCAATATGTTTCTTCTACATCACAAAATTTCGTATTTCTTTGTTACTAAGCCACAAATTTGAAAGACTATATATAAATGACAAATAAATTATATATATATATATATATATATATATATATATATATATATATATATATATATATATATATATATATATATATATATATATATATATATATATATATATATATATATATATATATATATATATATATATATATATATATATATATATATATATATATATATATGGGTAATCACTAAAGTTAAATATTCAAGTTAGATTTTTTTTTGTATTCACAATATTCAAATTGTATTGTAGTATAATATATGTAATAAAAGTACTGTAAATGAATGACCCATAATTCATACATATGCGTAATAGTTAAACTTAAATAAACAAACTCAATATTATTTATACTCATCGTATACACATTACCTTATAGTATATTGCATCTAAAAATATTCAATAGTTTTCTTCACCATCACAAAGTTTAATATTATTCTATCTCTAAGAAACAAGCACAATAGACTAATATATGTAAAAAAACAATTATATTTTTTTTCTTCTCCATCACAAAATTTTAGGTTTTAACACACTAAAAAACCAAGTTGAAAGACTATAATCCATGACATATATTTCATAAATATAGGTAATAATTTAAAAATATTATAAAGCTCAAATTTATATATATTTACCATTTAACATTTAATTATGGTTTATTATATGTATATATATTTAATATGTTTCTTCTCCATCACCAAATTTCGTTTTTCTTCATTACTAAGCCACAAATTTAAAAGACTATAAATCAATGACAAATAAATTATATATATATATATATATATATATGGGTAATCACTAAAGTTAAGTATACAAGTTCAATTTTTTTTTTGAATTCACAATATTCATATTGTATTGTAGTATAATATATGTAATAAAAGTACTGTAAATGAATGACCCATAATTTATACATATGCATAATAGTTAAACTTAAATAAACAAGCTCAATATTATTTATACACATTGTATTCGCATTACCTTATGGTATATTGCATCTAAAAATATTCAATATTTTTCTTCACCATCACAAAGTTTTAGGTTATTCTATCCCTAAGAAACAAGCGCAATAGACTATAATAGATGTAAAAAAAACAATTATATTTTAGTTTTCTTCTCAATCACAAAATTTTAGGTTTTAACACACTAAGAAACCAAGTTGAAAGACTATAATCCTTGACATATATTTCATAAAATATAGGTAGTAATTAAAAAATATTATAAAGCTCAAATTTATTTTTATTTACCATTTAAGATTTAATTATGGTTTATTAGATTTAAATATATTCAATATGTTTCTTCTCCATCACCAAATTTCGTTTTTCTTTGTTACTAAGCCACAAATTTAAAAGACTATAAATGAATGACAAATAAATTATATATATATATATATATATATATATATATATATTATATATATATATATATATATATATATATATATATATATATATATATATATATATATATATGGGTAATCACTAAAGTTAAATAATCAAGTTCAATTTTTTTTATATTCACATTGTATTGTAGTATAATATATGTAATAAAAGTAGTGTCAATGAATGACCCATAATTTATACATATGAGTAATAGTTAAACTTAAATAAACAAGCTTAGTATTATTTTTACTCATCGTATTCACATTGCCTTGTGGTATATTGCATCTGAAAATGTTCAATATTTTACTACACGATCACAAAGTTTTAGGTTATTTTATCTTTAAGAAACAAGCACAATAGACTATAATATATGTAAAAAGACAATTATATTTTATTTTTCTTCTCCATCACAAAATTTTAGGTTTTAACACACTAAGAAACCAAGTCGAAAGACTATAATCCATGACATATATTTCATAAAATATAGGTAATAATTAAAAAATATTATAAAGCTCAAATTTATATATATTTACCATTTAACATTTAATTATGGTTTATTAGATGTAAATATATTTAATATGTTTCTTCTCCATCACCAAATTTCATTTTTCTTCGTTACTAAGTCACAAATTTAAAAGACTATAAATCAATGACAAATAAATTATATATATATATATATATATATATATATATATATATATATATATATATATATGCGTAATCACTAAAGTTAAGTATACAAGTTCAATTTATTTTTTTGAATTCACAATATTCATATTGTATTGTAGTATAATATATGTAATAAAAGTACTGTATATGAATGACCCATAATTTATACATATGCATAATAGTTAAACTTAAATAAACAAGATCAATATTATTTATACACATTGTATTCGCACTAATATATGGTATATTGCATCTAAAAATATTCAATATTTTTCTTCACCATCACAAAGTTTTAGGTTATTCTATCTCTAAGAAACAAGCGCAATAGACTATAATAGATTAAAAAAAACAATTATATTTTAGTTTTCTTCTCTATCACAAAATATTAGGTTTTAACACACTAAGAAACTAAGTTGAAAGACTATAATCCATGACATATATTTCATAAAATATAGGTAGTAATTAAAAAATATTATAAAGCTCAAATTTATTTATATTTACCATTTAAGATTTAATTATGGTTTATTAGATTTAAATATATTCAATATGTTTCTTCTCCATCACCAAATTTCGTTCTTCTTTGTGACTAAGCCACAAATTTAAAAGACTATTAATCAATGACAAATAAATTATATATATATATATGGGTAATCACTAAAGTTAAATAATCAAGTTCAATTTTTTTTATATTCACATTGTATTGTAGTATAATATATGTAATAAAAGTAGTGTAAATGAATGACCCATAATTTATACATATGCGTAATAGTTAAACTTAAATAAACAAGCTTAGTATTATTTTTACTCATCGTATTCACATTACCTTATGGTATATTGCATCTAAAAATGTTCAATATTTTACTACACGATCACAAAGTTTTAGGTTATTTTATCTCTAAGAAACAAGCACAATAGACTATAATAGATGTAAAAAAACAATTATATTTTATTTTTCTTCTCCATCACAAAATTTTAGGTTTTAACACACTAAGAAACCAAGTTGAAAGACTATAATCCATGACATATATTTCATAAAATATAGGTAATAATTAAAAAATATTATAAAGCTCAAATTTATTTATATTTACCATTTAACATTTAATTATGGTTTATTATATGTAAATATATTCAATATGTTTCTTCTACATCACAAAATTTCGTATTTCTTTGTTACTAAGCCACAAATTTGAAAGACTATATATAAATGACAAATAAATTATATATATATATATATATATATATATATATATATATATATATATATATATATATATATATATATATATATATATATATATATATATATATATATATATATATATATATATATATATATATATATATATATATATATATATATATATATATATATATATGGGTAATCACTAAAGTTAAATATTCAAGTTAGATTTTTTTTTGTATTCACAATATTCAAATTGTATTGTAGTATAATATATGTAATAAAAGTACTGTAAATGAATGACCCATAATTCATACATATGCGTAATAGTTAAACTTATATAAACAAACTCAATATTATTTATACTCATCGTATACACATTACCTTATGGTATATTGCATCTAAAAATATTCAATAGTTTTCTTCACCATCACAAAGTTTAATATTATTCTATCTCTAAGAAACAAGCACAATAGACTATAATATATGTAAAAAAACAATTATATTTTTTTTCTTCTCCATCACAAAATTTTAGGTTTTAACACACTAAAAAACCAAGTTGAAAGACTATAATCCATGACATATATTTCATAAATATAGGTAATAATTTAAAAATATTATAAAGCTCAAATTTATATATATTTACCATTTAACATTTAATTATGGTTTATTAGATGTATATATATTTAATATGTTTCTTCTCCATCACCAAATTTCGTTTTTCTTCGTTACTAAGCACAAATTTAAAAGACTATAAATCAATGACAAATAAATTATATATATATATATATGGGTAATCACTAAAGTTAAGTATACAAGTTCAATTTTTTTTTGAATTCACAATATTCATATTGTATTGTAGTATAATATATGTAATAAAAGTACTGTAAATGAATGACCCATAATTTATACATATGCATAATAGTTAAACTTAAATAAACAAGCTCAATATTATTTATACACATTGTATTCGCATTACCTTATGGTATATTGCATCTAAAAATATTCAATATTTTTCTTCACCATCACAAAGTTTTAGGTTATTCTATCTCTAAGAAACAAGCGCAAAATATTAGGTTTTAACAAACTATAATAGATGTAAAAAAAAAAACAATTATATTTTAGTTTTCTTCTCTATCACAAAATATTAGGTTTTAACAAACTAAGAAACTAAGTTGAAAGACTATAATCCATTAAATATATTTCATAAAATATAGGTAACAATTAAAAAATATTATAAAGCTCAAATTTATTTATATTTACCATTTAATATTTAATTATGGTTTATTAGATGTAAATATATTCAATATGTTTCTTCTCCATCACCAAATTTCGTTTTTCTTCGTTACTAAGCCACAAATTTAAAAGACTATAAATCAATGACAAATAAATTACATATATATATATATATATATATATATATATATATATATATATATATATATATATATATATATATATGTGTGTGTGTGTGTGTGTGTGTGTGTGTGTGTGTGTGTGTGTGTGTGTGTGTGTGTGTGTGTGTGTGTGTGTGTGTGTGTGTGTGTGTGTGTGTGTGTGTGTGTGTGTGTGTGTGTGTGTGTGTGTGTAATCACTAAAGTTAAATATTCAAGTTCAATTTTTTTTGTATTAACAATATTCACATTGTATTGTAGTATAATATATGTAATAAAAGTACTGTAAATGAATGACCCATAATTTATACATATGCGTAATAGTTAAACTTAAATAAACAAGCTCCATATTATTTATACTCATCGTATTCACATTACGTTATGGTATATTGCATCTAAAAATATTCAATATTTTTCTTCACCATCACAAAGTTTTAGGTTATTTTATCTCTAAGAAACAAGCACAATAGACTATAATAGATGTAAAAAAACAATTATATTTTATTTTTCTTCTCCATCACAAAATTTTAGGTTTTAACACACTAAGAAACCAAGTTGAAAGACTATAATCCATGACATATATTTCATAAAATATAGGTAATAATTAAAAAATATTATAAAGCTCAAATTTATTTATATTTACCATTTAACATTTAATTATTGTTTATTAGATGTAAATATATTCAATATGTTTCTTCTACATCACAAAATTTCGTTTTTTTTTTGTTACTAAGACACAAATTTAAAAGACTATATCTAAATGACAAATAAATTATATATATATATATATATATATATATATATGGGTAATCACTAAAGTTATATATTTAAGATAGATTTTTTTTGTATTCACAATATTCACAATGTATTGTAGTATAATATATGTAATAAAAGTATTGTAAATGAATGACTCATAATTTATAAATATGCGTAATAGTTAAACTTAAACAAACAAACTCAATATTATTTATACTCATCGTATTCATATTACCTTATGGTATATTGCATCTAAACATATTCAATATTTTTCTTCACCATCACAAAGTTTAATGTTATTCTATCTCTAAGAAACAAGCACAATAGACTATAATAGATGTAAAAAAACAATTATATTTTTTTTTCTTCTCCATCACAAAGTTATAGGTTTTAACACACTAAAAAACAAAGTTGAAAGACTATAATCCATGACATATATTTCATAAAATATAGGTAATAATTTAAAAATATTATAAAGCTCAAATTTATATATATTTAGCATTTAACATTTAATTATGGTTTATTAAATGTATATATATTTAATATCTTTCATCTCCATCACCAAATTTCAATTTTCATCGTTACTAAGCCACAAATTTAAAAGACTATAAATCAATGACAAATAAATTATATATATATATATATATATATATATATATATATATATATATATATGGGTAATCACTAAAGTTAAGTATACAAGTTCAATTTTTTTTTTGTATTCACAATATTCATATTGTATTGTAGTATAATATATGTATTAAAAGTACTGTAAATGAATGACCCATAATTTATACATATGCGTAATAGTTAAACTTAAATAAACAAGCTCAATATTATTTATACCCATTGTATTCGCATTACCTTATGGTATATTGCATCTAAAAATATTCAATATTTTTCTTCACAATCACAAAGTTTTAGGTTATTCTATCTCTAAGAAACAAGCGCAATAGACTATAATAGATGTAAAAAAAACAATTATATTTTAGTTTTCTTCTCCATCACAAAATTTTAGGTTTTAACACACTAAGAAACCAAGTTGAAAGACTATAATCCATGACATATATTTCATAAAATATAGGTCGTAATAAAAAATATTATAAACCTCAAATTTATTTATATTTACCATTTAACATTTAATTATGGTTTATTAGATTTAAATATATTCAATATGTTTCTTCTCCATCACCAAATTTCGTTTTTCTTTATTACTAAGATACAAATTTAAAAGACTATAAATCAATGACAAATAAATTATATATATATGGGTAATCACTAAAGTAAAATAATCAAGTTCAATTTTTTTTGTATTCACATTGTATTGTAGTATAATATATGTAATAAAAGTAGTGTAAATGAATAACCCATAATTTATACATATGAGTAATAGTTAAACTTAAATAAAAAATCTTAGTATTATTTTTACTCATCGTATTCACATTACCTTAAGGTATATTGCATCTAAAAGTGTTCCATATTTTACTACACGATCACAAAGTTTTAGGTTATTTTATCTTTAAGAAACAAGCACAATAGACTATAATAGATGTAAAAAAACAAATATATTTTATTTTTCTTCTCCATCACAAAATTTTAGGTTTTAATACACTAAGAAACCAAGTTGAAAGACTATAATCCATGACATATATTTCATAAAATATAGGTAATAATTAAAAAATATTATAAAGCTCAAATTTATTTACATTTACTATTTAACATTTAATTATGGTTTATTAGATGTAAATATATTCAATATGTTTCTTCTACATTACAAAATTTTGTTTTTCTTTGTTACTAAGCCATAAATTTAAAAGACTATATATAAATGACAAATAAATTTTATATATATATATATATATATATATATATATATATATATATATATATATATATATATATATATATATATATATATATATATATATATATATATATATGGGTAATCACTAAAGTTATATATTTAAGTTAGATTTTTTTTGTATTCAAAATAATCACATTGTATTGTAGTATAATATATGTAATAAACTACTATAAATGAATGACTCATGATTTATACAAATGCGTAAATGTTAAACTTAAATAAACAAACTCAACATTACTTATACTCATCGTATTCACATTACCTTATGGTATATTGCATCTAAAAATATTCAATATTTTTCTTCACCATCACCAAATTTCGTTTTTCTTCGTTACTAAGCCACAAATTTAAAAGACTATAAATCAATGACAAATAAATTATATATATATATATATATATGGGTAATCACTAAAGTTAAGTATACAAGTTCAATTTTTTTTTGAATTCACAATATTCATAGTATTGTAGTATAATATATGTAATAAAAGTACTGTAAATGAAGGACCCATAATTTATACATATGCATAATAGTTAAACTTAAATAAACAAGCTCAATATTATTTATACACATTGTATTCGCATTACCTTATGGTATATTGCATCTAAAAATATTCAATATTTTTCTTCACCATCACAAAGTTTTAGGTTATTCTATCCCTAAGAAACAAGCGCAATAGACTATAATAGATGTAAAAAAAACAATTATATTTTAGTTTTCTTCTCAATCACAAAATTTTAGGTTTTAACACACTAAAAAACCAAGTTGAAAGACTATAATCCTTGACATATATTTCATAAAATATAGGTAGTAATTAAAAAATATTATAAAGCTCAAATTTATTTTTATTTACCATTTAAGATTTAATTATGGTTTATTAGATTTAAATATATTCAATATGTTTCTTCTCCATCACCAAATTTCGTTTTTCTTTGTTACTAAGCCACAAATTTAAAAGACTATAAATGAATGACAAATAAATTATATATATATATATATATATATATATATATATATATATATATATATATATATATATATATATATATATATATATATATATATATATATATATATATATATATATATATATATATATATATATATATGGGTAATCACTAAAGTTAAATAATCAAGTTCAATTTTTTTTATATTCACATTGTATTGTAGTATAATATATGTAATAAAAGTAGTGTAAATGAATGACCCATAATTTATACATATGAGTAATAGTTAAACTTAAATAAACAAGCTTAGTATTATTTTTACTCATCGTATTCACATTACCTTGTGGTATATTGCATCTGAAAATGTTCAATATTTTACTACACAATCACAAAGTTTTAGGTTATTTTATCTTTAAGAAACAAGCACAATAGACTATAATATATGTAAAAAGACAATTATATTTTATTTTTCTTCTCCATCACAAAATTTTAGGTTTTAACACACTAAGAAACCAAGTCGAAAGACTATAATCCATGACATATATTTCATAAAATATAGGTAATAATTAAAAAATATTATAAAGCTCAAATTTATATATATTTACCATTTAACATTTAATTATGGTTTATTAGATGTAAATATATTTAATATGTTTCTTCTCCATCACCAAATTTCATTTTTCTTCGTTACTAAGTCACAAATTTAAAAGACTATAAATCAATGACAAATAAATTATATATATATATATATATATATATATATATATATATATATGGGTAATCACTAAAGTTAAGTATACAAGTTCAATTTATTTTTTTTGAATTCACAATATTCATATTGTATTGTAGTATAATATATGTAATAAAAGTACTGTATATGAATGACCCATAATTTATACATATGCATAATAGTTAAACTTAAATAAACAAGATCAATATTATTTATACACATTGTATTCGCACTAATATATGGTATATTACATCTAAAAATATTCAATATTTTTCTTCACCATCACAAAGTTTTAGGTTATTCTATCTCTAAGAAACAAGCGCAATAGACTATAATAGATTAAAAAAAACAATTATATTTTAGTTTTCTTCTCTATCACAAATTATTAGGTTTTAACACACTAAGAAACTAAGTTGAAAGACTATAATCCATGACATATATTTCATAAAATATAGGTAGTAATTAAAAAATATTATAAAGCTCAAATTTATTCATATTTACCATTTAAGATTTAATTATGGTTTATTAGATTTAAATATATTCAATATGTTTCTTCTCCATCACCAAATTTCGTTTTTCTTTGTGACTAAGCCACAAATTTAAAAGACTATTAATCAATGACAAATAAATTATATATATATATATGGGTAATCACTAAAGTTAAATAATCAAGTTCAATTTTTTTTATATTCACATTGTATTGTAGTATAATATATGTAATAAAAGTAGTGTAAATGAATGACCCATAATTTATACATATGCGTAATAGTTAAACTTAAATAAACAAGCTTAGTATTATTTTTACTCATCGTATTCACATTACCTTATGGTATATTGCATCTAAAAATGTTCAATATTTTACTACACGATCACAAAGTTTTAGGTTATTTTATCTCTAAGAAACAAGCACAATAGACTATAATAGATGTAAAAAAACAATTATATTTTATTTTTCTTCTCCATCACAAAATTTTAGGTTTTAACACACTAAGAAACCAAGTTGAAAGACTATAATCCAAGACATATTAAAATATAGGTAATAATTAAAAAATATTATAAAGCTCAAATTTATTTATATTTACCATTTAACATTTAATTATGGTTTATTAGATGTAAATATATTCAATATGTTTCTTCTACATCACAAAATTTCGTATTTCTTTGTTACTAAGCCACAAATTTGAAAGACTATATATAAATGACAAATAAATTTTATATATATATATATATAAATATATATATATATATATATATATATATATATATATATATATATATATATATATATATATATATATATATATATATATATATATATATATATATATATATATATATATATATATATATATATATATATATATATATATATATATATATATATATATATATATATATATATATATATATATATATATATATATATATATATATATATATATATATATATATGGGTAATCACTAAAGTTAAATATTCAAGTTAGATTTTTTTTTGTATTCACAATATTCAAATTGTATTGTAGTATAATATATGTAATAAAAGTACTGTAAATGAATGACCCATAATTCATACATATGCGTAATAGTTAAACTTATATAAACAAACTCAATATTATTTATACTCATCGTATACACATTACCTTATGGTATATTGCATCTAAAAATATTCAATAGTTTTCTTCACCATCACAAAGTTTAATATTATTCTATCTCTAAGAAACAAGCACAATAGACACAAGCACAATAGACTATAATATATGTAAAAAAAAAAATTATATTTTTTTTCTTCTCCATCACAAAATTTTAGGTTTTAACACACTAAAAAACCAAGTTGAAAGACTATAATCCATGACATATATTTCATAAATATAGGTAATAATTTAAAAATATTATAAAGCTCAAATTTATATATATTTACCATTTAACATTTAATTATGGTTTATTAGATGTATATATATTTAATATGTTTCTTCTCCATCACTAAATTTCGTTTTTCTTCGTTACTAAGCCACAAATTTAAAAGACTATAAATCAATGACAAATAAATTATATATATATATATATGGGTAATCACTAAAGTTAAGTATACAAGTTCAATTTTTTTTTTGAATTCACAATATTCATATTGTATTGTAGTATAATATATGTAATAAAAGTACTGTAAATGAATGACCCATAATTTATACATATGCATAATAGTTAAACTTAAATAAACAAGCTCAATATTATTTATACACATTGTATTCGCATTACCTTATGGTATATTGCATCTAAAAATATTCAATATTTTTCTTCACCATCACAAAGTTTTAGGTTATTCTATCTCTAAGAAACAAGCGCAATAGACTATAATAGATGTAAAAAAAAAAAAACAATTATATTTTAGTTTTCTTCTCTATCACAAAATATTAGGTTTTAACACACTAAGAAACTAAGTTGAAAGACTATAATCCATTAAATATATTTCATAAAATATAGGTAACAATTAAAAAATATTATAAAGCTTAAATTTATTTATATTTACCATTTAATATTTAATTATGGTTTATTAGATGTAAATATATTCAATATGTTTCTTCTCCATCACCAAATTTCGTTTTTCTTCGTTACTAAGCCACAAATTTAAAAGACTATAAATCAATGACAAATAAATTACATATATATATATATATATATATATATATATATATATATATATATATATATATATATATATATATATATATATATATATATATATATATATATATATATATATATATATATATATATGTGTGTGTGTGTGTGTGTGTGTGTGTGTGTAATCACTAAAGTTAAATATTCAAGTTCAATTTTTTTTGTATTAACAATATTCACATTGTATTGTAGTATAATATATGTAATAAAAGTACTGTAAATGAATGACCCATAATTTATACATATGCGTAATAGTTAAACTTAAATAAACAAGCTCCATATTATTTATACTCATCGTATTCACATTACGTTATGGTATATTGCATCTAAAAATATTCAATATTTTTTCGTCACCATCACAAAGTTTTAGGTTATTTTATCTCTAAGAAACAAGCACAATAGACTATAATAGATGTAAAAAAACAATTATATTTTATTTTTCTTCTCCATCACAAAATTTTAGGTTTTAACACACTAAGAAACCAAGTTGAAAGACTATAATCCATGACATATATTTCATAAAATATAGGTAATAATTAAAAAATATTATAAAGCTCAAATTTATTTATATTTACCATTTAACATTTAATTATGGTTTATTAGATGTAAATATATTCAATATGTTTCTTCTACATCACAAAATTTCGTATTTCTTTGTTACTAAGCCACAAATTTGAAAGACTATATATAAATGACAAATAAATTATATATATATATATATATATATATATATATATATATATATATATATATATATATATATATATATATATATATATATATATATATATATATATATATATATATATATATATATATATATATATATATATATATATATATATATATATATATATATATATATATATATATATATATATATATATATGGGTAATCACTAAAGTTAAATATTCAAGTTAGACTTTTTGTTTTGTATTCACAATATTCAAATTGTATTGTAGTATAATATATGTAATAAAAGTACTGTAAATGAATGACCCATAATTCATACATATGCATAATAGTTAAACTTAAATAAACAAACTCAATATTATTTATACTCATCGTATACACATTACCTTATGGTATATTGCATCTAAAAATATTCAATAGTTTTCTTCACCATCACAAAGTTTAATATTATTCTATCTCTAATAAACAAGCACAATAGACTATAATAGATGTAAAAAAAACAATTATATTTTTTTTTCTTCTCCATCACAAAATTTTAGGTTTTAACACACTAAAAAACCAAGTTGAAAGACTATAATCCATGACATATATTTCATAAAATATAGGTAATAATTTAAAAATATTATAAAGCTCAAATTTATATATATTTTCCATTTAACATTTAATTATGGTTTATTAGATGTAAATATATTTAATATGTTTCTTCTCCATCACCAAATTTCAATTTTCTTTGTTACTAAGCCACAAATTTAAAAGACTATAAATCAATGACAAATAAATTATATATATGGGTAATCACTAAAGTTAAGTATACAAGTTCAAGTTTTTTTTTGTATTCACAATATTCATATTGTATTGCAGTATAATATATGTAATAAAAGTACTGTAAATGAATGACTCATAATTTATACATATGCGTAATAGTTAAACTTAAATCAACAAGCTCAATATTATTTATACCCATCGTATTCGCATTACCTTATGGTATATTGCATTTAAAAATGTTCCATATTTTTCTTCACCATCACAAAATTTTAGGTTTTAACACACTAAGAAACCAAGTTTAAAGACTACAATCCATGACATATTATTCATAAAATATAGGTAGTAATTAAAAAATATTATAAAGCTCAAATTTATTTATATTTACCATTTAACATTTAATTATGGTTTATTAGATTTAAATATAACCAATATGTTTCTTCTCCATCACCAAATTTCGTTTTTCTTTGTTACTAAGCCACAAATTTAAAAGACTATAAATCAATGAAAAATAAATTATATATATATATATATATATATATATATATATATATATATATATATATATATATATATATATATATATATATATATATATAATATATATATATATATATATATATATATATATATATATATATATATATATATATATATATATATATATATATATATATATATATAATATATATATATATATATATATATATATATATATATATATATATAATATATATATATATATATATATATATATATATATATATATATATATATATATATATATATATATATATATATATATATATATATATATATATATATATATATATATATATATATATATATATGTGTGTGTGTGGGTAATCACTAAAGTTAAATAATCAAGTTCAATTGTTTTTATATTCACATTGTATTGTAGTATAATATATGTAATAAAAGTAGTGTAAATGAATGACCCATAATTTATACATATGAGTAATAGTTAAACTTAAATAAACAAGCTTAGTATTATTTTTACTCATCGTATTCACATTACCTTATGGTATATTGCATCTGAAAATGTTCCATATTTTACTACACGATCACAAAGTTTTAGGTTATTTTATCTTTAAGAAACAAGCACAATAGACTATAATATATGTAAAAAAACAATTATATTTTATTTTTCTTCTCCATCACAAAATTTTAGGTTTTAACACACTAAGAAACCAAGTTGAAAGACTATAATCCATGACAATATTTCATAAAATATAGGTAATAATTAAAAAATATTATAAAGCTCAAATTTATTTATATTTACCATTTTACATTTAATTATGGTTTATTAGATGTAAATATATTCAATATGTTTCTTCTACATCACAAAATTTCGTTTTTCTTTGTTACTAAGCCACAAATTTAAAAGACTATATATAAATGACAAATAAATTATATATATATATATATATATATATATATATATATATATATATATATATATATATATATATATATATATATATATATATATATATATATATATATATATATATATATGGGTAATCACTAAAGTTATATATTTAAGTTAGATTTTTTTTGTATTCACAATATTCACATTGTATTGTAGTATAATATATGTAATAAAGTACTGTAAATGAATGACTCATAATTTATACATATGCGTAATAGTTAAACTTAAATAAACAAACTCAATATTATTTATACTCATCGTATTCACATTAGCTTATGGTATATTGCATCTAAAAATATTCAATATTTTTCTTCACCATCACAAAGTTTAATGTTATTCTATCTCTAAGAAACGAGCACAATAGACTATAATAGATGTAAAAAAAAACAATTATATTTTTTTTTCTTCTCCATCACAAAATTTTAGGTTTTAACACACTAAAAAACCAAGTTGAAAGACTATAATCCATGACATATATTTCATAAAATATAGGTAATAATTTAAAAATATTATAAAGCTCAAATTTATATATATTTACCATTTAACATTTAATTATGGTTTATTAGATGTAAATATATTTAATATGTTTCTTCTCCATCACCAAATTTAAATTTTCTTCGTTACTAAGCCACAAATTTAAAAGACTATAAATCAATGACAAATAAATTATATATATATATATGGGTAATGACTAAAGTTAAGTATACAAGTTAAATTTTTTTTGTATTCACAATATTCATATTGTATTGTAGTATAGTATATGTAATAAAAGTATTGTAAATGAATGACCCATAATTTATACATATGCGTAATAGTTAAACTTAAATCAACAAGCTCAATATTATTTATACCCATTGTATTCGCATTACCTTATGGTATATTGCATCTAAAAATATTCAATATTTTTCTTCATCATCACAAAGTTTTAGGTTATTCTATCTCTAAGAAACAAGCGCAATAGACTATAATAGATGTAAAAAAAAACAATTATATTTTAGTTTTCTTCTCCGTCACAAAATTTTAGGTTTTAACACACTAAGAAACCAAGTTTAAAGACTATAATCCATGACATATATTTCATAAAATATAGGTAGTAATTAAAAAATATTATAAAGCTCAAATTTATTTATATTTACCATTTAACATTTAATTATGGTTTATTAGATTTAAATATATTCAATGTGTTTCTTCTCCATCACCAAATTTCGTTTTTCTTTGTTACTAAGCCACAAATTTAAGAGACTATAAATCAATGACAAATAAATTATATATATATATGGGTAATCACTAAAGTTAAATAATCAAGTTCAATTTTTTTTATATTCACATTGTATTGTAGTATAATATAAGTAATAAAAGTAGTGTAAATGAATAACCCATAATTTATACATATGAGTAATAGTTAAACTTAAATAAAAAATCTTAGTATTATTTTTACTCATCGTATTCACATTACCTTATGGTATATTGCATCTAAAAATGTTCCATATTTTACTACACGATCACAAAGTTTTAGGTTATTTTATATTTAAGAAACAAGCACAATAGACTATAATAGATGTAAAAAAACAATTATATTTTATTTTTCTTCTCAATCACAAAATTTTAGGTTTTAACACACTAAGAAACCAAGGTGAAAGACTATAATCCATGACATATATTTCATAAAATATAGGTAATAATTAAAAAATATTATAAAGCTCAAATTTATTTATATTTACCATTTAACATTTAATTATGGTTTATTAGATGTAAATATATTCAATATGTTTCTTCTACATCACAAAATTTCGTTTTTCTTTGTTACTAAGCCACAAATTTAAAAGACTATATATAAATGACAAATAAATTATATATATATATATATATATATATATATATATATATATATATATATATATATATATATATATATATATATATATATATATATATATATATATATATATATATATATATATATATATATATATATATATATATATATATATATATATATATATATATATATATATATATATATATATATATATATATATGGGTAACCACTAAAGTTATATATTTAAGTTAGATTTTTTTTGTATTCACAATATTCACATTGTATTGTAGTATAATATATGTAATAAAAGTACTGTAAATGAATGACTCATAATTTATACATATGCGTAATAGTTAAACTTAAATAAACAAACTCAATATTATTTATACTCATCGTATTCACATTACCTTATGGTATATTGCATCTAAAAATATTCAATAATTTTCTTCACCATCACAAAGTTTAATGTTATTCTATCTCTAAGAAACAAGCACAATAGACTATAATAGATGTAAAAAAAAACAATTATATATTTTTTTCTTCTCCATCACAAAATTTTAGGTTTTAACACACTAAAAAACCAAGTTGAAAGACTATAATCCATGACATATATTTCATAAAATATAGGTAATAACTTAAAATTATTATAAAGCTCAATTTTATATATATTTACCATTTAACATTTAATTATGGTTTATTAGATGTCAATATATTTAATATGTTTCTTCTCCATCACCAAATTTCAATTTTCTTCGTTACTAAGCCACAAATTCAAAAAACTATAAATCAATGACAAATAAATTATATATATATATATTTAGGTAATCACTAAAGTTAAGTATACAAGTTCAATTTTTTTTGTATTCACAATATTCGTATTTTATTGTAGTATAATATATGTAATAAAAGTACTGTAAATGAATGACCCATAATTTATACATATGCGTAATAGTTAAACTTAAATCAACAAGCTCAATATTATTTATACCCATTGTATTCGCATTACCTTATGGAATATTGCATCTAAAAAATATTCAATATTTTTCTTCACTATCACAAAGTTTTAGGTTATTCTATCTCTAAGAAACAAGCGCAATAGACTATAATAGATGTAAAAAAAAATTATATTTTAGTTTTCTTCTCCGTCACAAAATTTTAGGTTTTAACACACTAAGAAACCAAGTTTAAAGACTATAATCCATGACATATATTTCATAAAATATAGGTAGTAATTAAAAATATTATAAAGCTCAAATTTATTTATATTTACCATTTAACATTTAATTATGGTTTATTAGATTTAAATATATTCAATATGTTTCTTCTCCATCACCAAATTTCGTTTTTCTTTGTTACTAAGCCACAAATTTAAAAGACTATAAATCAATGAAAAATAAATTATATATATATATATATATATATATATATATATATATATATATATATATATATATATATATATATATATATATATATATATATATATATATAATATATATATATATATATATATATTATATATATATATATATATATATATATATATATATATATATGGGTAATCATTAAAGTTAAATAATCAAGTTCAATTGTTTTTATATTCACATTGTATTGTAGTATAATATATGTAATAAAAGTAGTGTAAATAAATGACCCATAATTTATACATATGAGTAATAGTTAAACTTAAATAAACAAGCTTAGTATTATTTTTACTCATCGTATTCACATTACCTTATGGTATATTGCATCTGAAAATGTTCAATATTTTACTACACGATCACAAAGTTTTAGGTTATTTTATCTTTAAGAAACAAGCACAATAGACTATAATATATGTAAAAAAAACAATTATATTTTATTTTTCTTCTCCATCACAAAATTTTAGGTTTTAAAACACTAAGAAACCAAGTTGAAAGACTATAATCAATGACATATATTTCATAAAATATAGGTAATAATTAAAAAATATTATAAAGCTCAAATTTATTTATATTTACCATTTTACATTTAATTATGGTTTATTAGATGTAAATATATTCAATATGTTTCTTCTACATCACAAAATTTCGTTTTTCTTTGTTACTAAGCCACAAATTTAAAAGCCTATATATAAATGACAAATAAATTATATATATATATATATATATATATATATATATATATATATATATATATATATATATATATATATATATATATATATATATATATATATATATATATATATATATATATATATATTATATATATATATATATATATATATATATATATATATATATATATATATGGGTAATCACTAAAGTTATATATTTAAGTTAGATTTTTTTGTATTCACAATATTCACATTAAATTGTAGTATAATATATGTAATAAAGTACTGTAAATGAATGACTCATAATTTATACATATGCGTAATAGTTAAACTTAAATAAACAAACTCAATATTATTTATACTCATCGTATTCACATTACCTTATGGTATATTGCATCTAAAAATATTCAATATTTTTCTTCACCATCACAAAGTTTAATGTTATTCTATCTCTAAGAAACGAGCACAATAGACTATAATAGATGTAAAAAAAACAATTATATTTTTTTTTTCTTCTCCATCACAAAATTTTAGGTTTTAACACACTAAAAAACCAAGTTGAAAGACTATAATCCATGACATATATTTCAGAAAATATAGGTAGTAATTAAAAAATATTATAAAGCTCAAATTTATTTATATTTACCATTTAACATTTAATTATGGTTTATTAGATTTAAATATATTCAATATGTTTCTTCTCCATCACCAAATTTCGTTTTTCTTCGTTACTAAGCCACAAATTTAAAAGACTATAAATCAATGACAAATAAATTATATATATATATATGGGTAATCACTATAGTTAAATAATCAAGTTCAATTTTTTTTATATTCACATTGTATTGTATTATAATATATGTAATAAAAGTAGTGTAAATGAATAACCCATAATTTATACATATGAGTAATAGTTAAACTTAAATAAAAAATCTTAGTATTATTTTTACTCATCGTATTCACATTACCTTAGGGTATATTGCATCTAAAAATGTTCCATATTTTTCTACACGATCACAATGTTTTAGGTTATTTTATCTTTAAGAAACAAGCACAATAGACTATAATAGATGTAAAAAAACAAATATATTTTATTTTTCTCCTCCATCACAAAATTTTAGGTTTTAACACACTAAGAAACCAAGTTGAAAGACTATAATCCATGACATATATTTCATAAAATATAGGTAATAATTAAAAAATATTATAAAGCTCAAATTTATTTATATTTACTATTTAACATTTAATTATGGTTTATTAGATGTAAATATATTCAATATGTTTCTTCTACATCACAAAATTTTGTTTTTCTTTGTTACTAAGCCATAAATTTAAAAGACTATATATAAATGACAAATAAATTATATATATATATATATATATATATATATATATATATATATATATATATATATATATATATATATATATATATATATATATATATATATATATATATATATATATATATATATATATATATATATATATATATATATATATATATATATATATATATATATATATATATATATATATATATATATATATATATATATATATATATATATATATATATATATATATATATAATATATATATATATATATATATATATATATATATATATATATATATATATGGGTAACCACTAAAGTTATATATTTAAGTTAGATTTTTTTGTATTCACAATATTCACATTAAATTGTAGTATAATATATGTAATAAAGTACGTTAAATGAATGACTCATAATTTATACATATGCGTAATAGTTAAACTTAAATAAACAAACTCAATATTATTTATACTCATCGTATTCACATTACCTTATGGTATATTGCATCTAAAAATATTCAATATTTTTCTTCACCATCACAAAGTTTAATGTTATTCTATCTCTAAGAAACGAGCACAATAGACTATAATAGATGTAAAAAAAACAATTATTTTTTTTTTTTCTTCTCCATCACAAAATTTTAGGTTTTAACACACTAAAAAACCAAGTTGAAAGACTATAATCCATGACATATATTTCATAAAATATAGGTAATAATTTAAAAATATTATAAATCTCAAATTTATATATATTTACCATTTAACATTTAATTATGGTTTATTAGATGTAAATATATTTAATATGTTTCTTCTCCATCACCAAATTTAAATTTTCTTCGTTACTAAGCCACAAATTTAAAAGACTATAAATCAATGACAAATAAATTATATATATATATATATGGGTAATCACTAAAGTTAAGTATACAAGTTCAATTTTTTTTGTATTCACAATATTCATATTGTATTGTAGTATAGTATATGTAATAAAATTATTGTAAATGAATGACCCATAATTTATACATATGCGTAATAGTTAAACTTAAATCAACAAGCTCAATATTATTTATACCCATTGTATTCGCATTACCTTATGGTATATTGCATCTAAAAATATTCAATATTTTTCTTCATCATCACAAAGTTTTAGGTTATTCTATCTCTAAGAAACAAGCGCAATAGACTATAATAGATGTAAAAAAAAACAATTATATTTTAGTTTTCTTCTCCGTCACAAAATTTTAGGTTTTAACACACTAAGAAACCAAGTTGAAAGACTATAATCCATGACATATATTTCATAAAATATAGGTAATAATTAAAAAATATTATAAAGCTCAAATTTATTTATATTTACTATTTAACATTTAATTATGGTTTATTAGATGTAAATATATTCAATATGTTTCTTCTACATCACAAAATTTTGTTTTTCTTTGTTACTAAGCCATAAATTTAAAAGACTATATATAAATGACAAATAAATTATATATATATATATATATATATATATATATATATATATATATATATATATATATATATATATATAGATATATATATATATATATATATATATATATATATATATATATATATATATATATATATATATATATATATATATATATATATATATATATATATATATATATGGGTAACCACTAAAGTTATATATTTAAGTTAGATTTTTTTTGTATTCACAATATTCACATTAAATTGTAGTATAATATATGTAATAAAGTACTGTAAATGAATGACTCATAATTTATACATATGCGTAATAGTTAAACTTAAATAAACAAACTCAATATTATTTATACTCATCGTATTCACATTACCTTATGGTATATTGCATCTAAAAATATTCAATATTTTTCTTCACCATCACAAAGTTTAATGTTATTCTATCTCTAAGAAACGAGCACAATAGTCTATAATAGATGTAAAAAAAACAATTATATTTTTTTTTCTTCTCCATCACAAAATTTTAGGTTTTAACACACTAAAAAACCAAGTTGAAAGACTATAATCCATGACATATATTTCATAAAATATAGGTAATAATTTAAAAATATTATAAATCTCAAATTTATATATATTTACCATTTAACATTTAATTATGGTTTATTAGATGTAAATATATTTAATATGTTTCTTCTCCATCACCAAATTTAAATTTTCTTCGTTACTAAGCCACAAATTTAAAAGACTATTGTAGTATAGTATATGTAATAAAATTATTGTAAATGAATGACCCATAATTTATACATATGCGTAATAGTTAAACTTAAATCAACAAGCTCAATATTATTTATACCCATTGTATTCGCATTACCTTATGGTATATTGCATCTAAAAATATTCAATATTTTTCTTCATCATCACAAAGTTTTAGGTTATTCTATCTCTAAGAAACAAGCGCAATAGACTATAATAGATGTAAAAAAAACAATTATATTTTAGTTTTCTTCTCCGTCACAAAATTTTAGGTTTTAACACACTAAGAAACCAAGTTTAAAGACTATAATCTATGACATATATTTCATAAAATATAGGTAGTAATTAAAAAATATTATAAAGCTCAAATTTATTTATATTTACCATTTAACATTTAATTATGGTTTATTAGATTTAAATATATTCAATGTGTTTCTTCTCCATTACCAAATTTCGTTTTTCTTTGTTACTAAGCCACAAATTTAAAAGACTATAAATCAATGACAAATAAATTATATATATATATATGGGTAATCACTAAAGTTAAATAATCAAGTTCAATTTTTTTTATATTCACATTGTATTGTAGTATAATATAAGTAATAAAAGTAGTGTAAATGAATAACCCATAATTTATACATATGAGTAATAGTTAAACTTAAATAAAAAATCTTAGTATTATTTTTACTCATCGTATTCACATTACCTTATGGTATATTGCATCTAAAAATGTTCCATATTTTACTACACGATCACAAAGTTTTAGGTTATTTTATATTTAAGAAACAAGCACAATAGACTATAATAGATGTAAAAAACAATTATATTTTATTTTTCTTCTCCATCACAAAATTTTAGGTTTTAACACACTAAGAAACCAAGGTGAAAGACTATAATCCATGACATATATTTCATAAAATATAGGTAATAATTAAAAAATATTATAAAGCTCAAATTTATTTATATTTACCATTTAACATTTAATTATGGTTTATTAGATGTAAATATATTCAATATGTTTCTTCTACATCACAAAATTTCGTTTTTCTTTGTTACTAAGCCACAAATTTAAAAGACTATATATAAATGACAAATAAATTATATATATATATATATATATATATATATATATATATATATATATATATATATATATATATATATATATATATATATATATATATATAATATATATATATATATATATATATATATATATATATATATATATATATATATATATATATATATATATATATATATATATATATATATATATATATATATATATATATATATATATATATATATATATATATATATATATATATATATATATATATATATATATATATATATATATATATATATATATATATATATATATATATATATGGGTAACCACTAAAGTTATATATTTAAGTTAGATTTTTTTTGTATTCACAATATTCACATTGTATTGTAGTATAATATATGTAATAAAAGTACTGTAAATGAATGACTCATAATTTATACATATGCGTAATAGTTAAACTTAAATAAACAAACTCAATATTATTTATACTCATCGTATTCACATTACCTTATGGTATATTGCATCTAAAAATATTCAATAATTTTCTTCACCATCACAAAGTTTAATGTTATTCTATCTCTAAGAAACAAGCACAATAGACTATAATAGATGTAAAAAAAAACAATTATATATTTTTTTCTTCTCCATCACAAAATTTTAGGTTTTAACACACTAAAAAACCAAGTTGAAAGACTATAATCCATGACATATATTTCATAAAATATAGGTAATAACTTAAAATTATTATAAAGCTCAATTTTATATATATTTACCATTTAACATTTAATTATGGTTTATTAGATGTAAATATATTTAATATGTTTCTTCTCCATCACCAAATTTCAATTTTCTTCGTTACTAAGCCACAAATTTAAAAGACTATAAATCAATGACAAATAAATTATATATATGGGTAATCACTAAAGTTAAGTATACAAGTTCATGTTTTTTTTTTTGTATTCACAATATTCATATTGTATTGTAGTATAATATATGTAATAAAAGTACTGTAAATGAATGACCCATAATTTATACATATGCGTAATAGTTAAACTTAAATCAACAAGCTCAATATTATTTATACCCATTGTATTCGCATTACCTTATGGTATATTGCATCTAAAAATATTCAATATTTTTCTTCACCATCACAAAGTTTTAGATTATTCTATCTCTAAGAAACAAGCGCAATAGACTATAATAGATGTAAAAAAAATAATTATATTTTAGTTTTCTTCTCCATCACAAAATTTTAGGTTTTAACTCACTAAGAAACCAAGTTTAAAGACTACAATCCATGACATATATTTCATAAAATATAGGTAGTAATTAAAAAATATTATAAAGCTCAAATTTATTTATATTTACCATTTAACATTTAATTATGGTTTATTAGATTTAAATATATTCAATATGTTTCTTCTCCATCACCAAATTTCGTTTTTCTTTGTTACTAAGCCACAA
>CAWUDS030002219.1:15518090-15542258 GCA_963859935.3 Lathyrus sativus | reverse complement strand
TTGGTTCTTAGTGATAAAAAAACCTAAGACTTTAAGGCGGTGAAGAAAAAACCTAAAATATTTTTCATTCATTTATAGTCTTTTAGCTTTGTGGCTTACTGACGAAGAAACATGAAATTTGTTGATGGAGAAGAAACATACTGAATAAATTTACATCTAATTGACCATAATTCAATGTGAAAAAGTTTAATATAAATAAATTTTATCTTCATGATTTAATTTTAATTTTTACCTATATTATATAAAATATATGTCATGGTTTATAGTCTTTTAACTTTGTTTTTTACTAGGGAAATACCTAAAATTTTGTGATGGAGTTGAAAAATAAAATATAATTATATTTTTACAAATACTATAGTCTATTATGTTTGGTGCTTAGTGATAAAAAACACCTAAGACTTTGGGACGGTGAAGAAAAAACCTAAAATATTTTTTATTCATTTATAGTCTTTTAACTCAATGGCTTACTGACGAAGAAACATGAAATTTGGTGATGGAGAAGAAACATATTGAATATGTTTACATCTAATGTATCATAATTCAATGTGAAAAAGGTAAATATAAATAAGTTTGATCTTGATTATTTAATTTTAATTTTTACCTATATTACATAAAATATATGTCATGGATTATAGTCTTTTAACTTTGTTTTTTAGTGGGGGAAAACCTAAAATTTTGTGATGGAGTTGAAAAATAAAATATAATTAATTTTTTACACATACTATAGTCTATTATGTTTGGTTTTTATTGATAAAAAAACCTAAGACTTTAAGGCGGTGAAGAAAAAACCTAAAATATTTTTCATTCATTCATAGTCTTTTAACTCTGTGGCTTACTGACGAAGAAACATGAAATTTGTTGATGGAGAAGAAACATACTAAATAAATTTACATCTAATTGACTATAATTCAATGTGAAAAAGTTTAATATAAATAAATTTTATCTTCATTATTTAATTTTAATTTTTACCTATATTATATAAAATATATGTCATGGTTTATAGTCTTTTAACTTTGTTTTTTACTGGGGAAATACCTAAAATTTTGTGATGGAGTTTAAAAGTAAAATATAATTATATTTTGACAAATAATATAGTCTATTATGTTTGGTGCTTAGTGATAAAAAAAACGTAAGACTTAGGGACGGTGAAGAAAAAACCTAAAATATTTTTCATTCATTTATAGTCTTTTAGCTTTGTGGCTTACTGACGAAGAAACATGAAATTTGTTGATGGAGAAGAAACATACTGAATAAATTTACATCTAATTGACCATAATTCAATGTGAAAAAGTTTAATATAAATAAATTTTATCTTCATGATTTAATTTTAATTTTTACCTATATTATATAAAATATATGTCATGGATTATAGTCTTTTAACTTTGTTTTTTAGTGAGGGAAAACCTAAAATTTTGTGATGGAGTTGAAAAATAAAATATAATTATATTTTTACAAATACTATAGTCTATTATGTTTGGTGCTTAGTGATAAAAAAACACCTAAGACTTTGGGACGGTGAAGAAAAAACCTAAAATATTTTTTATTCATTTATAGTCTTTTAACTCAATGGCTTACTGACGAAGAAACATGAAATTTGGTGATGGAGAAGAAACATATTGAATATGTTTACATCTAATGTATCATAATTCAATGTGAAAAAGGTAAATATAAATAAGTTTGATCTTGATTATTTAATTTTAATTTTTACCTATATTACATAAAATATATGTCATGGATTATAGTCTTTTAACTTTGTTTTTTAGTGGGGGAAAACCTAAAATTTTGTGATGGAGTTGAAAAATAAAATATAATTAATTTTTTACACATACTATAGTCTATTATGTTTGGTTTTTATTGATAAAAAAACCTAAGACTTTAAGGCGGTGAAGAAAAAACCTAAAATATTTTTCATTCATTCATAGTCTTTTAACTCTGTGGCTTACTGACGAAGAAACATGAAATTTGTTGATGGAGAAGAAACATACTAAATAAATTTACATCTAATTGACTATAATTCAATGTGAAAAAGTTTAATATAAATAAATTTTATCTTCATTATTTAATTTTAATTTTTACCTATGTTATATAAAATATATGTCATGGTTTATAGTCTTTTAACTTTGTTTTTTACTGGGGAAATACCTAAAATTTTGTGATGGAGTTTAAAAGTAAAATATAATTATATTTTGACAAATAATATAGTCTATTATGTTTGGTGCTTAGTGATAAAAAAAACGTAAGACTTAGGGACGGTGAAGAAAAAACCTAAAATATTTTTTATTCATTTATAGTCTTTTAACTCTATGGCTTACTGACGAAGAAACATGAAATTTGGTGATGGAGAAGAAACATATTGAATATATTTACATATAATGTACCATAATTCGATGTGAAAAAGGTAAATATAAATAAGTTTGATCTTGATTATTTAATTTTAATTTTAACCTATATTACATAAAATATATGTCATGGATTATAGTCTTTTAACTTTGTTTTTTAGTGAGGGAAAACCTAAAATTTTGTGATGGAGTTGAAAAATAAAATATAATTAATTTTTTACACATACTATAGTCTATTATGTTTGGTTCTTAGTGATAAAAAAACCTAAGACTTTAAGGCGGTGAAGAAAAAACCTAAAATATTTTTCATTCATTTATAGTCTTTTAGCTTTGTGGCTTACTGACGAAGAAACATGAAATTTGTTGATGGAGAAGAAACATACTGAATAAATTTACATCTAATTGACCATAATTCAATGTGAAAAAGTTTAATATAAATAAATTTTATCTTCATGATTTAATTTTAATTTTTACCTATATTATATAAAATATATGTCATGGATTATAGTCTTTTAACTTTGTTTTTTAGTGAGGGAAAACCTAAAATTTTGTGATGGAGTTGAAAAATAAAATATAATTATATTTTTACAAATACTATAGTCTATTATGTTTGGTGCTTAGTGATAAAAAAACACCTAAGACTTTGGGACGGTGAAGAAAAAACCTAAAATATTTTTTATTCATTTATAGTCTTTTAACTCAATGGCTTACTGACGAAGAAACATGAAATTTGGTGATGGAGAAGAAACATATTGAATATGTTTACATCTAATGTATCATAATTCAATGTGAAAAAGGTAAATATAAATAAGTTTGATCTTGATTATTTAATTTTAATTTTTACCTATATTACATAAAATATATGTCATGGATTATAGTCTTTTAACTTTGTTTTTTAGTGGGGGAAAACCTAAAATTTTGTGATGGAATTGAAAAATAAAATATAATTAATTTTTTACACATACTATAGTCTATTATGTTTGGTTTTTATTGATAAAAAAACCTAAGACTTTAAGGCGGTGAAGAAAAAACCTAAAATATTTTTCATTCATTCATAGTCTTTTAACTCTGTGGCTTACTGACGAAGAAACATGAAATTTGTTGATGGAGAAGAAACATACTAAATAAATTTACTTCTAATTGACTATAATTCAATGTGAAAAAGTTTAATATAAATAAATTTTATCTTCATTATTTAATTTTAATTTTTACCTATGTTATATAAAATATATGTCATGGTTTATAGTCTTTTAACTTTGTTTTTTACTGGGGAAATACCTAAAATTTTGTGATGGAGTTTAAAAGTAAAATATAATTATATTTTGACAAATAATATAGTCTATTATGTTTGGTGCTTAGTGATAAAAAAAACGTAAGACTTAGGGACGGTGAAGAAAAAACCTAAAATATTTTTTATTCATTTATAGTCTTTTAACTCTATGGCTTACTGACGAAGAAACATGAAATTTGGTGATGGAGAAGAAACATATTGAATATATTTACATATAATGTACCATAATTCGATGTGAAAAAGGTAAATATAAATAAGTTTGATCTTGATTATTTAATTTTAATTTTAACCTATATTACATAAAATATATGTCATGGATTATAGTCTTTTAACTTTGTTTTTTAGTGAGGGAAAACCTAAAATTTTGTGATGGAGTTGAAAAATAAAATATAATTAATTTTTTACACATACTATAGTCTATTATGTTTGGTTCTTAGTGATAAAAAAACCTAAGACTTTAAGGCGGTGAAGAAAAAACCTAAAATATTTTTCATTCATTTATAGTCTTTTAGCTTTGTGGCTTACTGACGAAGAAACATGAAATTTGTTGATGGAGAAGAAACATACTGAATAAATTTACATCTAATTGACCATAATTCAATGTGAAAAAGTTTAATATAAATAAATTTTATCTTCATGATTTAATTTTAATTTTTACCTATATTATATAAAATATATGTCATGGATTATAGTCTTTTAACTTTGTTTTTTAGTGAGGGAAAACCTAAAATTTTGTGATGGAGTTGAAAAATAAAATATAATTATATTTTTACAAATACTATAGTCTATTATGTTTGGTGCTTAGTGATAAAAAAACACCTAAGACTTTGGGACGGTGAAGAAAAAACCTAAAATATTTTTTATTCATTTATAGTCTTTTAACTCAATGGCTTACTGACGAAGAAACATGAAATTTGGTGATGGAGAAGAAACATATTGAATATGTTTACATCTAATGTATCATAATTCAATGTGAAAAAGGTAAATATAAATAAGTTTGATCTTGATTATTTAATTTTAATTTTTACCTATATTACATAAAATATATGTCATGGATTATAGTCTTTTAACTTTGTTTTTTAGTGGGGGAAAACCTAAAATTTTGTGATGGAGTTGAAAAATAAAATATAATTAATTTTTTACACATACTATAGTCTATTATGTTTGGTTTTTATTGATAAAAAAACCTAAGACTTTAAGGCGGTGAAGAAAAAACCTAAAATATTTTTCATTCATTCATAGTCTTTTAACTCTGTGGCTTACTGACGAAGAAACATGAAATTTGGTGATGGAGAAGAAACATATTGAATATATTTACATCTAATTGACTATAATTCAATGTGAAAAAGTTTAATATAAATAAATTTTATCTTCATTATTTAATTTTAATTTTTACCTATATTATATAAAATATATGTCATGGTTTATAGTCTTTTAACTTTGTTTTTTAGTGAGGGAAAACCTAAAATTTTGTGATGGAGTTTAAAAGTAAAATATAATTATATTTTGACAAATAATATAGTCTATTATGTTTGGTGCTTAGTGATAAAAAAAACGTAAGACTTAGGGACGGTGAAGAAAAAACCTAAAATATTTTTCATTCATTTATAGTCTTTTAGCTTTGTGGCTTACTGACGAAGAAACATGAAATTTGTTGATGGAGAAGAAACATACTGAATAAATTTACATCTAATTGACCATAATTCAATGTGAAAAAGTTTAATATAAATAAATTTTATCTTCATGATTTAATTTTAATTTTTACCTATATTATATAAAATATATGTCATGGTTTATAGTCTTTTAACTTTGTTTTTAACTAGGGAAATACCTAAAATTTTGTGATGGAGTTGAAAAATAAAATATAATTATATTTTTACAAATACTATAGTCTATTATGTTTGGTGCTTAGTGATAAAAAACACCTAAGACTTTGGGACGGTGAAGAAAAAACCTAAAATATTTTTTATTCATTTATAGTCTTTTAACTCAATGGCTTACTGACGAAGAAACATGAAATTTGGTGATGGAGAAGAAACATATTGAATATGTTTACATCTAATGTATCATAATTCAATGTGAAAAAGGTAAATATAAATAAGTTTGATCTTGATTATTTAATTTTAATTTTTACCTATATTACATAAAATATATGTCATGGATTATAGTCTTTTAACTTTGTTTCTTAGTGGGGGAAATACCTAAAATTTTGTGATGGAGTTGAAAAATAAAATATAATTATATTTTGACAAATAATATAGTCTATTATGTTTGGTTTTTATTGATAAAAAAAACCTAAGACTTTGGGGCGGTGAAGAAAAAACCTAAAATAGTTTTCATTCATTTATAGTCTTTTAACTCTATGGCTTACTGACGAAGAAACATGAAATTTGGTGATGGAGAAGAAACATATTGAATATATTTACATCTAATGTACCATAATTCAATGTGAAAAAGGTAAATATAAATAAGTTTGATCTTGATTATTTAATTTTAATTTTAACCTATATTACATAAAATATATGTCATGGATTATAGTCTTTTAACTTTGTTTTTTAGTGAGGGAAAACCTAAAATTTTGTGATGGAGTTGAAAAATAAAATATAATTAATTTTTTACACATATTATAGTCTATTATTTTTGGTTCTTAGTGATAAAAAAACCTAAGACTTTAAGGCGGTGAAGAAAAAACCTAAAATATTTTTCATTCATTTATAGTCTTTTAGCTCTATGGCTTACTGACGAAGAAACATGAAATTTGGTGATGGAGAAGAAACATATTGAATATATTTACATATAATGTACCATAATTCGATGTGAAAAAGGTAAATATAAATAAGTTTGATCTTGATTATTTAATTTTAATTTTAACCTATATTACATAAAATATATGTCATGGATTATAGTCTTTTAACTTTGTTTTTTAGTGAGGGAAAACCTAAAATTTTGTGATGGAGTTGAAAAATAAAATATAATTAATTTTTTACACATACTATAGTCTATTATGTTTGGTTCTTAGTGATAAAAAAACCTAAGACTTTAAGGCGGTGAAGAAAAAACCTAAAATATTTTTCATTCATTTATAGTCTTTTAGCTTTGTGGCTTACTGACGAAGAAACATGAAATTTGTTGATGGAGAAGAAACATACTGAATAAATTTACATCTAATTGACCATAATTCAATGTGAAAAAGTTTAATATAAATAAATTTTATCTTCATGATTTAATTTTAATTTTTACCTATATTATATAAAATATATGTCATGGTTTATAGTCTTTTAACTTTGTTTTTTACTAGGGAAATACCTAAAATTTTGTGATGGAGTTGAAAAATAAAATATAATTATATTTTGACAAATACTATAGTCTATTATGTTTGATGCTTAGTGATAAAAAAATCCTAAGACTTTGGGACGGTGACGAAAAAACCTAAAATATTTTTTATTCATTTATAGTCTTTTAACTCTGTGGCTTACTGACGAAGAAACATGAAATTTGGTGATGGAGAAGAAACATATTGAATATGTTTACATCTAATGTATCATAATTCAATGTGAAAAAGGTAAATATAAATAAGTTTGATCTTGATTATTTAATTTTAATTTTTACCTATATTACATAAAATATATGTCATGGATTATAGTCTTTTAACTATTTTTCTTAGTGGGGGAAATACCTAAAATTTTGTGATGGAGTTGAAAAATAAAATATAATTATATTTTGACAAATAATATAGTCTATTATGTTTGGTGCTTAGTGATAAAAAAAACCTAAGACTTTGGGACGGTGAAGAAAAAACCTAAAATATTTTTCATTCATTTATAGTCTTTTAACTCTATGGCTTACTGACGAAGAAACATGAAATTTGGTGATGGAGAAGAAACATATTGAATATATTTACATCTAATGTACCATAATTCAATGTGAAAAAGGTAAATATAAATAAGTTTGATCTTGATTATTTAATTTTAATTTTAACCTATATTACATAAAATATATGTCATGGATTATAGTCTTTTAACTTTGTTTTTTAGTGAGGGAAAACCTAAAATTTTGTGATGGAGTTGAAAAATAAAATATAATTAATTTTTTACACATATTATAGTCTATTATGTTTGGTTCTTAGTGATAAAAAAACCTAAGACTTTAAGGCGGTGAAGAAAAAACCTAAAATATTTTTCATTCATTTATAGTCTTTTAGCTTTGTGGCTTACTGACGAAGAAACATGAAATTTGTTGATGGAGAAGAAACATACTGAATAAATTTACATCTAATTGACCATAATTCAATGTGAAAAAGTTTAATATAAATAAATTTTATCTTCATGATTTAATTTTAATTTTTACCTATATTATATAAAATATATGTCATGGTTTATAGTCTTTTAACTTTGTTTTTTACTAGGGAAATACCTAAAATTTTGTGATGGAGTTGAAAAATAAAATATAATTATATTTTTACAAATACTATAGTCTATTATGTTTGGTGCTTAGTGATAAAAAACACCTAAGACTTTGGGACGGTGAAGAAAAAACCTAAAATATTTTTTATTCATTTATAGTCTTTTAACTCAATGGCTTACTGACGAAGAAACATGAAATTTGGTGATGGAGAAGAAACATATTGAATATGTTTACATCTAATGTATCATAATTCAATGTGAAAAAGGTAAATATAAATAAGTTTGATCTTGATTATTTAATTTTAATTTTTACCTATATTACATAAAATATATGTCATGGATTATAGTCTTTTAACTTTGTTTTTTAGTGGGGGAAAACCTAAAATTTTGTGATGGAGTTGAAAAATAAAATATAATTAATTTTTTACACATACTATAGTCTATTATGTTTGGTTTTTATTGATAAAAAAACCTAAGACTTTAAGGCGGTGAAGAAAAAACCTAAAATATTTTTCATTCATTCATAGTCTTTTAACTCTGTGGCTTACTGACGAAGAAACATGAAATTTGTTGATGGAGAAGAAACATACTAAATAAATTTACATCTAATTGACTATAATTCAATGTGAAAAAGTTTAATATAAATAAATTTGATCTTCATTATTTAATTTTAATTTTTACCTATATTATATAAAATATATGTCATGGTTTATAGTCTTTTAACTTTGTTTTTTACTGGGGAAATACCTAAAATTTTGTGATGGAGTTTAAAAGTAAAATATAATTATATTTTGACAAATAATATAGTCTATTATGTTTGGTGCTTAGTGATAAAAAAAACGTAAGACTTAGGGACGGTGAAGAAAAAACCTAAAATATTTTTTATTCATTTATAGTCTTTTAACTCTATGGCTTACTGACGAAGAAACATGAAATTTGGTGATGGAGAAGAAACATATTGAATATATTTACATATAATGTACCATAATTCGATGTGAAAAAGGTAAATATAAATAAGTTTGATCTTGATTATTTAATTTTAATTTTAACCTATATTACATAAAATATATGTCATGGATTATAGTCTTTTAACTTTGTTTTTTAGTGAGGGAAAACCTAAAATTTTGTGATGGAGTTGAAAAATAAAATATAATTAATTTTTTACACATATTATAGTCTATTATGTTTGGTTCTTAGTGATAAAAAAACCTAAGACTTTAAGGCGGTGAAGAAAAAACCTAAAATATTTTTCATTCATTTATAGTCTTTTAGCTTTGTGGCTTACTGACGAAGAAACATGAAATTTGTTGATGGAGAAGAAACATACTGAATAAATTTACATCTAATTGACCATAATTCAATGTGAAAAAGTTTAATATAAATAAATTTTATCTTCATGATTTAATTTTAATTTTTACCTATATTATATAAAATATATGTCATGGTTTATAGTCTTTTAACTTTGTTTTTTACTAGGGAAATACCTAAAATTTTGTGATGGAGTTGAAAAATAAAATATAATTATATTTTTACAAATACTATAGTCTATTATGTTTGGTGCTTAGTGATAAAAAACACCTAAGACTTTGGGACGGTGAAGAAAAAACCTAAAATATTTTTTATTCATTTATAGTCTTTTAACTCAATAGCTTATTGACGAAGAAACATGAAATTTGGTGATGGAGAAGAAACATATTGAATATGTTTACATCTAATGTATCATAATTCAATGTGAAAAAGGTAAATATAAATAAGTTTGATCTTGATTATTTAATTTTAATTTTTACCTATATTACAAAAAATATATGTCATGGATTATAGTCTTTTAACTTTGTTTTTTAGTGGGGGAAAACCTAAAATTTTGTGATGGAGTTGAAAAATAAAATATAATTAATTTTTTACACATACTATAGTCTATTATGTTTGGTTTTTATTGATAAAAAAACCTAAGACTTTAAGGCGGTGAAGAAAAAACCTAAAATATTTTTCATTCATTCATAGTCTTTTAACTCTGTGGCTTACTGACGAAGAAACATGAAATTTGTTGATGGAGAAGAAACATAATGAATAAATTTACATCTAATTGACTATAATTCAATGTGAAAAAGTTTAATATAAATAAATTTGATCTTCATTATTTAATTTTAATTTTTACCTATATTATATAAAATATATGTCATGGTTTATAGTCTTTTAACTTTGTTTTTTACTGGGGAAATACCTAAAATTTTGTGATGGAGTTGAAAAATAAAATATAATTATATTTTGACAAATAATATAGTCTATTATGTTTGGTGCTTAGTGATAAAAAAAACCTAAGACTTTGGGACGGTGAAGAAAAAACCTAAAATATTTTTTATTCATTTATAGTCTTTTAACTCTATGGCTTACTGACGAAGAAACATGAAATTTGGTGATGGAGAAGAAACATATTGAATATGTTTACATCTAATGTATCATAATTCAATGTGAAAAAGGTAAATATAAATAAGTTTGATCTTGATTATTTAATTTTAATTTTTACCTATATTACATAAAATATATGTCATGGATTATAGTCTTTTAACTTTGTTTTTTAGTGGGGGAAAACCTAAAATTTTGTGATGGAGTTGAAAAATAAAATATAATTAATTTTTTACACATACTATAGTCTATTATGTTTGGTTCTTATTGATAAAAAAACCTAAGACTTTAAGGCGGTGAAGAAAAAACCTAAAATATTTTTCATTCATTCATAGTCTTTTAACTCTGTGGCTTACTGACGAAGAAACATGAAATTTGTTGATGGAGAAGAAACATAATGAATAAATTTACATCTAATTGACTATAATTCAATGTGAAAAAGTTTAATATAAATAAATTTGATCTTCATTATTTAATTTTAATTTTTACCTATATTATATAAAATATATGTCATGGTTTATAGTCTTTTAACTTTGTTTTTTACTGGGGAAATACCTAAAATTTTGTGATGGAGTTTAAAAGTAAAATATAATTATATTTTGACAAATAATATAGTCTATTATGTTTGGTGCTTAGTGATAAAAAAAACGTAAGACTTAGGGACGGTGAAGAAAAAACCTAAAATATTTTTTATTCATTTATAGTCTTTTAACTCTATGGCTTACTGACGAAGAAACATGAAATTTGGTGATGGAGAAGAAACATATTGAATATATTTACATATAATGTACCATAATTCGATGTGAAAAAGGTAAATATAAATAAGTTTGATCTTGATTATTTAATTTTAATTTTAACCTATATTACATAAAATATATGTCATGGATTATAGTCTTTTAACTTTGTTTTTTAGTGAGGGAAAACCTAAAATTTTGTGATGGAGTTGAAAAATAAAATATAATTAATTTTTTACACATATTATAGTCTATTATGTTTGGTTCTTAGTGATAAAAAAACCTAAGACTTTAAGGCGGTGAAGAAAAAACCTAAAATATTTTTCATTCATTTATAGTCTTTTAGCTCTGTGGCTTACTGACGAAGAAACATGAAATTTGTTGATGGAGAAGAAACATACTGAATAAATTTACATCTAATTGACCATAATTCAATGTGAAAAAGTTTAATATAAATAAATTTTATCTTCATGATTTAATTTTAATTTTTACCTATATTATATAAAATATATGTCATGGTTTATAGTCTTTTAACTTTGTTTTTTACTAGGGAAATACCTAAAATTTTGTGATGGAGTTGAAAAATAAAATATAATTATATTTTTACAAATACTATAGTCTATTATGTTTGGTGCTTAGTGATAAAAAACACCTAAGACTTTGGGACGGTGAAGAAAAAACCTAAAATATTTTTTATTCATTTATAGTCTTTTAACTCAATAGCTTATTGACGAAGAAACATGAAATTTGGTGATGGAGAAGAAACATATTGAATATGTTTACATCTAATGTATCATAATTCAATGTGAAAAAGGTAAATATAAATAAGTTTGATCTTGATTATTTAATTTTAATTTTTACCTATATTACAAAAAATATATGTCATGGATTATAGTCTTTTAACTTTGTTTTTTAGTGGGGGAAAACCTAAAATTTTGTGATGGAGTTGAAAAATAAAATATAATTAATTTTTTACACATACTATAGTCTATTATGTTTGGTTTTTATTGATAAAAAAACCTAAGACTTTAAGGCGGTGAAGAAAAAACCTAAAATATTTTTCATTCATTCATAGTCTTTTAACTCTGTGGCTTACTGACGAAGAAACATGAAATTTGTTGATGGAGAAGAAACATAATGAATAAATTTACATCTAATTGACTATAATTCAATGTGAAAAAGTTTAATATAAATAAATTTGATCTTCATTATTTAATTTTAATTTTTACCTATATTATATAAAATATATGTCATGGTTTATAGTCTTTTAACTTTGTTTTTTACTGGGGAAATACCTAAAATTTTGTGATGGAGTTGAAAAATAAAATATAATTATATTTTGACAAATAATATAGTCTATTATGTTTGGTGCTTAGTGATAAAAAAAACCTAAGACTTTGGGACGGTGAAGAAAAAACCTAAAATATTTTTTATTCATTTATAGTCTTTTAACTCTATGGCTTACTGACGAAGAAACATGAAATTTGGTGATGGAGAAGAAACATATTGAATATGTTTACATCTAATGTATCATAATTCAATGTGAAAAAGGTAAATATAAATAAGTTTGATCTTGATTATTTAATTTTAATTTTTACCTATATTACATAAAATATATGTCATGGATTATAGTCTTTTAACTTTGTTTTTTAGTGGGGGAAAACCTAAAATTTTGTGATGGAGTTGAAAAATAAAATATAATTAATTTTTTACACATACTATAGTCTATTATGTTTGGTTCTTATTGATAAAAAAACCTAAGACTTTAAGGCGGTGAAGAAAAAACCTAAAATATTTTTCATTCATTCATAGTCTTTTAACTCTGTGGCTTACTGACGAAGAAACATGAAATTTGTTGATGGAGAAGAAACATAATGAATAAATTTACATCTAATTGACTATAATTCAATGTGAAAAAGTTTAATATAAATAAATTTGATCTTCATTATTTAATTTTAATTTTTACCTATATTATATAAAATATATGTCATGGTTTATAGTCTTTTAACTTTGTTTTTTACTGGGGAAATACCTAAAATTTTGTGATGGAGTTTAAAAGTAAAATATAATTATATTTTGACAAATAATATAGTCTATTATGTTTGGTGCTTAGTGATAAAAAAAACCTAAGACTTTGGGACGGTGAAGAAAAAACCTAAAATATTTTTCATTCAGTTATAGTCTTTTAACTCTATGGCTTACTGACGAAGAAAAATGAAATTTGGTGATGGAGAAGAAACATATTTAATATATTTACATCTAATGTACCATAATTAAATGTGAAAAAGGTAAATATAAATAAGTTTGATCTTGATTATTTAATTTTAATTTTTACCTATATTACATAAAATATATGTCATGGATTATAGTCTTTTAACTTTGTTTTTTAGTGGGGGAAAACCTAAAATTTTGTGATGGAGTTGAAAAATAAAATATAATTAATTTTTTACACATACTATAGTCTATTATGTTTGGTTCTTATTGATAAAAAAACCTAAGACTTTAAGGCGGTGAAGAAAAAACCTAAAATATTTTTCATTCATTCATAGTCTTTTAACTCTGTGGCTTACTGACGAAGAAACATGAAATTTGTTGATGGAGAAGAAACATAATGAATAAATTTACATCTAATTGACTATAATTCAATGTGAAAAAGTTTAATATAAATAAATTTGATCTTCATTATTTAATTTTAATTTTTACCTATATTATATAAAATATATGTCATGGTTTATAGTCTTTTAACTTTGTTTTTTACTGGGGAAATACCTAAAATTTTGTGATGGAGTTTAAAAGTAAAATATAATTATATTTTGACAAATAATATAGTCTATTATGTTTGGTGCTTAGTGATAAAAAAAACCTAAGACTTTGGGACGGTGAAGAAAAAACCTAAAATATTTTTCATTCAGTTATAGTCTTTTAACTCTATGGCTTACTGACGAAGAAAAATGAAATTTGGTGATGGAGAAGAAACATATTTAATATATTTACATCTAATGTACCATAATTAAATGTGAAAAAGGTAAATATAAATAAGTTTGATCTTGATTATTTAATTTTAATTTTTACCTATATTACATAAAATATATGTCATGGATTATAGTCTTTTAACTTTTTTTCTTAGTGGGGGAAAACCTAAAATTTTGTGATAAAGTTGAAAAATAATATATAATTAATTTTTTACACATACTATAGTCTATTATGTTTTGTTCTTAGTGATAAAAAAACCTAAGACTTTAAGGCGGTGAAGAAAAAACATAAAATATTTTTCTTTCATTTATAGTCTTTTAGCTTTGTGACTTACTGACGAGGAAACATGAAATTTATTGATGGAGAAGAAACATACTGAATAAATTTACATCTAATTGACCATAATTCAATGTGAAAAAGTTTAATATAAATAAATTTTATCTTCATGATTTAATTTTAATTTTTACCTATATTATATAAAATATATGTCATGGATTATAGTCTTTTAACTTTGTTTTTTACTAGGGAAATACCTAAAATTTTGTGATGGAGTTGAAAAATAAAATATAATTATATTTTGACAAATAATATAGTCTATTATGTTTGGTTCTTAGTGATAAAAAAAACATAAGACTTTGGGACGGTGAAGAAAAAACCTAAAATATTTTTCATTCAGTTATAGTCTTTTAACTCTATGGCTTACTGACGAAGAAACATGAAATTTGGTGATGGAGAAGAAACATATTGAATATATTTACATCTAATGTACCATAATTCAATGTGAAAAAGGTAAATATAAATAAGTTTGATCTTGATTATTTAATTTTAATTTTTACCTATATTACATAAAATATATGTCATGGATTATAGACTTTTAACTTTGTTTTTTAGTGAGGGAAAACCTAAAATTTTGTGATGGAGTTGAAAAATAAAATATAATTAATTTTTTACACAAACTATAGTCTATTATGTTTGGTTCTTAGTGATAAAAAAACCTAAGACTTTAAGGCGGTGAAGAAAAAACCTAAAATATTTTTCATTCATTTATAGTCTTTTAACTCTGTGTCTTACTAACAAAGAAACATGAAATATGTTGATGGAGAAGAAACATATTGAATAAATTTACATCTAATTGACCATAATTCAATGTGAAAAAGTTTAATATAAATAAATTTGATCTTCATTATTTAATTTTAATTTTTACCTATATTATATAAAATATATGTCATGGATTATAGTCTTTTAACTTTGTTTTTTATTAGGGAAATACCTAAAATTTTGTGATGGAGTTGAAAAATAAAATATAATTATATTTTGACAAATAATATAGTCTATTATGTTTGGTGCTTATTGATAAAAAAAACCTAAGACTTTGGGACGGTGAAGAAAAAACCTAAAATATTTTTCATTCAGTTATAGTCTTTTAACTCTATGGCTTACTGACGAAGAAACATGAAATTTGGTGATGGAGAAGAAACATATTAAATATATTTACATCTAATGTACCATAATTCAATGTGAAAAAGGTAAATATAAATAAGTTTGATCTTGATTATTTAATTTTAATTCTTACCTATATAACATAAAATATATGTCATGGATTATAGTCTTTTAACTTTGTTTTTTAGTGGGGGAAACCTAAAATTTTGTGCTGGAGTTGAAAAATAAAATATAATTAATTTTTTACAAATACAATATAGTCTATTATATTTGGTTCTTAGTGATAAAAAAACGTAAGACTTAGGGACGGTGAAGGAAAAACCTAAAATATTTTTCATTCATTTATAGTCTTTTAACTCTATGGCTTACTGACGAAGAAACATGAAATTTGGTGATGGAGAAGAAACATATTGAATATATTTACATCTAATGTACCATAATTAAATGTGAAAAAGGTAAATATAAATAAGTTTGATCTTGATTATTTAATTTTAATTTTTACCTATATTACATAAAATATATGTCATGGATTATAGTCTTTTAACCTTGTTTTTTAGTGAGGGAAAACCTAAAATTTTGTGATGGAGTTGAAAAATAAAATATAATTAATTTTTTACACATATTATAGTCTATTATGTTTGGTTCTTAGTGATAAAAAAACCTAAGACTTTAAGGCGGTGAAGAAAAAACCTAAACTATTTTTCATTCATTTATAGTCTTTTAGCTTTGTGGCTTACTGACGAAGAAACATGAAATTTGTTGATGGAGAAGAAACATACTGAATAAATTTACATCTAATTGACCATAGTTCAATGTGAAAAAGTTTAATATATATAAATTTTATCTTCATGATTTAATTTTAATTTTTACCTATATTATATAAAATATATGTCATGGATTATAGTCTTTTAACTTTGTTTTTTACTAGGGAAATACCTAAAATTTTGTGATGGAGTTGAAAAATAAAATATAATTATATTTTGACAAATAATATAGTCTATTATGTTTGGTGCTTAGTGATAAAAAAAACCTAAGACTTTGGGACGGTGAAGAAAAAACCTAAAATATTTTTCATTCAGTTATAGTCTTTTAACTCTATGGCTTACTTACGAAGAAAAATGAAATTTGGTGATGGAGAAGAAACATATTGAATATATTTACATCTAATGTACCATAATTCAATGTGAAAAAGGTAAATATAAATAAGTTTGATCTTGATTATTTAATTTTAATTTTTACCTATATTACATAAAATATATGTCATGGATTATAGTCTTTTAACTTTTTTTCTTAGTGGGGGAAAACCTAAAATTTTGTGATGAAGTTGAAAAATAAAATATAATTAATTTTTTACACATACTATAGTCTATTATGTTTGGTTCTTAGTGATAAAAAAACCTAAGACTTTAAGGTGGTGAAGAAAAAACCTAAAATATTTTTCATTCATTTATAGTCTTTTAGCTTTGTGACTTACTGACGAAGAAACATGAAATTTGTTGATGGAGAAGAAACATACTGAATAAATTTACATCTAATTGACCATAATTCAATGTGAAAAAGTTTAATATAAATAAATTTTATCTTCATGATTTAATTTTAATTTTTACCTATATTATATAAAATATATGTCATGGATTATAGTCTTTTAACTTTGTTTTTTACTAGGGAAATACCTAAAATTTTGTGATGGAGTTGAAAAATAAAATATAATTATATTTTGACAAATAATATAGTCTATTATGTTTGGTGCTTATTGATAAAAAAAACCTAAGACTTTGGGACGGTGAAGAAAAAACCTAAAATATTTTTCATTCAGTTATAGTCTTTTAACTCTATGGCTTACTGACGAAGAAACATGAAATTTGGTGATGGAGAAGAAACATATTAAATATATTTACATCTAATGTACCATAATTCAATGTGAAAAAGGTAAATATAAATAATTTTGATCTTGATTATTTAATTTTAATTCTTACCTATATAACATAAAATATATGTCATGGATTATAGTCTTTTAACTTTGTTTTTTAGTGGGGGAAACCTAAAATTTTGTGCTGGAGTTGAAAAATAAAATATAATTAATTTTTTACACATACAATATAGTCTATTATATTTGGTTCTTAGTGATAAAAAAAACGTAAGACTTAGGGACGGTGAAGAAAAAACCTAAAATATTTTTCACTCGTTTATAGTCTTTTAACTCTATGGCTTACTGACGAAGAAACATGAAATTTGGTGATGGAGAAGAAACATATTGAATATATTTACATCTAATGTACCATAATTCAATGTGAAAAAGGTAAATATAAATAAGTTTGATCTTGATTATTTAATTTTAATTTTTTACCTATATTACATAAAATATATGTCATGGATTATAGTCTTTTAACTTTGTTTTTTAGTGAGGGAAAACCTAAAATTTTGTGATGGAGTTGAAAAATAAAATATAATTAATTTTTTACACATATTATAGTCTACTATGTTTGGTTCTTAGTGATAAAAAAACCTAAGACTTTAAGGCGGTGAAGAAAAAACCTAAAATATTTTTCGTTCATTTATAGTCTTTTAGCTTTGTGGCTTACTGACGAAGAAACATGAAATTTGTTGATGGAGAAGAAACATACTGAATAAATTTACATCTAATTGACCATAATTCAATGTGAAAAAGTTTAATATAAATAAATTTTATCTTCATGATTTAATTTTAATTTTTACCTATATTATATAAAATATATGTCATGGATTATAGTCTTTTAACTTTGTTTTTTACTAGGGAAATACCTAAAATTTTGTGATGGAGTTGAAAAATAAAATATAATTATATTTTGACAAATAATATAGTCTATTATGTTTGGTGCTTAGTGATAAAAAAACCTAAGTCTTTGGGATTGTGAAGAAAAAACCTAAAATATTTTTCATTCAGTTATAGTCTTTTAACTCTATGGCTTACTGACGAAGAAAAATGAAATTTGGTGATGGGGAAGAAACATATTGAATATATTTACATCTAATGTACCATAATTCAATGTGAAAAAGGTAAATATAAATAAGTTTGATCTTGATTATTTAATTTTAATTTTTACCTATATTACATAAAATATATGTCATGGATTATAGTCTTTTAACTTTTTTTCTTAGTGGGGGAAAACCTAAAATTTTGTGATGAAGTTGAAAAATAATATATAATTAATTTTTTACACATACTATAGTCTATTATGTTTGGTTCTTAGTGATAAAAAAACCTAAGACTTTAAGGCGGTGAAGAAAAAACATAAAATATTTTTCTTTCATTTATAGTCTTTTAGCTTTGTGACTTACTGACGAAGAAACATGAAATTTGTTGATGGAGAAGAAACATACTGAATAAATTTACATCTAATTGACCATAATTCAATGTGAAAAAGTTTAATATAAATAAATTTTATCTTCATCATTTAATTTTAATTTTTACCTATATTATATAAAATATATGTCATGGATTATAGTCTTTTAACTTTGTTTTTTACTAGGGAAATACCTAAAATTTTGTGATGGAGTTGAAAAATAAAATATAATTATATTTTGACAAATAATATAGTCTATTATGTTTGGTGCTTAGTGATAAAAAAAAACCTAAGACTTTGGGACGGTGAAGAAAAAACCTAAAATATTTTTCATTCAGTTATAGTCTTTTAACTCTATGGCTTACTGACGAAGAAAAATGAAATTTGGTGATGGAGAAGAAACATATTGAATATATTTACATCTAATGTACCATAATTAAATGTGAAAAAGGTAAATATAAATAAGTTTGATCTTGATTATTTAATTTTAATTTTTACCTATATTACATAAAATATATGTCATGGATTATAGTCTTTTAACCTTGTTTTTTAGTGAGGGAAAACCTAAAATTTTGTGATGGAGTTGAAAAATAAAATATAATTAATTTTTTACACATATTATAGTCTATTATGTTTGGTTCTTAGTGATAAAAAAACCTAAGACTTTAAGGCGGTGAAGAAAAAACCTAAACTATTTTTCATTCATTTATAGTCTTTTAGCTTTGTGGCTTACTGACGAAGAAACATGAAATTTGTTGATGGAGAAGAAACATACTGAATAAATTTACATCTAATTGACCATAGTTCAATGTGAAAAAGTTTAATATATATAAATTTTATCTTCATGATTTAATTTTAATTTTTACCTATATTATATAAAATATATGTCATGGATTATAGTCTTTTAACTTTGTTTTTTACTAGGGAAATACCTAAAATTTTGTCATGGAGTTGAAAAATAAAATATAATTATATTTTGACAAATAATATAGTCTATTATGTTTGGTGCTTAGTGATAAAAAAAAACCTAAGACTTTGGGACGGTGAAGAAAAAACCTAAAATATTTTTCATTCAGTTATAGTCTTTTAACTCTATGGCTTACTGACGAAGAAAAATGAAATTTGGTGATGGAGAAGAAACATATTGAATATATTTACATCTAATGTACCATAATTCAATGTGAAAAAGGTAAATATAAATAAGTTTGATCTTGATTATTTAATTTTAATTTTTACCTATATTACATAAAATATATGTCATGGATTATAGTCTTTTAACTTTTTTTCTTAGTGGGGGAAAACCTAAAATTTTGTGATGAAGTTGAAAAATAAAATATAATTAATTTTTTACACATACTATAGTCTATTATGTTTGGTTCTTAGTGATAAAAAAACCTAAGACTTTAAGGCGGTGAAGAAAAAACCTAAAATATTTTTCATTCATTTATAGTCTTTTAGCTTTGTGACTTACTGACGAAGAAACATGAAATTTGTTGATGGAGAAGAAACATACTGAATAAATTTACATCTAATTGACCATAAATCAATGTGAAAAAGTTTAATATAAATAAATTTTATCTTCATGATTTAATTTTAATTTTTACCTATATTATATAAAATATATGTCATGGATTATAGTCTTTTAACTTTGTTTTTTACTAGGGAAATACCTAAAATTTTGTGATGGAGTTGAAAAATAAAATATAATTATATTTTGACAAATAATATAGTCTATTATGTTTGGTGCTTATTGATAAAAAAAACCTAAGACTTTGGGACGGTGAAGAAAAAACCTAAAATATTTTTCATTCAGTTATAGTCTTTTAACTCTATGGCTTACTGACGAAGAAACATGAAATTTGGTGATGGAGAAGAAACATATTAAATATATTTACATCTGATGTACCATAATTCAATGTGAAAAAGGTAAATATAAATAATTTTGATCTTGATTATTTAATTTTAATTCTTACCTATATAACATAAAATATATGTCATGGATTATAGTCTTTTAACTTTGTTTTTTAGTGGGGGAAACCTAAAATTTTGTGCTGGAGTTGAAAAATAAAATATAATTAATTTTTTACACATACAATATAGTCTATTATATTTGGTTCTTAGTGATAAAAAAAACGTAAGACTTAGGGACGGTGAAGAAAAAACCTAAAATATTTTTCACTCGTTTATAGTCTTTTAACTCTATGGCTTACTGACGAAGAAACATGAAATTTGGTGATGGAGAAGAAACATATTGAATATATTTACATCTAATGTACCATAATTCAATGTGAAAAAGGTAAATATAAATAAGTTTGATCCTTATTATTTAATTTTAATTTTTTACCTATATTACATAAAATATATGTCATGGATTATAGTCTTTTAACTTTGTTTTTTAGTGAGGGAAAACCTAAAATTTTGTGATGGAGTTGAAAAATAAAATATAATTAATTTTTTACACATATTATAGTCTATTATGTTTGGTTCTTAGTGATAAAAAAACCTAAGACTTTAAGGCGGTGAAGAAAAAACCTAAAATATTTTTCGTTCATTTATAGTCTTTTAGCTTTGTGGCTTACTGACGAAGAAACATGAAATTTGTTGATGGAGAAAAAACATACTGAATAAATTTACATCTAATTGACCATAATTCAATGTGAAAAAGTTTAATATAAATAAATTTTATCTTCATGATTTAATTTTAATTTTTACCTATATTATATAAAATATATGTCATGGATTATAGTCTTTTAACTTTGTTTTTTACTAGGGAAATACCTAAAATTTTGTGATGGAGTTGAAAAATAAAATATAATTATATTTTGACAAATAATATAGTCTATTATGTTTGGTGCTTAGTGATAAAAAAAACCTAAGTCTTTGGGATGGTGAAGAAAAAACCTAAAATATTTTTCATTCAGTTATAGTCTTTTAACTCTATGGCTTACTGACGAAGAAAAATGAAATTTGGTGATGGGGAAGAAACATATTGAATATATTTACATCTAATGTACCATAATTCAATGTGAAAAAGGTAAATATAAATAAGTTTGATCTTGATTATTTAATTTTAATTTTTACCTATATTACATAAAATATATGTCATGGATTATAGTCTTTTAACTTTTTTTCTTAGTGGGGGAAAACCTAAAATTTTGTGATGAAGTTGAAAAATAATATATAATTAATTTTTTACACATACTATAGTCTATTATGTTTGGTTCTTAGTGATAAAAAAACCTAAGACTTTAAGGCGGTGAAGAAAAAACATAAAATATTTTTCTTTCATTTATAGTCTTTTAGCTTTGTGACTTACTGACGAAGAAACATGAAATTTGTTGATGAAGAAGAAACATACTGAATAAATTTACATCTAATTGACCATAATTCAATGTGAAAAAGTTTAATATAAATAAATTTTATCTTCATGATTTAATTTTAATTTTTACCTATATTATATAAAATATATGTCATGGATTATAGTCTTTTAACTTTGTTTTTTACTAGGGAAATACCTAAAATTTTGTGATGGAGTTGAAAAATAAAATATAATTATATTTTGACAAATAATATAGTCTATTATGTTTGGTGCTTAGTGATAAAAAAAACCTAAGACTTTGGGACGGTGAAGAAAAAACCTAAAATATTTTTCATTCAGTTATAGTCTTTTAACTCTATGGCTTACTGACGAAGAAAAATGAAATTTGGTGATGGAGAAGAAACATATTGAATATATTTACATCTAATGTACCATAATTCAATGTGAAAAAGGTAAATATAAATAAGTTTGATCTTGATTATTTAATTTTAATTTTTACCTATATTACATAAAATATATGTCATGGATTATAGTCTTTTAACTTTTTTTCTTAGTGGGGGAAAACCTAAAATTTTGTGATGAAGTTGAAAAATAATATATAATTAATTTTTTACACATACTATAGTCTATTATGTTTGGTTCTTAGTGATAAAAAAACCGAAGACTTTAAGGCGGTGAAGAAAAAACATAAAATATTTTTCTTTCATTTATAGTCTTTTAGCTTTGTGACTTACTGACGAAGAAACATGAAATTTGTTGATGGAGAAGAAACATACTGAATAAATTTACATCTAATTGACCATAATTCAATGTGAAAAAGTTTAATACAAATAAATTTTATCTTCATGATTTAATTTTAATTTTTACCTATATTATATAAAATATATGTCATGGATTATAGTCTTTTAACTTTGTTTTTTACTAGGGAAATACCTAAAATTTTGTGATGGAGTTGAAAAATAAAATATAATTATATTTTGACAAATAATATAGTCTATTATGTTTGGTGCTTATTGATAAAAAAAACCTAAGACTTTGGGACGGTGAAGAAAAAACCTAAAATATTTTTCATTCAGTTATAGTCTTTTAACTCTATGGCTTACTGACGAAGAAACATGAAATTTGGTGATGGAGAAGAAACATATTAAATATATTTACATCTGATGTACCATAATTCAATGTGAAAAAGGTAAATATAAATAATTTTGATCTTGATTATTTAATTTTAATTCTTACCTATATAACATAAAATATATGTCATGGATTATAGTCTTTTAACTTTGTTTTTTAGTGGGGGAAACCTAAAATTTTGTGCTGGAGTTGAAAAATAAAATATAATTAATTTTTTACACATACAATATAGTCTATTATATTTGGTTCTTAGTGATAAAAAAAACGTAAGACTTAGGGACGGTGAAGAAAAAACCTAAAATATTTTTCACTCGTTTATAGTCTTTTAACTCTATGTCTTACTGACGAAGAAACATGAAATTTGGTGATGGAGAAGAAACATATTGAATATATTTACATCTAATGTACCATAATTCAATGTGAAAAAGGTAAATATAAATAAGTTTGATCTTGATTATTTAATTTTAATTTTTTACCTATATTACATAAAATATATGTCATGGATTATAGTCTTTTAACTTTGTTTTTTAGTGAGGGAAAACCTAAAATTTTGTGATGGAGTTGAAAAATAAAATATAATTAATTTTTTACACATATTATAGTCTATTATGTTTGGTTCTTAGTGATAAAAAAACCTAAGACTTTAAGGCGGTGAAGAAAAAACCTAAAATATTTTTCGTTCATTTATAGTCTTTTAGCTTTGTGGCTTACTGACGAAGAAACATGAAATTTGTTGATGGAGAAGAAACATACTGAATAAATTTACATCTAATTGACCATAATTCAATGTGAAAAAGTTTAATATAAATAAA
>CAWUDS030002219.1:15493542-15517590 GCA_963859935.3 Lathyrus sativus | reverse complement strand
AAAAACAAAGTTAAAAGACTATAATCCATGACATATATTTTATGTAATATAGGTAAAAATTAAAATTAAATAATCAAGATCAAACTTATTTATATTTACCATTTTCACATTGAATTATGGTACATTAGATGTAAATATATTCAATATGTTTCTTCTCCATCACCAAATTTCATGTTTCTTCGTCAGTAAGCCATAGAGTTAAAAGACTATAAATGAATGAAAAATATTTTAGGTTTTTTCTTCACCGTACCTAAGTCTTAGGTTTTTTTTATCACTAAGCACCAAACATAATAGACTATAGTATTTGTAAAAATATAATTATATTTTATTTTTCAACTTCATCACAAAGTTTTAAGTATTTCCCTAGTAAAAAACAAATTTAAATGACTATAATCCATGACATATATTTTATATAATATAGGTAAAAACTAAAATTAAATAATGAAGACAAAATTTATTTATATTAAACTTTTTCACATTGAATTATGGTCAATTAGATGTAAATTTATTCAGTATGTTTCTTCTCCATCAACATATTTCATGTTTCTTCGTCAGTAAACCACAGAGTTAAAAGACTATAAATGAATGAAAAATATTTTAGGTTTTTTCTTTACCGTCCCAAAGTCTTAGGTTTTTTTTATCACTAAGCACTAAACATAATAGACTCTAGTATTTGTAAAAATATAATTATATTTTATTTTTCAACTCCATCACAAAATTTTATGTATTTCCCTAGTAAAAAACAAAGTTAAAAGACTATAATCCATGACATATATTTTATATATTTTAGGTAAAAATTAAAATTAAATCATGAAGATAAAATTTATTTATATTAAAATTTTTCACATTAAATTATGGTCAATTAGATGTAAATTTATTCAGTATGTTTCTTCTCCATCAAAAAATTTCATGTTTCTTCGTCAGTAAGCCACAGAGTTAAAAGAATATAAATGAATGTAAAATATTTTAGGTTTTTTCTTCACCGCCTAAAAGTCTTAGGTTTTTTTATCACTAAGAACCAACATAATAGACTATAGTATGTGTAAAAAATTAATTATATTTTATTTTTCAACTCCATCACAAAAGTTTAGGTTTTCCCCCACTAAAAAACAAAGTTAAAAGACTATAATCCATGACATATATTTTATATAATATAGGTAAAAATTAAAATTAAATCATGAAGATAAAATTTATTTATATTAAACTTTTTCACATTAAATTATGGTCAATTAGATGTAAATTTATTCAGTATGTTTCTTCTCCATCAACAAATTTCATGTTTCTTCGTCAGTAAGCCACAATGTTAAAAGACTATAAATGAATGAAAAATATTTTAGGTTTTTTCTTCACCGCCTTAAAGTCTTAGGTTTTTTTATCACTAAGAACCAAACATAATAGACTATAGTATGTGTAAAAAATTAATTATATTTTATTTTTCAACTCCATCACAAAATTTTAGGTTTTCCCTCACTAAAAAAACAAAGTTAAAAGACTATAATCCATGACATATATTTTATGTAATATAGGTAAAAATTAAAATTAAATAATCAAGATCAAACTTATTTATATTTACCATTTTCACATTGAATTATGGTACATTAGATGTAAATATATTCAATATGTTTCTTCTCCATCACCAAATTTCATGTTTCTTCGTCAGTAAGCCATAGAGTTAAAAGACTATAAACGAATGAAAAATATTTTAGGTTTTTTCTTCACTGTCCCTAAGTCTTAGGTTTTTTTTATCACTAAGAACCAAATATAATAGACTATAGTATGTGTAAAAAATTAATTATATTTTATTTTTCAACTCCAGCACAAAATTTTAGGTTTCCCCCACTAAAAAACAAAGTTAAAAGACTATAATCCATGACATATATTTTATGTTATATAGGTAAAAATTAAAATTAAATAATCAAGATCAAACTTATTTATATTTACCTTTTTCACATTGAATTACGGTACATTAGATGTAAATATATTCAATATGTTTCTTCTCCATCACCAAATTTCATGTTTCTTCGTTAGTAAGCCATAGAGTTAAAAGACTATAAATGAATGAAAAATATTTTAGGTTTTTTCTTCACAGTCCCAAAGTCTTAGGGGTTTTTTTATCACTAAGCACCAAACATAATAGACTATATTATTTGTCAAAATATAATTATATTTTATTTTTCAACTCCATCACAAAATTTTAGGTATTTCCCTAGTAAAAAACCAAGTTAAAAGACTATAATCCATGACATATATTTTATATAATATAGGTAAAAATTAAAATTAAATCATGAAGATAAAATTTATTTATATTAAACTTTTTCACATTGAATTATGGTCAATTAGATGTAAAGTTATTCAGTATGTTTCTTCTCCATCAACAAATTTCATGTTTCTTCGTCAGTAAGCCACAAAGCTAAAAGACTATAAATGAATGAAAAATATTTTAGGTTTTTTCTTCACCGCCTTAAAGTCTTAGGTTTTTTAATCACTAAGAACCAAACATAATATACTATAGTATGTGTAAAAAATTAATTATATTTTATTTTTCAACTCCATCACAAAATTTTAGGTTTTCCCTCACTAAAAAACAAAGTTAAAAGACTATAATCCATGACATATATTTTATGTAATATAGGTAAAAATTAAAATTAAATAATCAAGATCAAACTTATTTATATTTACCTTTTTCACATTGAATTATGGTACATTAGATGTAAATATATTCAATATGTTTCTTCTCCATCACCAAATTTCATGTTTCTTCGTCAGTAAGTCATATAGTTAAAAGACTATAAATGAATAAAAACTTTTTTAGGTTTTTTCTTCACCGTCCCAAAGTCTTAGGTTTTTTTTATCACTAAGAACCAAACATAATAGACTATAGTATTTGTAAAAATATAATTATATTTTATTTTTCAACTCCATCACAAAATTTTAGGTATTTCCCTAGTAAAAAACAAAGTTAAAAGACTATAATCCATGACATATATTTTATATAATATAGGTAAAAATTAAAATTAAATAATGAATATCAAATTTATTTATACTAAACATTTTCACATTGAATTATGGTCAATTAGATGTAAATTTATTCAGTATGTTTCTTCTCCATCAACAAATTTCATGTTTCTTCGTCAGTAAACCACATAGTTAAAAGACTATGAATGAATGAAAAATATTTTAGGTTTTTTCTTCACCGCCTTAAAGTCTTAGGTTTTTTTATCACTAAGAACCAAACATAATAGACTATATTATGTGTAAAAAATTAATTATATTTTATTTTTCAACTCCATCACAAAATTTTAGGTTTTCCCCCACTAAAAAACAAAGTTAAAAGACTATAATCCATGACATATATTTTATGTAATATAGGTTAAAATTAAAATTAAATAATCAAGATCAAACTTATTTATATTTACCTTTTTCACATTGAATTATGGTACATTAGATGTAAATATATTCAATATGTTTCTTCTCCATCACCAAATTTCATTTTTCTTCGTCAGTAAGTCATAGAGTTAAAAGACTATAAATGAATGAAAAATATTTTAGGTTTTTTCTTCACCGTACCTAAGTCTTAGGTTTTTTTTATCACTAAGCACCAAACATAATAGACTATAGTATTTGTAAAAATATAATTATATTTTATTTTTCAAGTTCATCACAAAGTTTTAAGTATTTCCCTAGTAAAAAACAAATTTAAATGACTATAATCCATGACATATATTTTATATAATATAGGTAAAAACTAAAATTAAATAATGAAGACAAAATTTATTTATATTAAACTTTTTCACATTGAATTATGGTCAATTAGATGTAAATTTATTCAGTATGTTTCTTCTCCATCAACATATTTCATGTTTCTTCGTCATAAACCACAGAGTTAAAAGACTATAAATGAATGAAAAATATTTTAGGTTTTTTCTTCACCGTCCTAAAGTCTTAGGTTTTTTTTATCACTAAGCACTAAACATAATAGACTCTAGTATTTGTAAAAATATAATTATATTTTATTTTTCAACTCCATCACAAAATTTTATGTATTTCCCTAGTAATAAACAAAGTTAAAATACTATAATCCATGACATATATTTTATATATTTTAGGTAAAAATTAAAATTAAATAATCAAGACCAAATTTAGTTATATTAAACTTTTTCACATTGAATTATGGTCAGTTAGATGTAAATTTATTCAGTATGTTTCTTCTCCATCAAAAAATTTCATGTTTCTTCGTCAGTAAGCCACAGAGTTAAAAGAATATAAATGAATGAAAAATATTTTAGGTTTTTTCTTCACCGCCTAAAAGTCTTAGGTTTTTTTATCACTAAGAAACAAACATAATAGACTATAGTATGTGTAAAAAATTAATTATATTTTATTTTTCAACTCCATCACAAAATTTTAAGTTTTCCCCCACTAAAAAACAAAGTTAAAAGACTATAATCCATGACATATATTTTATATAATATAGGTAAAAATTAAAATTAAATCATGAAGATAAAATTTATTTATATTAAACTTTTTCACATTAAATTATGGTCCATTAGATGTAAATTTATTCAGTATGTTTCTTCTCCATCAACAAATATATTCAATATGTTTCTTCTCCATCAACAAATTATGGTACATTAGATGTAAATATATTCAATATGTTTCTTCTCCATCACCAAATTTCATGTTTCTTCGTCAGTAAGCCATAGAGTTAAAAGACTATAAACGAATGAAAAATATTTTAGGTTTTTTCTTCACCGTCCCTAAGTCTTAGGATTTTTTTATCACTAAGAACCAAATATAATAGACTATAGTATGTGTAAAAAATTAATTATATTTTATTTTTCAACTCCAACACAAAATTTTAGGTTTCCCCCACTAAAAAACAAAGTTAAAAGACTATAATCCATGACATATATTTTATGTTATATAGGTAAAAATTAAAATTAAATAATCAAGATCAAACTTATTTATATTTACCTTTTTCACATTGAATTATGGTACATTAGATGTAAATATATTCAATATGTTTCTTCTCCATCACCAAATTTCATGTTTCTTCGTCAGTAAGCCATAGAGTTAAAAGACTATAAATGAATGAAAAATATTTTAGGTTTTTTCTTCACCGTCCCAAAGTCTTAGGTTTTTTTTATCACTAAGCACCAAACATAATAGACTATATTATTTGTCAAAATATAATTATATTTTATTTTTCAACTCCATCACAAAATTTTAGGTATTTCCCTAGTAAAAAACAAAGTTAAAAGACTATAATCCATGACATATATTTTATATAATATAGGTAAAAATTAAAATTAAATCATGAAGATAAAATTTATTTATATTAAACTTTTTCACATTGAATTATGGTCAATTAGATGTAAATTTATTCAGTATGTTTCTTCTCCATCAACAAATTTCATGTTTCTTCGTCAGTAAGCCACAAAGCTAAAAGACTATAAATGAATGAAAAATATTTTAGGTTTTTTCTTCACCGCCTTAAAGTCTTAGGTTTTTTTTATCACTAAGAACCAAACATAATAGACTATAGTATGTGTAAAAAATTAATTATATTTTATTTTTCAACTCCATCACAAAATTTTAGGTTTTCCCTCACTAAAAAACAATGTTAAAAGACTATAATCCATGACATATATTTTATGTAATATAGGTAAAAATTAAAATTAAATAATCAAGATCAAACTTATTTATATTTACCTTTTTCAAATTGAAATATGGTACATTAGATGTAAATATATTCAATATGTTTCTTCTCCATCACCAAATTTCATGTTTCTTCGTCAGTAAGCCATAGAGTTAAAAGACTATAAATGAATGAAAAATATTTTAGGTTTTTTCTTCACCGTCCCTAAGTATTAGGTTTTTTTATCACTAAGAACCTAATATAATAGACTATAGTATGTGTAAAAAATTAATTATATTTTATTTTTCAACTTCAGCACAAAATTTTAGGTTTCCCCCACTAAAAAACAAAGTTAAAAGACTATAATCCATGACATATATTTTATGTTATATAGGTAAAAATTAAAATTAAATAATCAAGATCAAACTTATTTATATTTACCTTTTTCACATTGAATTATGGTACATTAGATGTAAATATATTCAATATGTTTCTCCTCCATCACCAAATTTCATGTTTCTTCGTCAGTAAGCCATAGAGTTAAAAGACTATAAATGAATGAAAAATATTTTAGGTTTTTTCTTCACCGTCCCAAAGTCTTAGGTTTTTTTTATCACTAAGCACCAAACATAATAGACTATATTAATTGTCAAAATATAATTATATTTTATTTTTCAACTCCATCACAAAATTTTAGGTATTTCCCTAGTAAAAAAACAAAGTTAAAAGACTATAAACCATGACATATATTTTATATAATATAGGTAAAAATTAAAATTAAATAATGAAGATCAAATTTATTTATATTAAACTTTTTCACATTGAATTATGGTCAATTAGATGTAAATTTATTCAGTAAGTTTCTTCTCCATCAACATATTTCATGTTTCTTTGTCAGTAAGCCACATAGTTAAAAGACTATAAATTATTGAAAAATATTTTAGGTTTTTTCTTCACCCCCTTAAAGTCTTAGGTTTTTTTTTATCACTAAGAACCAAACATAATAGACTATAGTATGTGTAAAACATTAATTATATTTTATTTTTCAACTTCATCACAAAATTTTAGGTTTTCCCCCACTAAGAAAAAAAGTTAAAAGACTATAATCCATGACATATATTTTATGTAATATAGGTAAAAATTAAAATTAAATAATCAAGATCAAACTTATTTATATTTACCTTTTTCACATTGAATTATGATACATTAGATGTAAACATATTCAATATGTTTCTTCTGCATCACCAAATTTCATGTTTCTTCGTCAGTAAGCCATAGAGTTAAAAGACTATAAATGAATAAAAACTTTTTTAGGTTTTTTCTTCACCGTCCCAAAGTCTTAGGTTTTTTTTATCACTAAGAACCAAACATAATAGACTATAGTATTTGTAAAAATATAATTATATTTTATTTTTCAACTCCATCACAAAATTTTAGGTATTTCCCTAGTAAAAAACAAAGTTAAAAGACTATAATCCATGACATATATTTTATATAATATAGGTAAAAATTAAAATTAAATAATGAAGATCAAATTTATTTATATTAAACATTTTCACATTGAATTATGGTCAATTAGATGTAAATTTATTCAGTATGTTTCTTCTCCATCAACATATTGTAAGAACAGAGTATGCCTAAGAGGGGGGGGTGAATTAGGACTTTTGAAATTTTTCCGGTTTTTATGGTATCTTGAAATATTACTGGTTTGTGTTTTTGGTTATGAAAGCAGAAGAAGAAAAATAAAAGAACAATGGACACCAGGATTTATAGTGGTTCCCCTCACAATTCGAGAGTACTCCACTCCCCTTTCAACATGAAAGAGAGTTTTCACTATTGTTTAATAAAGTACAACCTATCACACCATCAACCGGTGAGGCCTACTATCAAACAATAAAACTAACAAGTGTACAAGAACAATCCTCTTGTAAACACTCACCCTTGTGTCCAACAATCCTGGATCACAAGTCAGAATACACAAGTTTGTAAAGATTTTGATTTGAGAATAATGATATCAAAGTTGATCTTCTCCAAATGATCAGAATTCACTCTTACAATTTTTCAATACAAGTGTTAAAGGATGAATATGAAATTTATGCACATATGAACACTTAATGAAAGTTTTTGAAAATGGTGAATTTGATTCTAAGACAATTTGAAATTGAATGTAGAAAGTGTTTGGAGATTGGAAGTTTTGTGTTGTTTTTCAAAAATGAAAAACTCAGAATTTATATGAGTAAAATACCCTTTCAAAAAGGTACATTTGAGTAAGCCTTTTAAAAATGAAATGGTATAATTTTTAAATAATTTTTGAACTTGAAACAAAGCAATTTTTCACTGTACGTTCAGTGTTAATCGGTTAACCTATATGGTTAATCGGTTAACACTGGTACGTTAGCCCAGAAATTTCAAAATTCAAATTGGTTAACCGGTTAACCTATATGGTTAATCGGTTAACACTGCTAATTTTCAGAAAAATGCTTTTAAAAAAATAATGTTATACCAATTCTAAGGTTTCAAAAAACATGCTTATGTATTATGCAAAAATGCTTGATGTTTTTGAACACTTGTATATCAAATTATAAGGGTAGAATTTGATATACCGGCAATGCATCCAAGTCTTGAAGAATCATAGTTCCATATGTAGCTTGACTTGAAAGATATCTTGACTTGATCTTGAGAACTTTGAACGGCTTGTCTTTTTGCAATCAAGAGATGACCTTGAGTAGTGTTGACATCATCAAAACTTGAGACTGAAGCATGCTTCTACATTCTCCCCCTTTTTGATGATGGCAACCAAAAATGTTGTGCGATATCTCTTGGTTTTTGATCTAGTTCTCCCCCTATGTCTGGCAACTCCCCCTATCTTAACAGAGGAAAACAATCTGCACACAGAGAGACATTAACAGAACCAAGCTCTTCTCCCCCTTTGACATCAGCAAAAAGGAAGAGCTTTCAAAGAAATCACAAGATAGCAGCATATATAGTAATAAGCACATGCAAAGCCAAGTAAACACAAAGCACAAACAGTAGTACATATAAAATGCAGCAAATAGAAATTGTACTTGTTACAATAAAACATAGTTCAAATGAAAGCATAAAAACTTAAGACTAGAAAGCAAAGCAATAAAACAACAGCAGCAGCATATTCTCTAAAAATCCTCATCCGCCATATCCTCCTTCTCTTCTTCTTCATCACTATCAACCTCTTCTTCAATCTCGTCGTCCACAACTCGGGTGTTGGAATGTGGAGGGTTAAGAATGAGGTTTCTGAGGGAGGCAATTGCTCGGGAGGTCTCTCTATGCATATTCATGGATTCTCGATGTTGGTTCATCATGGTTGTGTAGAGAAACTCACTGGTAAGACCCCCTTCAGGCATTGGATAAGCGTGATGGACAGGACCGTCATCAGTATACCTGTAGGTACCGTCAGCCGCCTTGATGATTCCAGTATTCTTCACAATATTAATCTCATTGATCTCATTAGTTGTAGGTTTCATCTTGGAGGATGGTTCTCTGTTGAGGTCAAGTTCAGTTAATTCCAGAATTCTAGAAACCAAGCGAGCATACGGCAGCCGGGTAATGCAATGAAGTTGTTGCTGCAGATGATACATAATAGTCAAAATCCAATTGACTCTGATGTGATTCTTAATAGCAAAGATCAGCTGCATTTCCAATTCGTTGATCTGAGAGTGATTTGAGTCCTTTGGAATAAGGACATAGCAGATAATGTAGTGAAGCATTCGATCAGATACTGTCAGATTCTTGGCATAACACAGCATACGAGCGGTGCGAGAGTTTGCAATAACGGTTTCTTTTGGGAACCTGCAAATCTGATAGTAATACTCCATTTTATCATAGTTTGCCCAGGGTCCATCTACATGGTTTACACCTTTCCTCAGGAAGCAGCCTTTTGATGGGATCTTAAGGTGTCTAGCAAGGGTGGATAAATTCTCAACAAACTCATGATCTCTAATGGTGGAATGGATCATGTGGTTCTCATCCATGTCTAGATATACAGACATTTTATTCATAAAAGCTTTAACAAGATCAGGATAAATAATACCAGAGTCGGTGACGAACTTGTCGATACGCTGATATTCCAACAGAGTAGGAAAATTAAAAGATATTGCAGGAAAAGCTCGAAGATTTACGTACTTTACCGGCATAACTTGACGAACACGAACTTTGAAATCCATCCGTCTCTTTTTGGTGGTTTCCATTGGAATACTGTCGTCATCTGATTCTGATGCAGAATGATGTTCTGGAAGTTTTTCCTTGCCGCAGTTTGATGCTGAAGCCATGGATGAAGGTTTAAGAGGACTGGGGTTGTGGGTTCTGAGGAAGTTAGGGTTTGAGAAGTTGTGGGGAGTTTTTCCAACTTTAGAGAGTGGGAGAGAGAAGTTAGGATTTGAAGAGGGAATATGGATTTTGGATATGGATTTGGATATTTAAGAGAATATGAACCACACAAAAATATATTTAAAAAATAAAATTTTCAAAAATTTTAATTAATTTTCGTTTCTGATTTTTTAGAAAGATTAACAGTGTTAATCGGTTAACCATATAGGTTAATCGGTTAACACATTAAAAAATTTAATCAGAATTGAAAATTCAACAGTGTTAATCGGTTAACCATATAGGTTAATCGGTTAACACACTAAATTTTTGAAAAAATACTTAAAAAAACAGAATGAAAACATATGAAAACATATCACAAAAAATGCATACATATATTAGAGAAAAGGTCAGATGTCACCTTCATCAAGAATCCCAAGTTCTCTCCGAATTTTGTAGAATGGTTCTTTTGCCAAAGGCTTGGTGAAGATGTCGGCGAGTTGGTTGTGTGTGTCGACGAAAGTAACATCAACATCTCTGTTCAATACGTGATCTCGAAGGAAATGATGTCGGATATCGATATGCTTTGTTCTGGAATGCATAACCGGATTCTTCGTGATATTTATGGCACTAGTATTATCACATCGTAGAGGAATGCATCCGAGGTCAACACCATAATCCAGAAGTTGTTGTTTCAGCCATAAAATCTGTGCACAGCAACTTCCTGCGGCGATGTATTCTGCTTCAGCGGTGCTGAGTGCTACACAAGCTTGCTTCTTGCAGGCCCATGATACTAGAGCATTTCCGAGAATGTGATATGTACCACTTGTACTTTTTCTATCGGTTTTACATCCTGCATAGTCAGCGTCAGAATAACCAACTAAAGAACAAGTACTACCTTTAGGATACCATAATCCGACGTTGGTCGTTCCTTTGAGATACTTGATAATTCTCTTCACAACAGTGAGATGCGATTCCTTCGGATTTGCTTGGAAGCATGCACACAAACAAACACTAAACATAATGTTAGGATGGCTTGCCGTCAAATATAGTAATGAACCAATCATACCTCGATATTTAGTAATATCAATTGGAGTACCAGATTCATCTTGATCAACATACGTTCCGGATCCCATAGGAGTAGACATCATCTTGCAACTATCCATACCGAATTTCTTTATTAATTCCTTACAGTACTTGGATTGGTTGAGAAAGATTCCATCCTTGGTTTTCTTGATTTGTAGTCCAAGAAAATAATTTAACTTTCCCATCATGGACATCTCGAATTCTTCTCGCATCATGAGTGAGAATTCTTCGCAGAGTTCTTTGTTTGTTGATCCAAATATGATGTCGTCGACGTAGACTTGTACCAACAAGGTGTTACCCTTGATCTTCTTTATAAACAGCGTCTTGTCAACCTTTCCTTTTGTAAATCCTTTCTCACATAAGAAGTTTCTAAGGCGATCATACCATGCTCGAGGTGCTTGTTTTAGACCGTAGAGAGCCTTCTTCAGTTTGAAAACATGTGAGGGATTTTTGAAGTCTTCAAAACCCGGAGGTTGTTTGACGTAGACTTCCTCATTAATGTACCCATTCAGGAAAGCACTTTTGACATCCATCTGGAATAACTGAAAATTCATAGAACAAACGTAAGCAAGTAGTAATCTAATTGCTTCTAACCTTGCTACCGGAGCGAATGTTTCATCAAAATCAATTCCTTCCTCCTGGTTGTAGCCTTGTGCGACCAATCTTGCCTTGTTACGAACTATAATCCCATTCTCGTCAAGTTTGTTCTTGAACACCCATCTGGTTCCTATAATATGCTTATTGTCTGGTCTTGGTACAAGGGTCCAAACTTGATTTCTTTCAAATTGATTAAGTTCTTCTTGCATTGCTATAATCCATTGGTCGTCGCCTAAAGCTTCATCGATCTTTGATGGTTCAATTTGAGATACAAACGCCATGTTGAGACAAGCATCCTTTAAATTAAGTCGAGTTGCAACACCTTGACTAATATCACCAATAACTTTATCAATTGGGTGATCTCTGTGTGTTCTCCATTCTTTCGGAAGATCTTGATTTTCTTGAGTAACATCTTCTCGTAATATTGTTTGATCATTTGAAACAATTTCTTCATTTTGTGGAGTATCTACAAAATCATCATCATCATCCAAAACAATATTATCCTCTTTCGAGGGGTTAGTCTCATCAAACGAAACATGAATAGACTCTTCAATGGTAAGAGTTCTTTTATTAAAAATTCTAAATGCTTTACTATAAAGAGAGTAACCAAGAAATATACCTTCGTCGGACTTCTCATCAAACTTACCGAGATTGTCCTTATTGTTGTTGAGAACGAAGCATTTGCAGCCAAATATGTGGAAGAATGATATATTTGGTTTCCTTCCCTTGAACAACTCATACGGAGTCTTTTTGAGTAGCGGTCGAATATTCATGCGGTTGCTTACAAAACACGCCGTGCTTACTGCTTCTGCCCAAAAATATTTTGGAAGATTTGTGTCGCTGAGCATTGTTCTAGCAAGTTCAACTAGTGAACGATTCTTCCGTTCTACGACGCCGTTTTGTTGAGGAGTTCTTGGTGCCGAAAAATTATGAGAAATTCCATGTTCTTCGCAAAATTCTTCAAAGTCTGAATTTTGAAATTCTCCACCGTGGTCGCTTCTTATGGAGGCTATAGTGAGTGACTTCTCGTTTTGAATTTGTTTTGCATACTTTTTGAATGCTTTGAACGCATCATTTTTCTGCACTAAAAACATTGTCCAGGTATATCGAGAAAAATCATCAACAATAACTAAAGCATAAATACTACCTCCGAAGCTTTTTGTTCTTGATGGACCAAAAAGATCCATGTGCAACAATTGAAGTGGTCTTGATGTAGAAACCACTTGCTTGGATTTGAAAGTTGTCTTGGTCTGTTTTCCCTTTTGACATGCATTGCATAATTTATCTTTGATGAATTTTATCTTTGGAAGCCCAACAACCAGATCATGCTTGATTAATTTGTTTAGATGCTCCATGTGAATGTGAGCAAATCTTTTATGCCAAAGCCATGCCTCGTTGTTGTTTGCTATAAGACATTTTACCTTTTAGCAGAATCTCATGAGTGACTTCGTGTTCGATCAAGCATTCCTCCTTTGTGAAGTTGATTTTGAACCCTTTGTCACACAATTGACTGATGCTAAGCAGGTTATGCTTAAGGCCTTCAACAAAAAGAACGTCTTCGATGATTGTACATGGAGGTGCACCAATGGTTCCAACTCCAAGAATTTTTCCTTTATTATCATCACCGTAAGTGACGTATCCTTTGGCCTTTAATGATAGACTTGAAAATTTGTTTACATCTCCCGTCATATGCTTTGAGCAGCCACTATCAAGATACCATTGATTTGTGGTTGTCTTCAAGCATACCTACAAAACAAAATTAGGTAGTGTTAGGTACCCAAATTGCTTTGGGTCCTTGATAGTTAGTACCCTTTTCAACCCACACATAATGCCCCTTTGCAACACCAATATTACGTACATAGCAGGCATTAGGTGTGTGCCCTTTAATTCCACAATAAAAACACGTAGGTTTAAAATGACTTCTATATCTAGGAATATAATTCTTTTTCTTATCAATTCTTTTCTTGTTATGATTTTGATGCTGAATTTTAGAAGTGCTTGTCTCTTCCTTAACAATTTGTTCACTTGCTCTTACGAAAATGGTCTCATTGGTGCTTGTTTTTGAAAATTTAGAATATCCCAATCCACTTTTATCATTAGGATACTTTTGATGTTTAAGAATTTCTTCCAAGCCAATTTGACCTTTTTCGTATCTTTCTAAAACTCTTTTAAGTTGAACAATTTGAAAAGACAAAGACTCACAATTCTTACATACAAGACTTTGTTTTTCATCCATCACTTTTTGTTTTTCATCTTCAATATTTTTCAAGAGATCAGAATTTTGTTTTTCTAAAAGTAAAATTCTTTTCTTTTGTGATGAGATGTCTTTATACAAAGTCTTGCACTCATTTAGAAGTTCATCTATAACTTCTTGAGCATCATTATCATAGACAGAAAAATTACTACTAACCTCATTTTCGTCATCGGAATGGTGAGAGGCCATTAAGGCAATATTTGCGCATTCATCGCTATCTGATTCCGATGATGAAATCACTTCGTTGTCGTCCCATGCGACATAGGCCTTCTTTGTTTTGAAATCCTTCTTGCCCTTGAATTTTCCTTTATTTGCGAGTTTCGGGCAATCTGGCTTTATGTGACCTTGTTTCCCACATTCGTAACATGTAATTTCTTGGTTTGATATGGATGCCTCCTTTTTCCTAAAATGTCTATTCTTTTTAGAAAAAGAAGAAGTTTTATTATTATTAAAAAACTTACCAAGCTTCTTTACTAGAAGCATGAAATTTTCGTCTTCGGAAGATTCGTCAATTTTATCATCCCTTGTGTCAGTCTTCAAGGCAATTCCTTTGGACTTCTTGTCTTGAATTTCATGTTTCTCAAGCCTTCCAAGTTCCAGTTCATGCTCTTGAAGTTTCCCGAATAATGAAGCAGATGTCATTGTTGAAAGACTTTTCTTTTCCGAAATGGCGGTCACCTTCGGTTGCCATTCTCTTGTCAAGGATCTTAGGACTTTTAAGTTGAGATCATCATTGGTGAAGGTCTTCCCAAGAGCAATCAGATGATTTGTCAGATGAACGAACCTCTTTTGCAAGGCAACAATAGATTCACCGGGCTGCATACGGAACATCTCATATTCTTGACTTAACGTGTTAAGTCTTGATCTTTTTACTTCTGCTGTTCCTTCATGCGTTTCTACCAAGGTATCCCAAATCTGTTTTTCCGATTGACACTGTGATATGCGAAAGAATTCATCCATACTGAGAGCGCTTTGAAGTATGTTGATTGCTTTCTTCTCATTCAAGATTCTCTTCTTGTCATCTTCATCATATGAGGATTTAATCTTTGGGGTTCCAACACCATTTACCACACTTGTAGGAACATGTGGACCAGTTTCAAAGGTTTCCCATATACCATCTCCTTGAGCCTCAAGATGTGCCTTCATACGGATTTTCCAAAAATCGAAGTATTCTCCAGAAAAGAGTGGTGGCTTGTTACTACTTCCACCATCTTTGAAAATCGAGTTGGTACTTGCGGAAGTCATACTGAATCGTTAGGAACAGGTTACCTTAACCTGCTCTGATGCCAATTGTAAGAACAGAGTATGCCTAAGACGGGGGGGGGGGGGGGGGGGGGGGGGTGAATTAGGACTCTTGAAATTTTTCCGGTTTTTATGGTATCTTGAAATATTACTGGTTTGTGTTTTTGGTTATGAAAGCAGAAGAAGAAAAATAAAAGAACAATGGACACCAGGATTTATAGTGGTTCCCCTCATAATCCGAGAGTACTCCACTCCCCTTTCAACATGAAAGAGAGTTTTCACTATTGTTTAATAAAGTACAACCTATCACACCATCAACCAGTGAGGCCTACTATCAAGCAATAAAACTAACAAGTGTACAAGAACAATCCTCTTGTAAACACTCACCCTTGTGTCCAACAATCCTGGATCACAAGTCAGAATACACAAGTTTGTAAAGATTTTGATTTGAGAATAATGATATCAAAGTTGATCTTCTCCAAATGATCAGAATTCACTCTTACAATTTTTCAATACAAGTGTTCAAGGATGAATATGAAATTTATGCACATATGAACACTTAATGAAAGTTTTTGAAAATGGTGAATTTGATTCTAAGACAATTTGAAATTGAATGTAGAAAGTGTTTGGAGATTGGAAGTTTTGTGTTGTTTTTCAAAAATAAAAAACTCAGAATTTATATGAGTAAAATACCCTTTCAAAAAGGTACATTTGAGTAAGCCTTTTAAAAATGAAATGGTATAATTTTTAAATAATTTTTGAACTTGAAACAAAGCAATTTTTCACTGTACGTTCAGTGTTAATCGGTTAACCTATATGGTTAATCGGTTAACACTGGTACGTTAGCCCAGAAATTTCAAAATTCAAATTGGTTAACCGGTTAACCTATATGGTTAATCGGTTAACACTGCTAATTTTCAGAAAAATGCTTTTAAAAAAATAATGTTATACCAATTCTAAGGTTTCAAAAAACATGCTTATGTATTATGCAAAAATGCTTGATGTTTTTGAACACTTGTATATCAAATTATAAGGGTAGAATTTGATATACCGGCAATGCATCCAAGTCTTGAAGAATCATAGTTCCATATGTAGCTTGACTTGAAAGATATCTTGACTTGATCTTGAGAACTTTGAACGGCTTGTCTTTTTGCAATCAAGAGATGACCTTGAGTAGTGTTGACATCATCAAAACTTGAGACTGAAGCATGCTTCTACATTCTCCCCCTTTTTGATGATGGCAATCAAAAATGCTGTGCGATATCTCTTGGTTTTTGATCTGGTTCTCCCCCTATGTCTGGCAACTCCCCCTATCTTAACAGAGGAAAAAAAATCTGCACATAGAGAGACATTAACAGAACCAAGCTCTTCTCCCCCTTTGACATCAGCAAAAAGGAAGAGCTTTCAAAGAAATCACAAGATAGCAGCATATATAGTAATAAGCACATGCAAAGCCAAGTAAACACAAAGCACAAATAGTAGTACATATAAAATGCAGCAAATAGAAATTGTACTTGTTACAATAAAACATAGTTCAAATGAAAGCATAAAAACTTAAGACTAGAAAACAAAGCAATAAAACAACAGCAGCAGCAGCATAAATAATCAAGATCAAACTTATTTATATTTACCTTTTTCACATTGAATTATGATACATTAGATGTAAACATATTCAATATGTTTCTTCTCCATCACCAAATTTCATGTTTCTTCGTCAGTAAGCCATAGAGTTAAAAGACTATAAATGAATGAAAAATATTTTAGGTTTTTTCTTCACCGTCCTAAAGTCTTAGGTTTTCTTTATCACTAAGCACCAAACATAATAGACTATAGTATTTGTTAAAATATAATTATATTTTATTTTTCAACTCCATCACAAAATTTTAGGTATTCCCCCAGTAAAAAACAAAGTTAAAAGACTATAATCCATGACATATATTTTATATAATATAGGTAAAAATTAAAATTAAATATTGAAGATCAAATTTATTTATATTAAACTTTTTCACATTGAATTATGGTCAATTAGATGTAAATTTATTCAGTATGTTTCTTCTCCATCAACAAATTTCATGTTTCTTCGTCAGTAAGCCACAGAGTTAAAAGACTATGAATGAATGAAAAATATTTTAGGTTTTTTCTTAAGCGCCTTAAAGTCTTAGGTTTTTTTATCACTAAGAACTAAACATAATAGACTATAGTATGTGTAAAAAATTAATTATATTTTATTTTTCAACTCCATCACAAAATTTTAGGTTTTCCCTCACTAAAAAACAAAGTTAAAAGACTATAATCCATGACATATATTTTATGTAATATAGGTAAAAATTAAAATTAAATAATCAAGATCAAACTTATTTATATTTACCTTTTTCACATTGAATTATGGTACATTAGATGTAAACATATTCAATATGTTTCTTCTCCATCACCAAATTTCATGTTTCTTCGGCAGTAAGCCATAGAGTTAAAAGACTATAAATTAATGAAAAATATTTTAGGTTTTTTCTTCACCGTCCCTAAGTCTTAGGGTTTTTTTATCACAAAGCACCAAACATAATAGACTATAGTATTTGTTAAAATATAATTATATTTTATTTTTCAACTCCATCACAAAATTTTAGGTATTCCCCAAGTAAAAAACAAAGTTAAAAGACTATAATCCATGACATATATTTTATATAATATAGGTAAATATTAAAATTAAATATTGAAGATCAAATTTATTTATATTAAACTTTTTCACATTGAATTATGGTCAATTAGATGTAAATTTATTCAGTATGTTTCTTCTCCATCAACAAATTTCATGTTTCTTCGTCAGTAAGCCACAGAGTTAAAAGACTATGAATGAATGAAAAATATTTTAGGTTTTTTCTTCACCGCCTTAAAGTCTTAGGTTTTTTTATCACTAAGAACCAAACATAATTGACTATAGTATGTGTAAAAAATTAATTATATTTTATTTTTCAACTCCATCACAAAATTTTAGGTTTTCCCCCACTAAAAAACAAAGTTAAAAGACTATAATCCATGACATATATTTTATATAATATAGGTAAAAATTAAAATTAAATATTGAAGATCAAATTTATTTATATTTACCTTTTTCACATTGAATTATGGTACATTAGATGTAAATATATTCAATATGCTTCTTCTCCATCACCAAATTTCATTTTTCTTCGTCAATAAGTCATAGAGTTAAAAGACTATAAATGAATGAAAAATATTTTAGGTTTTTTCTTCACCGTACCTAAGTCTTAGGTTTTTTTTATCACTAAGCACCAAACATAATAGACTATAGTATTTGTAAAAATATAATTATATTTTATTTTTCAACTCCATCACAAAGTTTTAAGTATTTCCCTAGTAAAAAACAAAGTTAAAAGACTATAATCCATGACATATATTTTATATAATATAGGTAAAAACTAAAATTAAATAATGAAGATCAAATTTATTTATATTAAACTTTTTCACATTGAATTATGGTCAATTAGATGTAAATTTATTCAGTATGTTTCTTCTCCATCAACATATTTCATGTTTCTTCGTCAGTAAACCACAGAGTTAAAAGAGTATAAATGAATGAAAAATATTTTAGGTTTTTTCTTCACCGTCCCAAATTCTTAGGTTTTTTTTATCACTAAGCACTAAACATAATAGACTATAGTATTTGTAAAAATATAATTATATTTTATTTTTCAACTCCATCACAAAATTTTAGGTATTTCCCTAGTAAAAAACAAAGTTAAAAGACTATAATCCATGACATATATTTTATATACTTTAGGTAAAAATTAAAATTAAATAATCAAGACCAAATTTAGTTATATTAAACTTTTTCACATTGAATTATGGTCATTTAGATGTAAATTTATTCAGTATGTTTCTTCTCCATCAAAAAATTTCATGTTTCTTCGTCAGTAAGCCACAGAGTTAAAAGAATATAAATGAATGAAACATATTTTAGGTTTTTTCTTCACCGCCTAAAAGTATTAGGTTTTTTTATCACTAAGCACCAAACATAATAGACTATAGTATGTGTAAAAAATTAATTATATTTTATTTTTCAACTCCATCACAAAATTTTAGGTTTTCCCCCACTAAAAAACAAAGTTAAAAGACTATAGTCCATGACATATATTTTATATAATATAGGTAAAAATTAAAATCAAATCATGAAGATAAAATTTATTTATATTAAACTTTTTCACATTAAATTATGGTCCATTAGATGTAAATTTATTCAGTATGTTTCTTCTCCATCAACAAATTTCATGTTTCTTCGTCAGTAAGCCACAATGTTAAAAGACTATAAATGAATGAAAAATATTTTAGGTTTTTTCTTCACCGCCTTAAAGTCTTAGGTTTTTTTATCACTAAGAACCAAACATAATAGACTATAGTATGTGTAAAAAATTAATTATATTTTATTTTTCAACTCCATCACAAAATTTTAGGTTTTCCCCCACTAAAAAACAAAGTTAAAAGACTATAATCCATGACATATATTTTATATAATATAGGTAAAAATTAAAATTAAATATTGAAGGTCAAATTTATTTATATTTACCTTTTTCACATTGAATTATGGTACATTAGATGTAAATATATTCAATATGCTTCTTCTCCATCACCAAATTTCATTTTTCTTCGTCAGTAAGTCATAGAGTTAAAAGACTATAAATGAATGAAAAATATTTTAGGTTTTTTCTTCACCGTACCTAAGTCTTAGGTTTTTTTTATCACTAAGCACCAAACATAATAGACTATAGTATTTGTAAAAATATAATTATATTTTATTTTTCAACTCCATCACAAAGTTTTAAGTATTTCCCTAGTAAAAAACAAAGTTAAAAGACTATAATCCATGACATATATTTTATATAATATAGGTAAAAACTAAAATTAAATAATGAAGATCAAATTTATTTATATTAAACTTTTTCACATTGAATTATGGTCAATTAGATGTAAATTTATTCAGTATGTTTCTTCTCCATCAACATATTTCATGTTCTTCGTCAGTAAACCACAGAGTTAAAAGAGTATAAATGAATGAAAAATATTTTAGGTTTTTTCTTCACCGTCCCAAATTCTTAGGTTTTTTTTATCACTAAGCACTAAACATAATAGACTATAGTATTTGTAAAAATATAATTATATTTTATTTTTCAACTCCATCACAAAATTTTAGGTATTTCCCTAGTAAAAAACAAAGTTAAAAGACTATAATCCATGACATATATTTTATATACTTTAGGTAAAAATTAAAATTAAATAATCAAGACCAAATTTAGTTATATTAAACTTTTTCACATTGAATTATGGTCATTTAGATGTAAATTTATTCAGTATGTTTCTTCTCCATCAAAAAATTTCATGTTTCTTCGTCAGTAAGCCACAGAGTTAAAAGAATATAAATGAATGAAACATATTTTAGGTTTTTTCTTCACCGCCTAAAAGTCTTAGGTTTTTTTATCACTAAGCACCAAACATAATAGACTATAGTATGTGTAAAAAATTAATTATATTTTATTTTTCAACTCCATCACAAAATTTTAGGTTTTCCCCCACTAAAAAACAAAGTTAAAAGACTATAGTCCATGACATATATTTTATATAATATAGGTAAAAATTAAAATCAAATCATGAAGATAAAATTTATTTATATTAAACTTTTTCACATTAAATTATGGTCCATTAGATGTAAATTTATTCAGTATGTTTCTTCTCCATCAACAAATTTCATGTTTCTTCGTCAGTAAGCCACAATGTTAAAAGACTATAAATGAATGAAAAATATTTTAGATTTTTTCTTCACCGCCTTAAAGTCTTAGGTTTTTTTATCACTAAGAACCAAACATAATAGACTATAGTATGTGTAAAAAATTAATTATATTTTATTTTTCAACTCCATCACAAAATTTTAGGTTTTCCCCCACTAAAAAACAAAGTTAAAAGACTATAATCCATGACATATATTTTATATAATATAGGTAAAAATTAAAATTAAATATTGAAGATCAAATTTATTTATATTTACCTTTTTCACATTGAATTATGGTACATTAGATGTAAATATATTCAATATGCTTCTTCTCCATCACCAAATTTCATTTTTCTTCGTCAGTAAGTCATAGAGTTAAAAGACTATAAATGAATGAAAAATATTTTAGGTTTTTTCTTCACCGTACCTAAGTCTTAGGTTTTTTTTATCACTAAGCACCAAACATAATAGACTATAGTATTTGTAAAAATATAATTATATTTTATTTTTCAACTCCATCACAAAGTTTTAAGTATTTCCCTAGTAAAAAACAAAGTTAAAAGACTATAATCCATGACATATATTTTATATAATATAGGTAAAAACTAAAATTAAATAATGAAGATCAAATTTATTTATATTAAACTTTTTCACATTGAATTATGGTCAATTAGATGTAAATTTATTCAGTATGTTTCTTCTCCATCAACATATTTCATGTTTCTTCGTCAGTAAACCACAGAGTTAAAAGAGTATAAATGAATGAAAAATATTTTAGGTTTTTTCTTCACCGTCCCAAATTCTTAGGTTTTTTTTATCACTAAGCACTAAACATAATAGACTATAGTATTTGTAAAAATATAATTATATTTTATTTTTCAACTCCATCACAAAATTTTAGGTATTTCCCTAGTAAAAAACAAAGTTAAAAGACTATAATCCATGACATATATTTTATATACTTTAGGTAAAAATTAAAATTAAATAATCAAGACCAAATTTATTTATATTAAACTTTTTCACATTAAATTATGGTCCATTAGATGTAAATTTATTCAGTATGTTTCTTCTCCATCAACAAATTTCATGTTTCTTCGTCAGTAAGCCACAATGTTAAAAGACTATAAATGAATGAAAAATATTTTAGGTTTTTTCTTCACCGCCTTAAAGTCTTAGGTTTTTTTATCACTAAGAACCAAACATAATAGACTATAGTATGTGTAAAAAATTAATTATATTTTATTTTTCAACTCCATCACAAAATTTTAGGTTTTCCCCCACTAAAAAACAAAGTTAAAAGACTATAGTCCATGACATATATTTTATATAATATAGGTAAAAATTAAAATCAAATCATGAAGATAAAATTTATTTATATTAAACTTTTTCACATTAAATTATGGTCCATTAGATGTAAATTTATTCAGTATGTTTCTTCTCCATCAACAAATTTCATGTTTCTTCGTCAGTAAGCCACAATGTTAAAAGACTATAAATGAATGAAAAATATTTTAGGTTTTTTCTTCACCGCCTTAAAGTCTTAGGTTTTTTTATCACTAAGAACCAAACATAATAGACTATAGTATGTGTAAAAAATTAATTATATTTTATTTTTCAACTCCATCACAAAATTTTAGGTTTTCCCCCACTAAAAAACAAAGTTAAAAGACTATAATCCATGACATATATTTTATATAATATAGGTAAAAATTAAAATTAAATATTGAAGATCAAATTTATTTATATTTACCTTTTTCACATTGAATTATGGTACATTAGATGTAAATATATTCAATATGCTTCTTCTCCATCACAAAATTTCATTTTTCTTCGTCAGTAAGTCATAGAGTTAAAAGACTATAAATGAATGAAAAATATTTTAGGTTTTTTCTTCACCGTACCTAAGTCTTAGGTTTTTTTTTATCACTAAGCACCAAACATAATAGACTATAGTATTTGTAAAAATATAATTATATTTTATTTTTCAACTCCATCACAAAGTTTTAAGTATTTCCCTAGTAAAAAACAAAGTTAAAAGACTATAATCCATGACATATATTTTATATAATATAGGTAAAAACTAAAATTAAATAATGAAGATCAAATTTATTTATATTAAACTTTTTCACATTGAATTATGGTCAATTAGATGTAAATTTATTCAGTATGTTTCTTCTCCATCAACATATTTCATGTTCTTCGTCAGTAAACCACAGAGTTAAAAGAGTATAAATGAATGAAAAATATTTTAGGTTTTTTCTTCACCGTCCCAAATTCTTAGGTTTTTTTTATCACTAAGCACTAAACATAATAGACTATAGTATTTGTAAAAATATAATTATATTTTATTTTTCAACTCCATCACAAAATTTTAGGTATTTCCCTAGTAAAAAACAAAGTTAAAAGACTATAATCCATGACATATATTTTATATACTTTAGGTAAAAATTAAAATTAAATAATCAAGACCAAATTTAGTTATATTAAACTTTTTCACATTGAATTATGGTCATTTAGATGTAAATTTATTCAGTATGTTTCTTCTCCATCAAAAAATTTCATGTTTCTTCGTCAGTAAGCCACAGAGTTAAAAGAATATAAATGAATGAAACATATTTTAGGTTTTTTCTTCACCGCCTAAAAGTCTTAGGTTTTTTTATCACTAAGCACCAAACATAATAGACTATAGTATGTGTAAAAAATTAATTATATTTTATTTTTCAACTCCATCACAAAATTTTAGGTTTTCCCCCACTAAAAAACAAAGTTAAAAGACTATAGTCCATGACATATATTTTATATAATATAGGTAAAAATTAAAATCAAATCATGAAGATAAAATTTATTTATATTAAACTTTTTCACATTAAATTATGGTCCATTAGATGTAAATTTATTCAGTATGTTTCTTCTCCATCAACAAATTTCATGTTTCTTCGTCAGTAAGCCACAATGTTAAAAGACTATAAATGAATGAAAAATATTTTAGGTTTTTTCTTCACCGCCTTAAAGTCTTAGGTTTTTTTATCACTAAGAACCAAACATAATAGACTATAGTATGTGTAAAAAATTAATTATATTTTATTTTTCAACTCCATCACAAAATTTTAGGTTTTC
>CAWUDS030002219.1:15174880-15493042 GCA_963859935.3 Lathyrus sativus | reverse complement strand
GGTTTTTTTATCGCTAAGCAAAAAACAGAATAGACTATATCAGATGTAAAAAGTTAATTATATTTTATTTTTCTACTCCATCAAATTTTTTAGATTTTTCCCCGCTAAAAAACAAAGTTAAAAGACTATAATCCATGAAATATATATTTTATAAAATTGATATTAATTAAATTAAATAATCAAGCTCTAATTTGTTTATATTTACCTTTTTGACATTGAGTTAAAGGTAAATTAGATGTAAATATATTCAATATGTTTCTTCTCCATCACGAAATTTCATGTTTCTTTGTCAGTAAGCCATAGAGTTAAAATACTAAAAATGAATGACATATAGATTATATCTAAATGGGTAATCACTAAAATTAGATAATCAATCTCAATGTTAATTGTATTCACCATAATCACATTGTATTATGGTATAATAGATGTAAATAATTTCTATGTTTTTCTTCTTCTCCATCACCAAAATTTTGGTTTCTTCACCTCTAAGAAACTAAGTTAAGAGACTACAAATGAATGGTCCATAATTTATACCTATGCATAACAATTAAAATAAAATAACCAAGCTCAATATTGTTCATATTCATCATATTCACATTGACTTATTGTATATTACACCAAAAAATATTCAATATTTTTTTACACCATCCCAAAGTTTTAGGTTTTTTTATCGCTAGGCCAAAAATATAATAGAGTATAGCAGATGTAAAAAATTAATTATATTTTATTTTTCTACTCCATCAATTTTTTTTAGGTTTTCCCCGCTAAAAAACAAAGTTAAAAGACTGTAATCCATGACATATATATTTTGTAAAATTGATATTAATTTAATTAAATAATCAAGCTCTAATTTGTTTATATTTACCTTTTTCACATTGAATTACGGTAAATTAGATTTAAATATATTCAATAAGTTTCTTCTCCATCACGAAATTTCATGTTTCTTCGTCAATAAGCCAGATAGTTAAAAGACTATAAATGAATGACAAATAGATTATATCTACATGGGTAATCACTAAAATTAAATATTTAATTTTAATTGTATTCACCATAATCACATTGTATTATGGTATAATAGATGTAAAAAACTTTCTATGTTTTTCTGCTTCTCCATCACCAAAAATTTGGTTTCTTCACCTCTAAGAAACTAAGTTAAGAGACAACAAATGAATGGTCCATAGTTTATAAGTATGCATAACAATTAAAATAAAATAACCAAGCTCAATATTGTTTATATTCAACGTATTCACATTGACTTATTGTATATTACACAAAAAAATATTCATTATTTTTTTACACCATCCCAAAGTTTTAGGTTTTTTTATCGCTAAGCAAAAAACATAATAGACTATAGCAAATGTAAAAAATTAATTATATTTTATTTTTCTACTCCATCAAATTTTTTTATGTTTTTCCCCGCTAAAAAACAAAGTTAAAAGACTATAATCCAGGACATATATATTTTATAAAATTGATATTAATTTAATTAAATAATCAAGCTCTAATTTTTTATATTTACCTTTTTCACATTGAATTAAGGTAAGTTAGACTTAAATATATTCAATAAGTTTATTCTCCACCACGAAATTTCATGTTACTTCGTCAGTAGGCCACATAGCTAAAAGACTATAAAGGAATGACAAATAGATTATATCTACATGGGTAATCACTAAAATTAAATATTCAATGTTAATTGTATTCACCATAATCACATTGTATTATGGTATAATAGATGTAAATAATTTCTATGTTTTTCTTCTTCTCCATCTTAAAAATTTTGGTTTCTTCACCTCTAAGAAACTGAGTTAAGAGACTACAAATGAATGGTCCATAATTTATACGTATGCATAACAATTAAAATAAAATAACCAAGCTCAATATTATTCATATTCATCGTATTCACATTGACTTATAGTATATTACACCAAAAAATATTCAATATTTTTTTACACCATCCAAAAGTTTTAGGTTTTTTTATCGCTAAGCAAAAAACATAATAGACTATAGCAGATGTAAAAAATTAATTATATTTTATTTTTCTACTCCATCAAATTTTTTTAGGTTTTTCCCCGCTAAAAAACAAAGTTAAAAGACTATAATCCATAACATATATATTTTATAAAATTGATATTAATTAAATTAAATAATCAAGCTCTAATTTGTTTATATTTACCTTTTTCACATTGAATTAAGGTAAGTTAGATTTAAATATATTCAATAAGTTTCTTCTCCACCACGAAATTTCATGTTACTTCGTCAGTAGGCCACATAGCTAAAAGACTATAAAGGAATGACAAATAGATTATATCTACATGGGTAATCACTAAAATTAAATATTCAATGTTAATTGTATTCACCATAATCACATTGTATTATGGTATGATAGATGTTAATAATTTCTATGTTTTTCTTCTTCTCCATCACAAAAATTTTGGTTTCTTCACCTCTAAGAAACTAAGTTAAGAGACTACAAATGAATGGTCCATAATTTATACATATGCATAACAATTAAAATAAAATAACCAAGCTCAATATTATTCATATTCGTCTTATTCACATTGACTTATTGTATATTACACCAAAAAATATTCAATATTTTTTTACACCATCCAAAAGTTTTAGGTTGTTTTATCGCTAAGCAAAAAACATAATAGACTATAGCAGATGTAAAAAATTAATTATATTTTATTTTTCTACTCCATCAAATTTTTTTAGATTTTTCCCCGCTAAAAAACAAAGTTAAAAGACTATAATCCATGACATATATATTTTATAAAATTGATATTAATTAAATTAAATAATCAAGCTCTAATTTCTTTATATTTACCTTTTTCACATTGAATTAAGGTAAGTTAGACTTAAATATATTCAATAAGTTTCTTCTCCACCACGAAATTTCATGTTACTTCGTCAGTAGGCCACATAGCTAAAAGACTATAAAGGAATTACAAATAGATTATATCTACATGGGTAATCACTAAAATTAAATATTCAATGTTAATTGTATTCACCATAATCACATTGTATTATGGTATAATAGATGTAAATAATTTCTATGTTTTTCTTCTTCTCCATCTTAAAAATTTTGGTTTCTTCACCTCTAAGAAACTGAGTTAAGAGACTACAAATGAATGGTCCATAATTTATACGTATGCATAACAATTAAAATAAAATAACCAAGCTCAATATTATTCATATTCATCGTATTCACATTGACTTATAGTATATTACACCAAAAAATATTCAATATTTTTTTACACCATCCAAAAGTTTTAGGTTTTTTTATCGCTAAGCAAAAAACATAATAGACTATAGCAGATGTAAAAAATTAATTATATTTTATTTTTCTACTCCATCAAATTTTTTTAGGTTTTTCCCCGCTAAAAAACAAAGTTAAAAGACTATAATCCATAACATATATATTTTATAAAATTGATATTAATTAAATTAAATAATCAAGCTCTAATTTGTTTATATTTACCTTTTTCACATTGAATTAAGGTAAGTTAGATTTAAATATATTCAATAAGTTTCTTCTCCACCACGAAATTTCATGTTACTTCGTCAGTAGGCCACATAGCTAAAAGACTATAAAGGAATGACAAATAGATTATATCTACATGGGTAATCACTAAAATTAAATATTCAATCTTAATTGTATTCACCATAATCACATTGTATTATGGTATAATAGATGTAAATAATTTCTATGTTTTTCTTCTTCTCCATCACAAAAATTTTGGTTTCTTCACCTCTAAGAAACTAAGTTAAGAGACTACAAATGAATGGTCCATAATTTATACATATGCATAACAATTAAAATAAAATAACCAAGCTCAATATTATTCATATTCGTCTTATTCACATTGATTTATTGTATATTACTCCAAAAAATATTCAACATTTTTTTTCACCATCTCAAAGTTTTAGGTTTTTTTATCGCTCAGCAAAAAACATTATAGACAATAGCAGATGTAAAAAATTAACTATATTTTATTTTTCTACTCCATCAAAAAAATTTACGTTTTTCCCCGCTAAAAAACAAAGTTAAAAGACTATAATCCATGACATATATATTTTATAAAGTTGATATTAATTAAATTGTATAATGAAGCTCTAATTTGTTTATATTTACCTTTTTCACATTGAATTAAGGTAAATTAGATGTAAATATATTTAATAAGTTTCTTCTCCATCACGAAATTTCATGTTTCTTCGTCAGTAAGCCACATAGCTAAACGACTATAAATGAATGACAAATAGATTTCATCTAAATGGGTAATCAGTAAAAGTAGATATTCAATCTCAATGTTAATTGTATTCAACATAATCACATTGTATTATGGTATAATAGATGTAAACAATTTCTATATTTTTCTTCTTGTCCATCACCAAAAATTTGGTTTCTTCACCTCTAAGAAACTCATTTAAGAGACTACAAATGAATGGTCTATAATTTATACGTATGCATAACAATTAAAATAAAATAACCAAATTCAATATTGTTTATATTCATCGTGTTCACATTTACTTATTGTATATTACACCTAAAAATATTAAATATTTTTATTCACCATCCAATGTTTTAGGTTTTTTTATCGCTAAGCAAAAAACAGAATAGACTATAGCAGATGTAAAAAATTAATTATATTTCATTTTTCTACTCCATCAAATTTTTTTAGGTTTTTCCAAGCTAAAAAACAAAGTTAAAAGACTATAATCCATGACATATATATTTTATAAAAATTGATATTAATTAAATTAAATAATCAAGCTCTAATTTGTTTATATTTACCTTTTTCACATTGAATTAAGGTAAATTAGATGTAAATATATTCAATAAGTTTCTTCTCCATCACGAAATTTCATGTTTCGTCGTCAGTAAGCCACATAGCTAAAAGACTATAACTGAATGGCAAATAGATTATATCTAAATGGGTAATCAGTAAAAGTAGATATTCATTCTCAATTTTAATTGGATTCACCATAATCACATTGTATTATGGTATAATAGATGTAAACAATTTCTATATTTTTCTTCTTGTCCATCAACAAAAATTTGGTTTCTTCACCTCTAAGAAACTAAGTTAAGAGACTACAAATGAATGGTCTATAATTTATACGTATGCATAAAAATTAAAATAAAATAACCAAGCTCAATATTGTTTATATTCATTGTATTCACATTGACTTATTGTATATTACACCTAAAAATATTCAATATTTTTTTTCACCATCCAAAGTTTTAGGTTTTTTTATCACTAAGCAAAAAATAGAATAGACTATAGCAGCTGTAAAAAATTAATTATATTTCATTTTTCTACTCCATCAAATTTTTTTAGATTTTTCCAAGCTAAAAAACAAAGTTAACAGACTATAATCCATGACATATATATTTTATAAAAATTGATATTAATAAAATTAAATAATCAAGCTCTAATTTGTTTATATTTACCGTTTTCACATAGAATTAAGCTAAATTAGATGTAAATATATTCAATAAGTTTCTTCTCCATCACGATATTTCATGTTTCTTCGTCAGTAAGCCACAGAGTTAAAAGACTATAAATGAATGACAAATAGATTATATCTAAATGGGTAATCACTAAAAGTAGATACTCAATCTCAATGTTAATTGTATTCACCATAATCACATTGTATTATGGTATAATAGATGTAAATAATTTCTATGTTTTTCTTCTTCTCCATCGTAAAAATTTTGGTTTCTTCACCTCTAAGAAACTGAGTTAAGAGACTACAAATGAATGGTCCATAATTTATACGTATGCATAACAATTAAAATAAAATAACCAAGTTCAATATTGTTCATATTCATCGCATTCACATTGACTTATTTTATATTACACCAAAAAAATTCAATATTTTTTTCACCATCCAAAGTTTTAGGTTTTTTTATCGCTAAGCAAAAAACAGAATAGACTATAGCAGATGTAAAAAGTTAATTATATTTTATTTTTCTACTCCATCAAATTATTTTAGATTTTTCCCCGCTAAAAAACAAATTTAAAAGACAATAATCCATGACATATATATTTTATAAAATTGATATAAATTAAATTAAATAATCAAGCTCTAATTTGTTTATATTTACCTTTTTCACATTGAATTAAGGTAAATTAGATTTAAATATATTCAATAAGTTTGTTCTCCACCACAAAATTTCATGTTTCTTCGTCAGTAAGCCACAGAATTAAAAGACTATAAATGAATGACAAATAGATTATATCTACATGGGTAATCACTAAAATTAAATATTAAATCTCAATGTTAAATGTATTCACCATAATCATATTGTATTATGGTGTAATAGATGTAAAAAAATTTTATGTTTTTCTTTTTCTCCATCACCAAACTTTTGGTTTCTTCACCTCTAAGAATCTAAGTTAAGAGACTACAAATGAATGGTATATAATTTATACGTATGCATAACAATTAAAATAAAATAACCAAGCTCAATATTGTTCATATTCATCGTATTCACATTGATTTATTGTATATTACACCAAAAAATATTCAATATTTTTTTTCACCATCTCAAAGTTTTAGGTTTTTTAATCGCTAAGCAAAAAACATAATAGACTAGAGCAGATGTAAAAAATTAATTATATTTTATTTTTCTACTCCATCAAAAAATTTTACGTTTTTCCCCGCTAAAAAACAAAGTTAAAAGACTATAATCCATGACATATATATTTTATAAAGCTGATATTAATTAAATTGAATAATGAAGCTCTACATTGTTTATATTTACCTTTTTCACATTGAATTAATCACCAAAATTTTTGTTTCTTAACCTCTAAGAAACTAAGTTAAGAGACTACAAATGAATTTTCCATAACTTATACGTATTCATAACAATTAAAATAAAATAACCAAGCTCAATATTGTTCATATTCATCGTATTCACATTGACGTATTGTATATTACACCAAAAAATATTCAATATTTGTTTTCACCATCCCAAAGTTTTAGGTTTTTTTATCGCAAAGCAAAAAACATAATACACTATAGCAGATGTAAAAAATTAATTATATTTTATTTTTCTACTCCATCAAAAAAATTTAGGTTTTTCCCCGCTAAAAAACAAATTTAAAAACTATAATCCATGACATATATATTAATAAAATTGATATTAATTAAATTAAATAATCAATCTCTAATTTGTTTATATTTACCTTTTTCACATTGAATTAAGGTAAATTAGATGTAAATATATTCAATATGTTTCTTCTCCATTACGAAATTTCATGTTTCTTCGTCAGTAAACCACAGAGTTAAAAGACTATAAACGAATGGCAAATAGATTATATCTAAATGTGTAATCAATAAAATTAGATATTCAATCTCAATGTTAATTGTATTCACCATAATCACATTGTATTGTGGTAAAATAGATGTAAAACATTTATATGTTTTGCTTCTTCTCATCACCAAAATTTTAGTTTCTTCACCTCTAAGAAACTAAGTCCAGAGACTACAAATGAATGGTCTATAACTTATACGTATGCATAACAATTAAACAAAAATAACCCCGCTCAATATTTTTCATATTCATCATATTCACATTGACTTATTGTATATTACACCAAAAAATATTCAATATTTTTTTTCGTCATCCCAAAGTTTTAGGTTTTTTTATCGCTAAGCAAAAAATATAATAGACTATAGCATATGTAAAAAATTAATTATATTTTATTTTTCTACTCCATCAAAAAATTTTAGGTTTTTCCCCGCTAAAAAACAAATTTAAATACTATAATCCATGACATATATATTTTATAAAATTGATATTAATTAAATTAAATAAGCAATCTATAATTTGTTTATATTTTCCTTTTTCACATTGAATTAAGGTAAATTAAATGTAAATATATTCTATATGTTTCTTCTCCATCAAGAAATTTCATGTTTCTTCGTCAGTAAGCCACGGAGTTAAAAGACAATAAAAGAATTACAAATAGATTATATCTAAATGGGTAATAACTAAAGTTAGATATTCAATCTCAGTGTTAGTTGTATTCACCATAATCACATTGTATTATGGTATAATAAATGTAAACCATTTCTATGTTTTTCTTCTTCTCCATCACCAAAATTTTGGTTTCTTCATCTCTAAGAAACTATGTTAAGAGACTACAAATGAATGGTCAATAATCTATACGTATGCATAATAATTAAAATAAAATAAGCAAGCTCAATATTGTTCATATTCATCGTATTCACATTGACTTATTGTATATTACACCAAAAATATTCAATACTTTTTTTCACAAACCCAAACTTTTAGGTTTTTTTATCGCTAAGCAAAAAACATAATAGACTATAGCAGATGTAAAAAATTAATTTTATTTTATTTTTCTACTCCATCAAAAATATTTAGGTTTTCCCCCGCTAAAAAACAAAGTCAAAAGACTATAATCCATGACATATATATTTTATAAAACTGATATTAATTTAATTAAATAATCAAGCTCTAATTTGTTTATATTTACCTTTTTCACATTGAATTAAGGTAAATTAGATGTAAATATATTCAATAAGTTTCTTCTCCATCACGATATTTCATGTTTCTTCGTCAGTAAGCCACAGAGTTAAAAGACTATAAATGAATGACAAATAGATTATATCTAAATGGGTAATCACTAAAAGTAGATACTCAATCTCAATGTTAATTGTATTCACCATAATCACATTGTATTATGGTATAATAGATGTAAACAATTTTTATATATTTCTTCTTCTCCATCACCAAAATAATGGTTTCTTCACCTCTAAGAAACTAAGTTAAGAGACTACAAATGAATGGTTCATAATTTATACGTTTGCATAACAATTAAAATAAAATAACCAAGTTCAATATTGTTCATATTCATCGCATTCACATTGAATTATTGTATATTACACCAAAAAATATTCAATATTTTTTTTCACAAACCCAAAGTTTTTGGTTTTTTTATCGATAAGCAAAAAAAAAATAGACTATAGCAGATGTAAAAAATTAATTATATTTTGTTTTTCTACTCCATCAAAAATATTTAGGTTTTTCCCCGCTAAAAAACAAAGTTAAAAGACTATAATCCATGACATATATATTTAATAAAATTGATATTAATTAAAATAAAAAATCAAGCTCTAATTATTTTATATTTACCTTTTTCACATTGAATTAATGTAAATTAGATGTAAATATATTCAATATGTTTCTTCTCCATCACTAAATTTCATGTTTCTTCGTCAGTAAGCCACAGAGTTAAAAACTATAAATGAATGATAAATAGATTATATCTAAATGGGTAATCACTAAAATTAGATATTCAATCTCAATGTTAATTGTATTCACGATAATCACATTGTATTACGGTATAATAGATGTAAACCATTTCTATGTTTTTCTTCTTCTCCATCACCAAAATTTTGGTTTCTTCACCTCTAAGAAAACTATGTTAAGAGACTACAAATGAATAGTCAATAATCTATACGTATGCTTAATAATTAAAATAAAATAACCAAGCTCAATATTGTTCATATTCATCGTATTCACATTGACTTATTGTATATTTTACAAAAAATATTCAATATTGTTTTTCACAAACCCAAAGTTTTAGGTTTTTATATCGCTAAGCAAAAAACATAAAAGACTATAGCAGATGTAAAAAGTTAATTTTATTTTATATTTCTACTCCATCAAAAATATTTAGGTTTTTCCCCGCTAAAAAACAAATTTAAAAGACTATAATCCATGACATATATATTTTATAAAATTGATATCAATTTAATTAAATAATTAAGCTCTAATTTGTTTATATTTACCTTTTTCACATTGAATTAAGGTAAATTAGATGTAAATATATTCAATATGTTTCTTCTCCATCAAGAAATTCCATGTTTCTTCGTCAGTAAGCCACAGAGTTAAAAGACTATAAATGAATGACAAATATAATATATCTAAATGGGTAATCACCAAAATTAGATATTCAGTCTCAATGTTAATTGTATTCACCATAATCACATTGTATTATGGTATAATAGTTGTAAACGATTTCTATGTTTTTCTTCTTCTCCATCACCAAAATTTTAGTTTCTTCACCTCTAAGAAACTATGTTAAGTGACTACAAATGAATGGTCAATAATTTATACGTATGCATAACAATTAAAATAAAATAATCAAGCTCAATATTGTTCATATTCATCGTATTCACATTGACTTATTGTATATTACACCAAAAAATATTCAACATTTTTTTTCACAAACCCAAAGTTTTTGGTTTTTTATCGCTAAGCAAAAAACATAATAGACTATAGCACATGTAAAAAATTAATTATATTTTGTTTGTCTACTCCATCAAAAATATTTAGGTTTTTCCCCGCTAAAAAACAAAGTTAAAAGACTATAATCCATGACATATATATTTAAAAAAATTGATATTAATTAAAATAAAAAATCAAGCTCTAATTATTTTATATTTACCTTTTTCACATTAAATTAAGGTAAATTAGATGTAAATATATTCAATATATTTCTTCTCCATCACGAAATTTCATGTTTCTTCGTCAGTAAGCCACAGAGTTAAAAGACTATAAATGAATAACAAATAGATTTTATATAAATGGGTAATCACTAAAGTTAGATATTCAATCTCAATGTTAATTGTACTCACCATAATCACATTGTATTATGGTATAATAAATGTAAACCATTTCTATGTTTTTCTTCTTCTCCATCACCAAAATTTTGGTTTCTTTACCCCTAAGAAACTATGTTAAGAGACTACAAATGAATGGTCAATAATCTATACGTATGCATAATAATTAAAATAAAATAAGCAAGCTCAATATTGTTCATATTCATCGTATTCACATTGACTTATTGTATATTACACCAAAAATATTCAATATTTTGTTTCACAAACCCAAACTTTTAGGTTTTTTTATCGCTAAGCAAAAAACATAATAGACTATAGCAGATGTAAAAAATTAATTTTATTTTATTTTTCTACTCCATCAAAAATATTTAGGTTTTTCCCAGCTAAAAAACAAAGTTAAAACACTATAATCCATGACATATATATTTAATAAAATTGATATTAATTTAATTAAATAATCAAGCTCTAATTTGTTGATATTTATCTTTTTCACATTGAATTAAGGTAAATTAGATGTAAATATATTCAATATGATTCTTCTCCATCAAGAAACTCCATGTTTCTTCGTCAGTAAGCCACAGAGTTAAAAGACTATAAATGAATGACAAATATATTATATCTAAATGGGTAATCACCAAAATTAGATATTTAGTCTCAATGTTAAATTATTCACCATAATCAAATTGTACTATGGTATAATAGATGTAAACAATTTCTATGTTTTTCTTCTTCTCCATCACCAAAATTTTGGTTTCTTCACCTCTAAGAAACTATGTTAAGAGACTACAAATGAATGGTCAATAATTTATACGTATGCATAACAATTAAAAAAAATTAATCAAGCTCAATATTGTTCATATTCATCATATTCACACTGACTTATTGTATATTACACAAAAAAATATTCAACATTTTTTTTCACAAACCCAAAGTTTTTGGTTTTTTTATCGATAAGCAAAAAAAAATTATAGACTATAGCAGATGTAAAAAATTAATTATATTTTGTTTTTCTACTCCATAAAAAATATTTAGGTTTTTCCCCGCTAAAAAACAAAGTTAAAAGACTATAATCCATGACATATATATTTAATAAAATTGATATTAATTAAAATAAAAAAAAATCAAGCTCTAATTATTTTATATTTACCTTTTTCACATTGAATTAAGGTAAATTAGATGTAAATATATTCAATATATTTCTTCTCCATCACGAAATTTCATGTTTCTTCGTCAGTAAGCCACAGAGTTAAAAGACTATAAATGAATGACAAATAGATTATATCTAAATGGGTAATCACTAAATTTAGATATTCAATCTCAATGTTAATTGTATTCACCATAATCACATTGTATAATGGTATAATAGATGTAAACCATTTCTATGTTTTTCTACTTCTCCATCACCAAAATTTTGGTTCCTTCACCTCTAAGAAACTATGTTAAGAGACTACAAATGAATAGTCAATAATCTATACGTATGCATAATAATTAAAATAAAATAACCAAGCTCAATATTGTTCATATTCATCATATTCACATTGACTTATTGTATATTACACCAAAAATATTCAATATTGTTTTTCACAAACCCAAAGTTTTAGGTTTTTTTATCGCTAAGCAAAAAACATAATAGACTATAGCAGATGTAAAAAATTAATTTTATTTTATGTTTCTACTCCATCAAAAATATTTAGGTTTTTCCCCGCTTAAAAACAAAGTTAAAAGACTATAATCCATGACATATATATTTTATAAAATTGATATTAATTAAATTAAATAATCAATCTCTAATTTGTTTATATTTTCCTTTTTCACATTTAATTAAGGTAAATTAAATGTAAATATATTCTATATGTTTCTTCTCCATCAAGAAATTTCATATTTCTTCGTCAGTAAGCCACGGAGTTAAAAGACAATAAAAGAATGACAAATAGATTATATCTAAATGGGCAATCACCAAAATTAGATATTCAGTCTCAATGTTAATTGTATTCACCATAATCACATTGTATTATGGTATAATAGATGTAAACAATTTCTATGTTTTTCTTGTTCTCCATCACCAAAATTTTGGTTTCTTCACCTCTAAGAAACTATGTTAAGAGACTACAAATGAATGGTCAATAATCTATACGTATGCATAACAATTAAAATTAAATAATCAAGCTCAATATTGTTCATATTCATCGTATTCACATTGACTTATTGTATATTACACCAAAAAATATTCAACATTTTTTTTCACAAACCCAAACTTTTAGGTTTTTTTATCGCTAAGCAAAAAACATAATAGACTATAGCAGATGTAAAAAATTTATTTTATTTTATTTTTCTAATCCATCAAAAATATTTAGGTTTTCCCCGCTAAAAAACAAAGTGAAAAGACTATAATCCATGACATATATATTTTATAAAATTGATATTAATTAAATTAAATAATCAATCTCTAATTTGCTTATATTTTCCTTTTTCACATTGAATTAAGGTAAATTAAATGTAAATATATTCTATATGTTTCTTCTCCATCAAGAAATTTCATGTTTCTTCGTCATTAAGCCACGGAGTTAAAAGACAATAAAAGAATGACAAATAGATTATATCTAAATGGGTAATCACCAAAATTAGATATTCAGTCTCACTGTTAATTGTATTCACCATAATCACATTGTATTAAGGTATAATAGATGTAAACAATTTCTATGTTTTTCTTCTTCTCCATCACCAAAATGTTGGTTTCTTCACCTCTAAGAAACTATGTTACGAGACTACAAATGAATGGTCAATAATTTATACGTATGCATAACAATTAAAATTAAATAATCAAGCTCAATATTGTTCATATTCAGCGTATTCACATTGACTTATTGTATATTACACCAAAAAATATTCAACATTTGTTTTCACAAACCCAAACTTTTTGGTTTTTTTATCGCTAAGCAAAAAAAATAATAGAATATAGCAGATGTAAAAAATTAATTTTATTTTATTTTTCTACTCCATCAAAAATATTTAGGTTTTTCCCCGCTAAAAAACAAAGTTAAAAGACTATAATCCATGACATATATATTTTATAAAATTGATATTAATTTAATTAAATAATCAAGCTCTAATTTGTTTAGGTTTACCTTTTTCACATTGAATTAAGGTAAATTAGATGTACATATATTCAATATGATTCTTCTTCATCAAGAAACTCCATGTTTCTTCGTCAGTAAGCCACAGAGTTGAAAGACCATAAATGAATGACAAATATATTATATCTAAATGGGTAATCACCAAAATTAGATATTCAGTCTCACTGTTAATTGTATTCACCATAATCACATTATGATATGGTATAATAGATGTAAACAATTTCTATGTTTTTCTTCTTCTCCATCACCAAAATTTTGGTTTCTTCACCTCTTAGAAACTATGTTAAGAGACTACAAATGAATGGTCAATAATCTATACGTATGCATAATAATTAAAATAAAATAACCAAGCTCAATATTGTTCATATTCATCGTATTCACATTGACTTATTGTATATTACACCAAAAATATTCAATATTTTTTTTCACAAACCCAAACTTTTAGGTTTTTTTATCGCTAAGCAAAAAACATAATAGACTATAGAAGATGTAAAAAATTAATTATATTTTATTTTTCTACTCCATCAAAAATATTTAGGTTTTTCCCAGCTAAAAAACAAAGTGAAAAGACTATAATCCATGACATATATATTTTATAAAATTGATATTAATTAATTTAAATAATCAATCTCTAATTTGTTTATATTTTCCTTTTTCACATTGAATTAAGGTAAATTAAATGTAAATATATTCTATACGTTTCTTCTCCATCAAGAAATTTCATGTTTCTTCGTCAGTAAGCCACGGAGTTAAAAGACAATAAAAGAATGACAAATAGATTAAATCTAAATGGGTAATCACTAAAATTAGATATTCAATCTCAGTGTTAATTGTATTCACCATAATCACATTGAATTATGGTATAATAAATGTAAACCATTTCTATGTTTTTCTTCTTATCCATCACCAAAATTTTGGTTTCTTCACCTCTAAGAAACTATGTTAATAGACTACAAATGAATGGTCAATAATCTATACGTATGCATAATAATTAAAATAAAATAACCAAGCTCAATATTGTTCATATTCATGGTATTCACATTGACTTATTGTATATTACACCAAAAATATTCAATCTTTTTTTTCACAAACCCAAACTTTTAGGTTTTTTTATCGCTAAGCAAAAAACATAATAGACTATAGCAGATGTAAAAAATTAATTTTATTTTACTTTTCTACTCCATCAAAAATATTTAGGTTTTTCCCCGCTAAAAAAGAAAGTTAAAAGAATATAATCCATGACATATATATTTTATAAAATTGATATTAGTTTAATTAAATAATCAAGCTCTAATTTGTTTATATTTACCTATTTCACATTGAATTAAGGTAAATTAGATGTAAATATATTCAATATGATTCTTCTCCATCAAGAAACTCCATGTTTCTTCGTCAGTAAGCCACAGAGTTAAAAGACTATAAATGAATGACAAATATATTATATCTAAATGGGTAATTGTTAGATGCCCAATTGTGCTTATTGGAGCTATCAAATATGGACATCTTTCACTTCTTTTTATGCCGAAAACGTATTTATTAAGCCTTGCTTTTGTTGATGTGCATCATTGTGTCAAATGCTTTTGGTCCTTTTGATTTGTGTGTTATTGTGCAGGATTTAAGTGTGAAAGAGCATCATTTGAAGGCACAAGAAAGATGGCAAAGGAATCAAGCAAAGAGCAAAACAAAAGTTGGTTCGCTCAAGCGAGCACTTAGCGAGTGAGTAGCGAGCGTGCCCAGAACTGTCACTTACTATAAGTAGCTTGGGCCACTTTTTGGAGAATATCTTCTTTTTTCACTTTTACATTGTTTTGCTGTAAGAAAGGGTTTTATGACCTAAAAACCTATTTTGGTTTATTTTTCTTCATCTCTTAACATAATCAAACAACAACAAGGTGGATCATCATCAAAGTTGGATCATTCGACTTGGATGTTCATCAACCTACTTTAAAACTTCTTTTGCAAGCTACCATGAGAATGGGTAGCTAAGTTCATCTTGTTGTCAAAGATAGATGTAGGTAATCATTGAACTTTGTATTTGTATGGATGATTTTCATTCGTAAACTATTGAATGATTAATGTATGGTGAAAACTTTGTTTTATTCATAATCTTTTGTGTTGGTTAATGATTGAGAAATATTTACCAACTCTTGACCTAGGTTTTCACCCATCTCTTTTCTTGAGCTAGAAAAAGTCTTGGATGATTTTGTTCACTTAAAATGTTGAACTTTAAAGTTGTCATTTTGATAGATTGTGTGAGAGATCAACAATGGATTAAAATGATAAACTTCACAATATGAGTTAGAGATAATCATATTGAGAGGATATTGTGAATGCATTGATCATTTGAAAGAGTTTATTAAATGTTGATCGGAAGTATACATGCAAAGTGATTACCGAAACCTAACTTTGACAATCTTTATTCAAACCGTTAAAACCTAACTTTTATCGCATTTATTCCTTTCATGCAAAACACTTGTTACCTTAAACACAAACCCTTGGATACCATTAAACTATAAATTTAACAACTGTTGAACGGCGGCAAAATCTTATATTCCCTGTGGAGACGATAATACAAACCCGACACTTAACCACTGTTCTAACAAAATGGCGCCGTTGCCGGGGAATATAAATTGATATTGCTAGCATCGCAATAGTTGCCGAATTTTTAGTTTTGAAATTTTTACTTGTGCTTGTAATTTGTTTGGTTAGCGTGCAGCCCTTGTTTATGCGAGGACAGATTCCTGAGGACCAAATTCTTTTTGATCCTGAGATCGAAAGAACCGCAAGGAGACTGAACAGTAGAGCAAGACGCAGAAGGAAACAAGCCAGGCAAAGACAAAATCAAGGAGAAATTTCTTCGACTACCATATCACCACCACATTTCACACCAATCATGGCAGAACCACCACCCCCTCCACCAGTTTCTACTCCATGCACAAACAGTCCAAGACATACAGCTCAGTTTGCACGTAATCTCCAAAATGGAAGACAAGCAGAGATGAAAACGGGAATCCTAGCTCTTGTATATCAAAATCCTTTCACGGGATTAGACCATGAGGATCCGTTTACTCATCTTACAAAATTTTATGAGATTGCGGGCGCAACTGGAGCTACCGAAGCTGACGAAGAGTCATTGTTTAGGAGACTATTCCCTCATTCCTTAATTGGGAAAGCGAAGGAGTGGTATCTTGACCAATCGACAACAGTCATGACCGATTGGAATCGTTTAGAAGAAAAGTTTCTTGAACGGTTCTTTCCACATAACCGGTTCATGGAGGCTAAAACTGCAATTGCGGTATTTTCTCAAGGAGCTAGTGAATCACTCAATGAAGCTTGGGAGCGTTACAAATCTATGTTGAGAAAATGCAAGGGACATGGTTTCGATGAGCTCACTCAAATTCATATTTTCCACAATGGACTCCTTTCGGTTCATAAGACCTTATTGGATGCTACGGCGGGAGGTTCTTTAATGTCAAAAAGCACCGAAGATGCAACTGCGATCATTGATAAAATGGCACTTAATGATCACCAAGGGAACCACAACCGAGGGGTAGCTCAAAGAAAGCCGGGTGTGCTTGAGTTAGGAACAAATGATGCTATACTTGCGCAAAACAAGCTCATCTCACAACAAGTGGAACTTTTAATTCAACAAATCAAGGAGCTAAAAGAACCGTCAAAATCTAAACAAATAGCTTGTTGCGAGCTTTGTAAAGGCGAACATGATACTGGATTTTGTCCGCCTCCCGGATTCGAAGAAGTGAACTACATGGCTAACCAGAGAGATTACCAACAAAGGCAACCACAACAACAACCATACCATCATCCTCAACAACAGCAACAACAAAACTATCAAGGATACCAACCTAGAGGTAACTACCACAATAACCAAGGTTATGGGGGAGGAAACTCTAACCGTCAAAATCCGTATGTACCTCAACAACCGCCGGTTGCGACTTCTAAGCTAGAAGATACATTGACGCAATTCATGCAAATGTCTATGGCAAACCAAAAAAGTAATGATGTGGCTATAAAAAATCTTGAGACTCAAGTTGGTCAACTCGCTAAGCAATTAGCGGAACAACAAGCCGAACCATCTTTCTCGGCAAATACGCAAACAAATCCGAAGGAGCATTGTAAGGCTATAAGGACGAGAAGTGGGAGGAAGTTGATTGACGAGAGTGAAAAAAAAGAGGTAGAGAAAAAAATTGATGATAAACTTGATGGTGAAGTTGGTGAATGGAATGAGGAGGAAGTAGAAAATAAAGAAAAACATGGTGAAGTTGAAAAAGACATAGTGGTTGGAGTTGAAAATAAAAAAAATGGTGAAGTTGAAAATAATGAAAATGATAAAGAAAAAGTGGATGAAGTAAAAAAGAAAAGAGAAAGGAACCCAAGAGCATCTAGAAGCAAGGAGATGGTGAGCACCACTCCGGTTCAAAATTTGCCTTACCCGCACGCTCCATCTAGGAGAGAAAATGAACGGCATTACGCACGGTTCATGGACATTTTTAAACAATTACAAATCAATATTCCGTTCGCCAAAGCTTTGGAACAAATGCCGAAGTATGCCAAATTCATGAAGGACATACTTACAAAGAAGCGGAGGTACACGGAACCGGAAACAATAGTACTCGACGCAAGTTGTAGCGCTATCATCCAACGTACTCTACCAAGAAAGGAAGTTGATCCGGGGAGAGTTACATTGCCGGTTACCATTGGTGACGTTTATGTTGGAAAAGGATTGATTGATTTGGGGTCGAGCATAAATCTTATCCCGTTGTCTATCGTGAAAAATCTTGGCAACATTGAGATCAAGTTCATTCGAATGACGTTACAATTAGCCGATAAGTCTACTACTCATCCTCATGGAGTAGCTCAAGACGTGTTGGTTAAAGTGGACAAGTTTTTCTTCCCGGTGGATTTTATTGTGATTGATATGGAGGAAGATGATGATGCGCCTTTGATTCTTGGAAGGCCTTTCATGAAAACCGCTCGAATGATGATTGATGTGGATGACGGTTTGATGAAGGTAAGAGTTCAAAACGAAGAGGTCACTTTTGACCTTTTTGAAGCAATGAAGCATTCAAAGGACAAGCATGATAGTTTACGAGTTGACGTAATTGAGGAAGCTTCCTTTGAAGTTGCAAAGCATGTTAACGACATCACCCCCATGGAGCTAGCCCTTAATGACTCCTTTGAAGTTTTCACTCTTGAAGAAGAGGAAGCTCTAGATGAATGCTTGAGAGAGCTTGATAGTCTTAAGGATTTGCAACCGTGGGAAGTAGAGGAAGAAGTCTTAAAAAAAGAGGTCAATGAAGAAAAGCCAAGCATTGAATTAAAAGATTTACCCAACAATTTGAAATATGCATTTTTGGATGAAGCCGAGGAGAAGCCGGTTATCATTAGCAACCTCTTGTCAAAAAATGAAGAATCTCTTTTAATTGATGTGTTGAAGAAAAATCAAGAAGCAATGGGATGGACTCTTTCCGATCTAAAAGGAATTAGTCCTTCTTATTGTATGCACAAGATCTTAATGGAGGAGGATTTCAAGCCGGTAGCTCAACCGCAACGCCGTTTGAATCCAACAATGAAAGAGGTTGTGAGAAAAGAAGTTGTAAAACTTTTGGATGCGGGAATGATCTACCCTATCTCGGATAGCCCTTGGGTAAGTCCGGTGCATGTGGTTCCTAAGAAGGGGGCATTACCGTTATTCGCAATAAGAACAATGAGTTGATTCCTACTAAGGTAGCAACGGGGTGGAGGATGTGCATAGACTATAGGCGGTTAAATACCGCAACTCGGAAGGACTATTTCCCACTTCCGTTCATGGATCAAATGCTTGAAAGACTCTCGGGACAAGAATTTTATTGTTTTCTTGATGGCTATTCCGGGTACAACCAAATTGCGGTTGACCCGGCCGATCACAAAAAGACGGCTTTTACATGTCCATTTGGAATCTTCGCTTACCGCAAAATGCCCTTTGGGTTATGTAATGCGCCGACAACTTTCCAAAGGTGTATACAAGCCATTTTTGCTGACCTTATAGAGAAAACAATGGAGGTTTTTATGATGACTTTTCGGTGTTTGGGGGATCTTTTGGTTTATGTTTGGAAAATTTGACGACGGTACTTGAAAGGTGTGTGAAAACAAACTTGGTGTTGAATTGGGAGAAATGCCACTTTATGGTGACGGAGGGGATTGTTCTCGGCCACAAGGTCTCGTCAAAAGGACTCGAAGTGGATCGTGCTAAAGTTGAGGTGATAGAGAAGTTGCCTCCTCCGGCGAACTTAAATGGAATCAGAAGTTTTCTTGGGCATGCCGGTTTCTACCGGCGATTCATCAAAGACTTCTCAAAGGTGGCTAGACCTTTGAGTAATTTGCTTGCCAAAGATCAGGTATTTCTCCTAACTGATGATTGTTTAAAAGCTTTTGAGACATTGAAAGAGAAGTTGGTCACCGCTCCTATCATAGTCGCTCCAAATTGGAATTTGAATTTTGAGCTAATGTGTGATGCGAGTGACTATGCAATTGGAGCGGTGCTTGGCCAACAAAAAGAAAAAAAAATTCATACCATACACTATGCGAGCAAAGTCCTTAATGAGGCACAAGTTAATTATGCCACTACTGAAAAAGAATTGCTCGCAATAGTGTATGCACTTGAGAAATTTCGTTCATATCTCATTGGCTCAAAAGTTATTGTCTACACTGACCATGCGGCGATTAAATATTTGCTAACCAAGCCGGATTCTAAGCAAAGGCTTATCCGGTGGATCCTTTTGTTGCAAGAATTCGATGTTGATATTAAAGACAAAAAAGGATCCGAAAATGTGGTAGCAGATCATTTATCTCGCCTTGTCAATGATGAGGTGACCGCCTTAGAAAAAGACATCCGAGAAGAGTTTCCTGATGAAAAGCTTTTTAAAGTGCAAGTGAGGTCGTGGTTTGCGGATTTTGCAAACCACAAGGCGAGCGGTTTTGTGCCGCACGACCTAACTCCTAATCAAAAGAGGAAATTCATCTCGGATGCCAAATACTATGTGTGGGATGATCCTTATTTATTTAAGCTGGGTGGTGATAATTTATTGAGAAGATGTGTTACGGGCGATGGGGCCCAAAGTATTTTATGGCACTGTCACAACTCGCCTTATGGTGGTCATTTCAATGGGGCTAGAACGGCGAATAAAGTCCTTCAATCGGGATTTTATTGGCCTTCTATTTTTAAAGACGCAAATGCCCATGCGCAAAATTGTGACAGTTGTCAAAGGAGTGGTGGAATAGGAAAGAGAGACGAAATGCCTCTTCAAAATATTCAAGAGGTAGAATTATTTGATTGTTAGGGCATTGACTTTGTCGGACCATTTCCACCGTCTTTTGGAAATGAGTATTTGTTGGTAGCGGTTGACTATGTGTCGAAGTGGGTTGAGGCGATTGCCTCACCAAGAGCGGATGCTAAAACGGTAATAAGCTTTTTAAAAAGAAATATTTTTTCCCGTTTTGGAACCCCTCGAGTGTTGATTAGTGACGGAGGTTCACACTTTTGCAATGCGCCGCTTGAAAACGTTTTTGCAACATTATGGTGTAACGCATAAAGTGACCACTCCGTACCACCCACAGGCGAATGGTCAAGCCGAGGTCTCGAATAGAGAGATCAAAAGGATTTTGGAAAAAACTGTGTCTAGCTCGAGGAAGGATTGGTCTCAAAAGTTAGACGAAGCTTTATGGGCATATCGCACGGTCTATAAAGCTCCGATTGGGCTAACTCCATTCCAATTGGTTTTTGGTAAAACTTGCCATTTACCGGTTGAGATGGAGCACAAGGCCTTGTGGGCGTTAAAATTTTTAAACTTTGATCAAGAGTTAGCCGGTGACAAGAGGAAAGTGCAACTTCTTGAGTTGGAAGAAATGCGCAATGCCGCATACCACTCAAGTTGGTTGTACAAGGAAAAAGTGAAGGAGTACCACGACAAAAAGCTCCGCAAGAAAGAATTTGCGCCGGGGCAGCTTGTGCTTTTGTTTAACTCCAGGTTGAGGTTATTCCCTGGAAAATTAAAATCCAAGTGGTCTGGTCCGTTCCGCGTCAAAGAAGTGAAATCTTTCGGAGCTATGGTAATTGAGGACATGGATGGGAAAGACAACTGGACTGTGAATGGTCAGTGCCTAAAGATTTACCTCGGCGGGCATGTGCACCGAGGAAGCTGTGCGATTCTCCTTGATGTTCCAGCTTGAACATCATGGACCGTTGAGCTTATCCGACGTTAAACAAACGCTGGTTGAGAGGCACCTCAACATTGTAAGTTTTTTTTTTATGTTTTCTAATATGTTATGTGGGGACTGATATTGATTTATGCTTGAATTGGGAGCTGCCTGTTGTGCTGTATTTTTCCAAATTCTGTCATGCTCGCTAGCTTCTCGCTAGGCGAGCACGCAGCGAGCGTTCGCTAGCTTCTCGCTAGGCGAACCTCGCGAACCAGGCAATTCTGGTTTAAGTGGTGGGCCACTTATTGGGCCCAAAAGTTTGTTAGTTTGTTTTTATTTTGTTTCCCCCGTCCCTTACTCACTCTCACTCTCATTTGCACTCACTTTTACTCTCACATATTCTATTATTTGCTCTACTCTTGTTCCTAATCACTTGAAAACCTAATTGTGCTTCAGATTATCTACACTACTGCACCAGGTTTGACTTGTTCCTCATCTCTTTGCTTTCTCTGTTTTTATTTTGTTGAATTGAGGGATTTAGGTTATATTGTGCATGTTAGGGTTTGAGAGATTTTGAGTTGCATGTGGATTTAGAACAAACCTTAGCATAGTAAACGTATGGTATCTGGTGTTTAGATTGTTGCAATTTCCGTTAGTGGTTTCTGATACCAGCAGTCGTTGTTCTGCAAATTTCGCAGCCTTCGCTAGCAGTTCGCTAGGCGAGCTCGCAGCGAGCATTCGCTGGCATCTCGCTAAGCGAAGCCGTATCGAACGTAGCAGACTCTGTTTTTTTTATTCTATGCTGCCTGCTAACGTTTTACTATGCTGTTGTTTCTTTGATGTTATGAATGCAGATGGCCTCAGGTAATTTCGGAAAAAAGCGAAAGGTGGGATCCACCTCTAGGACGGTTCCTATCCAGTTCGACACGGACAAATTTGTGGGGGCAAAGTAAGCTGCCCGTTACCAGGCGCTGCAAAAGCGAAAGATTTTGCCGGAGAGAAGGTTCGTGATTGACTCTGAGAGAGAATACCGCAACTTTGCAGGGTTAATTGATACAAAAAATGGGGCATGTTGACGTCCCCTGTGGAGAGCTACAGTTTGGAGGTGGTGCGCGAGTTTTATGCAAACGCGTTGCCTGACGATGATGAACCGTTCACCTGGTCTTCAAGGGTGTTCGGCCGTCAGATAGCTTTTGACAGGAACGCCACCAACCGTATTCTTGGAGAACCCCTCCACTTGGGTCCTAATGAACTGGATGCGTATTCAAGGACTCTGAGGTTGCATCCGAAGATTGATGAGATGTCATCTGCTCTCTTACTGCAAGGCAGAACTGTTGAGAGGAATCACTCAGGTGAAGCTATGAGGTTTAAAAGGGAAGACATGACACCTATGGCTCAGTTGATTTTGATGTTGGTTTTGTCCAACATTAAGCCGAAGTCGCACACGTCCACCGTGCCGATCCCAGTGGCACGACTTGTTCACGCTATTTTAACTAATGTGCAAATTGATGTGGCTGGTCTTATTGCAGGTGAATTGAAGTCTGTCATTGAAAGCGGGCTTAAGTCGGGGGTGCGGGCTAATTGCCCCCTGGCTTTTCCCTGCCTCATTATGGCATTATGTACACAAACCAGGCTGAAGCTTCCGTCCAGAAGTTTGGTCAAGATACCAGCTGCAATTGATGATAGCTACGTGAATAAGTACTGTAAGCCAAGAGTTGATAGGAGTGGTTCATCTGCTGATGGTGCCAGGACTACTGATGGTTCTGGTGGTTCATCTCGAGGGTTTGATCCCTTCCAGCGAGCAGCATGCAACTACAATTGGGATTGGATGGACGCGACTCAGCGTGCAATGGTGGACTTACATGATTCGATGCAGGTCTTGCAGATGCATAACCGGGATCCTGCTTCAGAGCAGTCTATTATGACGCGTGAGCAATTCATGCAGCACACGAGCTGGCCTGGGGATAGGCCTGTTTTCTCTGAGGGGGCAGGTGCGGATGCTACAGATGATGATGATGAAGAGGTTGAGGATGAAGAAGATTTTGATGAGGAGGGCACTTCGGAGTATGAGTCTGAGGATGGAGAGGAGTGATGTGATTTGTTTCTGTTTTCAGTTTTAGTGTGTTTTGATTTGTACTTGTACTATTGGGGTGTTTTGTCCCCCACGCACATTGTTATTTCTTTAATTTCTTTAATTTCAGTACTTTTGATTTTCAATTATTTTGGTTCAATAATTTTTTGTGATTGATTTTTGTCCAAACCTTCTAGATTGGTTGCTCTCTTGAAAGAAGTATCCAATGAAGGTGCATCCGAGCTTGGATGGCGATGATAAAATTAAATAAGTGATGAAAGCTAAGGTACACTGTTACCTTCGGTTAGAACTGTATAATGCTTGCGGAACTTTCACTTCCTTTTGTGATAAATATTTTCCGATTGCAACTTAATTGATTGAATGATTCACTTAGGACTTTTAAACCACCAATTGTGAGGAAACCTCCATTATGTACTTAAATGCTGGATTCTGATAAATTATGTTGATTCACTTTATTCATGTGTTGTCTTTTATTATTATGAATTGTGGAAGTAGTTGAAATGATCAAGGCACTTGTTTCTCTCGAGCATAACCATTTCCAAAGATAAAGATACCCGTGAGTAAAGAGAGTATTTGTAACCCAATTTTGAGCCTAAAACAGTTGAATCCTTGCTTGGAATAAAGCGAGTGTCAAAAATCTTTTTCTTGAAACCTTGGAAATTTGGATTAATTGTTCTTCTGATGCAAATAGAAAAGAAAAGGGCATTCATTTAGGGGAAAAGAAAAGACAAGTTGGGGAGAACAAATTTGTAAAGAGTAATTGGTCACAACTCTTGTTAAACTAGCAAGCATATATCTAAAAAAAAAAGAGAAGAAGAGAAACACTCATTTTTGTGAATATGGTGTAGAAAAACAAGAAAACAAATGCTTGCTTGGTAGAAAAAGTTTGAAAAACAAAAGGGAGTTGTGAAGGGTTCAAATAAGGAATTGGTGGAACAAAGTTGAAGAGGTGTAAATAATTGTATAGTGAATGTCTCTTTTGCATCGGAAACTTCGTTCAATGGCCTTAGATATGTCCCTTGTTTGTTAACCCGACCAAGCTATAACTGGAAAACACCTTAGTGATCTTCGTGCTTCCACAGTTTCATGTAGAATTGTTAGACATTGTATGAATAGAGTTGATTTTGACATTGTTTATTGGAGAGTGAAAATTCCCCCGCGCTTTCATGTGCGACATTTTCTTCAATCCTTTTTCGAAGAGGAGAGTTAGGGTGATTCGTTCATGATATCATTGTTGTGATTTGATGAATGTTTAGTATTGCTTAAAAGTTTTAGTTCTGGAGCATTGTTTTATTTTTAACCGTTGGAAACATGTGTCTGGTCAAGTCACTTGCAATTTGAGCCATATGATCCGATCTCGGAAAAACCTGACTCTTTAAGCAAATCTTCTTGGTTACTCGAGAGGAATACTTTGCTTGAGGGCAAGCATGATTCTAGTTGGGGAGAGCTGTTAGATGCCCAATTGTGCTTATTGGAGCTATCAGATATGGACATCTTTCACTTCTTTTTATGCCGAAAACGTATTTATTAAGCCTTGCTTTTGTTAATGTGCATCATTGTGTCAAATGCTTTTGGTCCTTTTGATTTGTGTGTTATTGTGCAGGATTTAAGTGTGAAAGAGCATTATTTGAATGCACAAGAAAGATGGCAAAGGAATCAAGCAAAGAGCAAAACAAAAGTTGGTTCGCTCAAGCGAGCACTTAGCGAGTGGGTAGCGAGCGTGCCCAGAACTGTCACTTACTATAAGTAGCTTGGGCCACTTTTTGGAGAATATCTTCTTTTTTCACTTTTACATTGTTTTGCTGTAAGAAAGGGTTTTGTGACCTAAAAACCTATTTTGGCTTATTTTTCTTCATCTCTTAACATAATCAAACAACAACAAGGTGGATCATCATCAAAGTTGGATCATTCGAATTGGATGTTCATCAACCGACTTTAAAACTTATTTTGCAAGCTACCATGAGAATGGGTAGCTAAGTTCATCTTGTTGTCAAAGATAGATGTAGGTAATCATTGAACTTTGTATTTGTATGGATGATTTTCATTTGTTAACTATTGAATGATTAATGTATGGTGAAAACTTTGTTTTATTCATAATCTTTTGTGTTGGTTAATGATTGAGAAATATTTACCAACTCTTGACCTAGGTTTTCACCCATCTCTTTTCTTGAGCTAGAAATAGTCTTGGATGATTTTGTTCACTTAAAATGTTGAACTTTAAAGTTGTCATTTTGATAGATTGTGTGAGAGATCAACAATGGATTAAAATGATAAACTTCACAATATGAGTTAGAGATAATCATATTAAGAGGATATTGTGAATGCATTGATCATTTGAAAGATTTTATAAAATCTTGATCGGAAGTATACATGCAAAGTGATTACCGAAACCTAACTTTGACAATCTTTATTCAAACCGTTAAAACCTAACTTTTATCGCATTTATTCCTTTCATGCAAAACACTTGTTACCTTAAACACAAACCCTTGGATACCATTAAACTATAAATTTAACAACTGTTGAACGGCGACAAAATCTTATATTCCCTGTGGAGACGATAATACAAACCCGACACTTAACCACTGTTCTAACAGTAATCACCAAAATTAGATATTCAGTCTCAATGTTAATTGTATTCACCATAATCACATTGTATTATGGTATAATAGATGTAAACAATTTCTATGTTTTTCTTCTTCTCCATCACCAAAATTTTGGTTTCTTCACCTCTAAGAAACTATGTTAAGAGACTACAAATGAATGGTCAATAATTTATACGTATGCATAACAATTAAAATTAAATAATCAAGCTCAATATTGTTCATATTCATCGTATTCACATTGACTTATTGTATATTACACCAAAAAATATTCAACATTTTTTTCACAAACCCAAAGTTTTTGGTTTTTTTATCGCTAAGCAAAAAAAATAATAGACTATAGCAGCTGTAAAAAATTAATTTTATTTTATTTTTCTACTCCATCAAAAATATTTAGGTTTTTCCCTGCTAAAAAACAAAGTGAAAAGGCTATAATCCATGACATATATATTTTATAAAATTGATATTAATTAAATTAAATAATCAATCTCTAATTTGTTTATATTTTCCTTTTTCACATTGAATTAAGGTAAATTAAATGTAAATATATTCTATATGTTTCTTCTCCATCAAGAAATTTCATGTTTCTTCGTCAGTAAGCCACGGAGTTAAAAGACAATAAAATAATGACAAATAGATTATATCTAAATGGGTAATCACTAAAATTAGATATTCAATCTCAGTGTTAATTGTATTCACCATAATCACATTGTATTATGGTATAATAAATGTAAACCATTTCTATGTTTTTCTTCTTATCCATCACCAAAATTTTGGTTTCTTCACCTCTATGAAATTATGTTAAGAGACTACAAATGAATGGTCAATAATCTATACGTATGCATAATAATTAAAATAAAATAACCAAGCTCAATATTGTTCATATTCATCGTATTCACATTGACTTATTGTATATTACACCAAAAATATTCAATATTTTTTTTCACAAACCCAAACATTTAGGTTTTTTTATCGCTAAGCAAAAAACATAATAGACTATTGCAGATGTAAAAAATTAATTTTATTTTATTTTTCTACTCCATTAAAAATATTTAGGTTTTTCCCCGCTAAAAAACAAAGTTAAAAGACTATAATCCATGACATATATATTTTATAAAATTGATATTAATTTAATTAAATAATCAAGCTCTAATTTGTTTATATTTACCTTTTTCACATTGAATTAAGGTAAATTAGATGTAAATATATTCAATATGATTCTTCTACATCAAGAAACTCCATGTTTCTTCGTCAGTAAGCCACAGAGTTAAAAGACTATAAATGAATGATAAATATATTATATCTAAATGGGTAATCACCAAAATTAGATATTCAGTCTCAATGTTAATTGTATTCACCATAATCACATTGTATTATGGTATAATATATGTAAACCATTTCTATGTTTTTCTTCTTCTCCATCACCAAAATTTTGGTTTCTTCACCTCTAAGAAACTATGTTAAGAGACTACAAATGAATGGTCAATAATCTATACGTAAGCATAATAATTAAAATAAACTAACCAAGCTCAATATTGTTCATATTCATCGTATTCACATTGACTTATTGTATATTACACCAAAAATATTCAATATTTTTTTTCACAAACCCAAACTTTTAGGTTTTTTTATCGCTAAGCAAAAAACATAATAGACTATAGCAGATGTAAAAAATTAATTATATTTTATTTTTCTACTCCATCAAAAATATTTAGGTTTTTCCCAGCTAAAAAACAAAGTGAAAAGACTATAATCCATGACATATATATTTTATAAAATTGATATTAATTAAATTAAATAATCAATCTCTAATTTGTTTATATTTTCCTTTTTCACATTGAATTAAGGTAAATTAAATGTAAATATATTCTATATGTTTCTTCTCCATCAAGAAATTTCATGTTTCTTCGTCAGTAAGCCATGGAGTTAAAAGACAATAAAAGAATGACAAATAGATTATATCTAAATGGGTAATCACTAAAATTAGATATTCAATCTCAGTGCTAATTGTATTCACCATAATCACATTGTATTATGGTATAATAAATGTAAACCATTTCTATGTTTTTCTTCTTATCCATCACCAAAATTTTGGTTTCTTCACCTCTAAGAAACTATGTTAAGAGACTACAAATGAATTGTCAATAATCTATACGTATGCATAATAATTAAAATAAAATAACCAAGCTCAATATTGTTCATATTCATCGTATTCACATTGACTTATTGTATATTACACCAAAAATATTCAATATTTTTTTTCACAAACCCAAACTTTTAGGTTTTTTTATCGCTAAGCAAAAAACATAATAGACTACAGCAGATGTAAAAAATTAATTTTATTTTATTTTTCTACTCCATCAAAAATATTTAGGTTTTTCCCCGCTAAAAAACAAAGTTAAAAGACTATAATCCATGACATATATATTTTATAAAATTGATATTAATTTAATTAAATAATCAAGCTCTAATTTACTTATATTTACCTTTTTCACATTGAATTAAGGTAAATTAGATGTAAATATATTCAATATGATTCTTCTTCATCAATAAACTCCATGTTTCTTCGTCAGTAAGCCACAGAGTTAAAAGATTATAAATGAATGACAAATATATTATATCTAAATGGGTAATCACCAAAATTAGATATTCAATCTAAATGTTATTTGTATTCACCATAATCACATTGTATTATGGTATAATAGATGTAAACAATTTCTATGTTTTTCTTCTTCTCCATCACCAAAATTTTGGTTTCTTCACCTCTAAGAAACTATGTTAAGAGAGTACAAATGAATGGTCAATAATTTATATGTATGCATAACAATTAAAATTAAATAATCAAGCTCAATATTGTTCATATTCATCGTATTGACATTGACTTATTGTATATTACACCAAAAAATATTCAACATTTTTTTCACAAACCCAAAGTTATTGGTTTTTTTATCGCTAAGCAAAAAAAATAATAGACTATAGCAGATGTAAAAAATTAATTTTATTTTATTTTTCTACTCCATCAAAAATATTTAGGTTTTTCCCCACTAAAAAACAAAGTGAAAAGACTATAATCCATGACATATATATTTTATAAAATTGATATTAATTAAATTAAATAATCAATCCCAAATTTATTATATTTTCATTTTTCACATTGAATTAAGGTAAATTAAATGTAAATATATTCTATATGTTTCTTCTCCATCAAGAAATTTCATGTTTCTTCGTCAGTAAGCCACGGAGTTAAAAGACAATAAAATAATGACAAATAGATTATATCTAAATGGGTAATCACTAAAATTAGATATTCAATCTCAATGTTAATTGTATTCACCATAATCACATTGTATTATGGTCTAATATATGTGAACCATTTCTATGTTTTTCTTCTTCTCCATCACCAAAATTTTGGTTTCTTCACCTCTAAGAAACTATGTTAAGAGACTACAAATGAATGGTCAATAATCTATACGTATGCATAATAATTAAAATAAAATAACCAAGCTCAATATTGTTCATATTCATCGTATTCAAATTGAGTTATTATATATTACACCAAAAATATTCAATATTTTTTTCACAAACCCAAACTTTTAGGTTTTTTTATCGCTAAGCAAAAAACATAATAGACTATAGCAGATGTAAAAAATTAATTTTATTTTACTTTTCTACTCCATCAAAAATATTTAGGTTTTTCCCCGCTAAAAAACAAAGTTAAAAGACTATAATCCATGACATATATATATTTTATAAAATTGATATTAATTTAATTAAATAATCAAGCTCTAATTTGTTTATATTTACCTTTTTCACATTGAATTAAGGTAAATTAGATGTAAATATATTCAATATGATTCTTCTCCATCAAGAAACTCCATGTTTCTTCGTCAGTAAGCCACAAAGTTAAAAGACTATAAATGAATGACAAATATATTATATCTAAATGGGTAATCACCAAAATTAGATATTCAGTCTCAATGTTAATTGTATTCACCATAATCACATTGTATTATGGTATAATAGATGTAAACAATTTCTATGTTTTTCTTCTTCTCCATCACCAAAATTTTGGTTTCTTCACCTCTAAGAAACTATGTTAAGAGATTACAAATGAATGGTCAATAATTTATATGTATGCATAACAATTAAAATTAAATAATCAAGCTCAATATTGTTCATATTCATCGTATTGACATTGACTTATTGTATATTACACCAAAAAATATTCAACATTTTTTTTCACAAACCCAAAGTTTTTGGTTTTTTTATTGCTAAGCAAAAAAAATAATAGACTATAGCAGATGTAAAAAATTAATTTTATTTTACTTTTCTACTCCATCAAAAATATTTAGGTTTTTCCCCGCTAAAAAACAAAGTGAAAAGACTATAATCCATGACATATATATTTTATAAAATTGATATTAATTAAATTAAATAATTAATCTCTAATTTGTTTATATTTTCCTTTTTCACATTGAATTAAGGTAAATTAAATGTAAAAATATTCTATATGTTTCTTCTCCATCAAGAAATTTTATGTTTCTTCGTCAGTAAGCCACGGAGTTAAAAGACAATAAAATAATGACAAATAAATTATATCTAAATGGGTTATCACTAAAATTAGATATTCAATCTCAATGTTAATTGTATTCACCATAATCACATTGTATTATGGTATAATATATGTAAACCATTTATATGTTTTTCTTCTTCTCCATCACCAAAATTTTGGTTTCTTCACCTCTAACAAACTATAATAAGAGACTACAAATGAATGGTCAATAATCTATACATAAGCATAATAATTAAAATAAAATAACCAAGCTCAATATTGTTCATATTCATTGTATTCACATTGACTTATTGTATATTACACCAAAAATATTCAATATTTTTTTTCACAAACCCAAACTTTTAGGTTTTTTTATCGCTAAGCAAAAAACATAATAGACTACAGCAGATGTAAAAAATTAATTTTATTTTATTTTTCTACTCCATCAAAAATATTTAGGTTTTTCCCCGCTAAAAAACAAAGTTAAAAGACTATAATCCATGACATATGTATATTTTATAAAATTGATATTAATTTAATTAAATAATCAAGCTCTAATTTGTTTATATTTACCTTTTTCACATTGAATTAAGGTAAATTAGATGTAAATATATTCAATATGATTCTTCTCCATCAAGAAACTCCATGTTTCTTCGTCAGTAAGCCACAAAGTTAAAAGACTATAAATGAATGACAAATATATTATATCTAAATGGGTAATCACCAAAATTAGATATTCAGTCTCAATGTTAATTGTATTCACCATAATCACATTGTATTATGGTATAATAGATGTAAACAATTTCTATGTTTTTCTTCTTCTCCATCACCAAAATTTTGGTTTCTTCACCTCTAAGAAACTATGTTAAGAGATTACAAATGAATGGTCAATAATTTATATGTATGCATAACAATTAAAATTAAATAATCAAGCTCAATATTGTTCATATTCATCGTATTGACATTGACTTATTGTATATTACAGCAAAAAATATTCAACATTTTTTATCACAAACCCAAAGTTTTTGGTTTTTTTATTGCTAAGCAAAAAAAATAATAGACTATAGAAGATGTAAAAAATTAATTTTATTTTATTTTTCTACTCCATCAAAAATATTTAGGTTTTTCCCCGCTAAAAAACAAAGTGAAAAGACTATAATCCATGACATATATATTTTATAAAATTGATATTAATTAAATTAAATAATCAATCTCTAATTTGTTTATATTTTCCTTTTTCACATTGAATTAAGGTAAATTAAATGTAAAAATATTCTATATGTTTCTTCTCCATCAAGAAATTTCATGTTTCTTCGTCAGTAAGCCACGGAGTTAAAAGACAATAAAATAATGACACATAGATTATATCTACATGGGTTATCACTAAAATTAGATATTCAATCTCAATGTTAATTGTATTCACCATAATCACATTGTATTATGGTATAATATATGTAAACCATTTCTATGTTTTTCTTCTTCTCCATCACCAAAATTTTGGTTTCTTCACCTCTAACAAACTATAATAAGAGACTACAAATGAATGGTCAATAATCTATACATAAGCATAATAATTAAAATAAAATAACCAATCTCAATATTGTTCATATTCATCGTATTCACATTGACTTATTGTATATTACACCAAAAATATTCAATATTTTTTTTCACAAACCCAAACTTTTAGGTTTTTTTATCGCTAAGCAAAAAACATAATAGACTATAGCAGATGTAAAAAATTAATTTTATTTTATTTTTCTACTCCATCAAAAATATTTAGGTTTTTCCCCTCTAAAAAACAAAGTGAAAAGACTAAAATCCATGACATATATATTTTATAAAATTTATATTAATTAAATTAAATAATCAATCTCTAATTTGTTTACATTTTCCTTTTTCACATTGAATTAAGGTAAATTAAATGTAAATATATTCTATATGTTTCTTCTCCATCAAGAAATTTCATGTTTCTTCGTCAGTAATCCACGGAGTTAAAAGACAATAAAATAATGACAAATAGATTATATCTAAATGGGTAATCACTAAAATTAGATATTCAATCTCAATGTTAATTGTATTCACCATAATCACATTGTATTATGGTATAATATATGTAAACCATTTCTATGTTTTTCTTCTTCTCCATCACCAAAATTTTGGTTTCTTCACCTCTAAGAAACTATGTTAAGAGACTACAAATGAATGGTCAATAATCTATACGTAAGCATAATAATTAAAATAAATTAACCAAGCTCAATATTGTTCATATTCATCGTATTCACATTGACTTATTGTATATTACACCAAAAATATTCAATATTTTTTTCACAAACCCAAACTTTTAGGTTTTTTTATCGCTAAGCAAAAAACATAATAGACTATAGCAGATGTAAAAAATTAATTATATTTTATTTTTCTACTCCATCCAAAATATTTAGGTTTTTCCCAGCTAAAAAACAAAGTGAAAAGACTATAATCCATGACATATATATTTTATAAAATTGATATTAATTAAATTAAATAATAAATCTCTAATTTGTTTATATTTTCCTTTTTCACATTGAATTAAGGTAAATTAAATGTAAAAATATTCTATATGTTTCTTCTCCATCAAGAAATTTCATGTTTCTTCGTCAGTAAGCCACGGAGTTAAAAGACAATAAAATAATGACAAATAGATTATATCTAAATGGGTTATCACTAAAATTAGATATTCAATCTCAATGTTAATTGTATTCACCATAATCACATTGTATTATGGTATAATATATGTAAACCATTTCTATGTTTTTCTTCTTCTCCATCACCAAAATTTTGGTTTCTTCACCTCTAACAAACTATAATAAGAGACTACAAATGACTGGTCAATAATCTATACATAAGCATAATAATTAAAATAAAATAACCAAGCTCAATATTGTTCATATTCATCGTATTCACATTGACTTATTGTATATTACACCAAAAATATTCAATATTTTTTTTTCACAAACCCAAACTTTTAGGTTTTTTTATCGCTAAGCAAAAAACATAATAGACTATAGCAGATGTAAAAAATTAATTTTATTTTATTTTTCTACTCCATCAAAAATATTTAGGTTTTTCCCCTCTAAAAAACAAAGTGAAAAGACTATAATCCATGACATATATATTTTATAAAATTGATATTAATTAAATTAAATAATCAATCTCTAATTTGTTTACATTTTCCTTTTTCACATTGAATTAAGGTAAATTAAATGTAAATATATTCTATATGTTTCTTCTCCATCAAGAAATTTCATGTTTCTTCGTCAGTAAGCCACGGAGTTAAAAGACAATAAAATAATGACAAATAGATTATATCTAAATGGGTTATCACTAAAATTAGATATTCAATCTCAATGTTAATTGTATTCACCATAATCACATTGTATTATGGTATAATATATGTAAACCATTTCTATGTTTTTCTTCTTCTCCATCACCAAAATTTTGGTTTCTTCACCTCTAACAAACTATAATAAGAGACTACAAATGAATGGTCAATAATCTATACATAAGCATAATAATTAAAATAAGATAACCAAGCTCAATATTGTTCATATTCATCGTATTCACATTGACTTATTGTATATTACACCAAAAATATTCAATATTTTTTTTCACAAACCCAAACTTTTAGGTTTTTTTATCGCTAAGCAAAAAACATAATAGACTATAGCAGATGTGAAAAATTAATTTTATTTTATTTTTCTACTCCATCAAAAATATTTAGGTTTTTCCCCTCTAAAAAACAAAGTGAAAAGACTATAATCCATGACATATATATTTTATAAAATTGATATTAATTAAATTAAATAATCAATCTCTAATTTGTTTACATTTTCCTTTTTCACATTGAATTAAGGTAAATTAAATGTAAATATATTCTATATGTTTCTTCTCCATCAAGAAATTTCATGTTTCTTCGTCAGTAAGCCACGGAGTTAAAAGACAATAAAATAATGACAAATAGATTATATCTAAATGGGTAATCACTAAAATTAGATATTCAATCTCAATGTTAATTGTATTCACCATAATCACATTGTATTATGGTATAATATATGTAAACTAGTTCTATGTTTTTCTTCTTCTCCATCACCAAAATTTTGGTTTCTTCACCTCTAAGAAACTATGTTAAGAGACTACAAATGAATGGTCAATAATCTATACATAAGCATAATAATTAAAATAAAATAACCAAGCTCAATATTGTTCATATTCATCGTATTCACATTGACTTATTGTATATTACACCAAAAATATTCAACATTTTTTATCACAAACCCAAAGTTTTTGGTTTTTTTATTGCTAAGCAAAAAAAATAATAGACTATAGCAGATGTAAAAAATTAATTTTATTTTATTTTTCTACTCCATCAAAAATATTTAGGTTTTTCCCCGCTAAAAAACAAAGTGAAAAGACTATAATCCATGACATATATATTTTATAAAATTGATATTAATTAAATTAAATAATCAATCTCTAATTTGTTTATATTTTCCTTTTTCACATTGAATTAAGGTAAATTAAATGTAAAAATATTCTATATGTTTCTTCTCCATCAAGAAATTTCATGTTTCTTCGTCAGTAAGTCACGGAGTTAAAAGACAATAAAATAATGACACATAGATTATATCTACATGGGTTATCACTAAAATTAGATATTCAATCTCAATGTTAATTGTATTCACCATAATCACATTGTATTATGGTATAATATATGTAAACCATTTCTATGTTTTTCTTCTTCTCCATCACCAAAAGTTTGGTTTCTTCACCTCTAAGAAACTATGTTAAGAGACTACAAATGAATGGTCAATAATTTATATGTATGCATAACAATTAAAATTAAATAATCAAGCTCAATATTGTTCATATTCATCGTATTGACATTGACTTATTGTATATTACACCAAAAAATATTCAACATTTTTTATCACAAACCCAAAGTTTTTGGTTTTTTTATTGCTAAGCAAAAAAAATAATAGACTATAGCAGATGTAAAAAATTAATTTTATTTTATTTTTCTACTCCATCAAAAATATTTAGGTTTTTCCCCGCTAAAAAACAAAGTGAAAAGAATATAATCCATGACATATATATTTTATAAAATTGATATTAATTAAATTAAATAATAAATCTCTAATTTGTTTATATTTTCCTTTTTCACATTGAATTAAGGTAAATTAAATTTAAAAATATTCTATATGTTTCTTCTCCATCAAGAAATTTCATGTTTCTTCGTCAGTAAGCCACGGAGTTAAAAGACAATAAAATAATGACAAATAGATTATATCTAAATGGGTTATCACTAAAATTAGATATTCAATCTCAATGTTAATTGTATTCACCATAATCACATTGTATTATGGTATAATATATGTAAACCATTTCTATGTTTTTCTTCTTCTCCATCACCAAAATTTTGGTTTCTTCACCTCTAACAAACTATAATAAGAGACTACAAATGAATGGTCAATAATCTATACATAAGCATAATAATTAAAATAAAATAACCAAGCTCAATATTGTTCATATTCATCGTATTCACATTGACTTATTGTATATTACACCAAAAATATTCAATATTTTTTTTCACAAACCCAAACTTTTAGGTTTTTTTATCGCTAAGCAAAAAACATAATAGACTATAGCAGATGTAAAAAATTAATTTTATTATATTTTTCTACTCCATCAAAAATATTTAGGTTTTTCCCCTCTAAAAAACAAAGTGAAAAGACTATAATCCATGACATATATATTTTATAAAATTGATATTAATTAAATTAAATAATCAATCTCTAATTTGTTTACATTTTCCTTTTTTACATTGAATTAAGGTAAATTAAATGTAAATATATTCTATATGTTTCTTCTCCATCAAGAAATTTCATGTTTCTTCGTCAGTAAGCCACGGAGTTAAAAGACAATAAAATAATGACAAATAGATTATATCTAAATGGGTAATCACTAAAATTAGATATTCAATCTCAATGTTAATTGTATTCACCATAATCACATTGTATTATGGTATAATATATGTAAACTAGTTCTATGTTTTTCTTCTTCTCCATCACCAAAATTTTGGTTTCTTCACCTCTAAGAAACTATGTTAAGAGACTACAAATGAATGGTCAATAATCTATACATAAGCATAATAATTAAAATAAAATAACCAAGCTCAATATTGTTCATATTCATCGTATTCACATTGACTTATTGTATATTACACCAAAAATATTCAACATTTTTTATCACAAACCCAAAGTTTTTGGTTTTTTTATTGCTAAGCAAAAAAAATAATAGACTATAGCAGATGTAAAAAATTAATTTTATTTTATTTTTCTACTCCATCAAAAATATTTAGGTTTTTCCCCGCTAAAAAACAAAGTGAAAAGACTATAATCCATGACATATATATTTTATAAAATTGATATTAATTAAATTAAATAATCAATATCTAATTTGTTTATATTTTCCTTTTTCACATTGAATTAAGGTAAATTAAATGTAAAAATATTCTATATGTTTCTTCTCCATCAAGAAATTTCATGTTTCTTCGTCAGTAAGCCACGGAGTTAAAAGACAATAAAATAATGACACATAGATTATATCTACATGGGTTATCACTAAAATTAGATATTCAATCTCAATGTTAATTGTATTCACCATAATCACATTGTATTATGGTATAATATATGTAAACCATTTCTATGTTTTTCTTCTTCTCCATCACCAAAAGTTTGGTTTCTTCACCTCTAAGAAACTATGTTAAGAGACTACAAATGAATGGTCAATAATTTATATGTATGCATAACAATTAAAATTAAATAATCAAGCTCAATATTGTTCATATTCATCGTATTGACATTGACTTATTGTATATTACACCAAAAAATATTCAACATTTTTTATCACAAACCCAAAGTTTTTGGTTTTTTTATTGCGAAGCAAAAAAAATAATAGACTATAGCAGATGTAAAAAATTAATTTTATTTTATTTTTCTACTCCATCAAAAATATTTAGGTTTTTCCCCGCTAAAAAACAAAGTGAAAAGACTATAATCCATGACATATATATTTTATAAAATTGATATTAATTAAATTAAATAATCAATCTCTAATTTGTTTATATTTTCCTTTTTCACATTGAATTAAGGTAAATTAAATGTAAAAATATTCTATATGTTTCTTCTCCATCAAGAAATTTCATGTTTCTTCGTCACTAAGCCACAGAGTTAAAAGACAATAAAATAATGACACATAGATTATATCTACATGGGTTATCACTAAAATTAGATATTCAATCTCAATGTTAATTGTATTCACCATAATCACATTGTATTATGGTATAATATATGTAAACCATTTCTATGTTTTTCTTCTTCTCCATCACCAAAATTTTGGTTTCTTCACCTCTAACAAACTATAATAAGAGACTACAAATGAATGGTCAATAATCTATACATAAGCATAATAATTAAAATAAAATAACCAATCTCAATATTGTTCATATTCATCGTATTCACATTGACTTATTGTATATTACACCAAAAATATTCAATATTTTTTTTCACAAACCCAAACTTTTAGGTTTTTTTATCGCTAAGCAAAAAACATAATAGACTATAGCTGATGTAAAAAATTAATTATATTTTATTTTTCTACTCCATCAAAAATATTTAGGTTTTTCCCAGCTAAAAAACAAAGTGAAAAGACTATAATCCATGACATATATATTTTATAAAATTGATATTAATTAAATTAAATAATAAATCTCTAATTTGTTTATATTTTCCTTTTTCACATTGAATTAAGGTAAATTAAATGTAAATATATTCTATATGTTTCTTCTCCATCAAGAAATTTCATGTTTCTTCGTCAGTAAGCCACGGAGTTAAAAGACAATAAAATAATGACAAATAGATTATATCTAAATGGGTAATCACTAAAATTAGATATTCAATCTCAATGTTAATTGTATTCACCATAATCACATTGTATTATGGTATAATATATGTAAACTAGTTCTATGTTTTTCTTCTTCTCCATCACAAAATTTTTGGTTTCTTCACCTCTAAGAAACTATGTTAAGAGACTACAAATGAATGGTCAATAATCTATACGTAAGCATAATAATTAAAATAAAATAACCAAGCTCAATATTGTTCATATTCATCGTATTCACATTGACTTATTGTATATTACACCAAAAATATTCAATATTTTTTTTCACAAACCCAAACTTTTAGGTTTTTTTATCGCTAAGCAAAAAACATAATAGACTATAGCTGATGTAAAAAATTAATTATATTTTATTTTTCTACTCCATCAAAAATATTTAGGTTTTTCCCAGCTAAAAAACAAAGTGAAAAGACTATAATCCATGACATATATATTTTATAAAATTGATATTAATTAAATTAAATAATAAATCTCTAATTTGTTTATATTTTCCTTTATCACATTGAATTAAGGTAAATTAAATGTAAATATATTCTATATGTTTCTTCTCCATCAAGAAATTTCATGTTTCTTCGTCAGTAAGCCACGGAGTGAAAAGACAATAAAATAATGACAAATAAATTATATCTAAATGGGTAATCACTAAAATTAGATATTCAATCTCAATGTTAATTGTATTCACCATAATCACATTGTATTATGGTATAATATATGTAAACCATTTCTATGTTTTTCTTCTTCTCCATCACCAAAATTTTGGTTTCTTCACCTCTAAGAAACTATGTTAAGAGACTACAAATGAATGGTCAATAATCTATACGTAAGCATAATAATTAAAATAAAATAACCAAGCTCAATATTATTCATATTCATCGTATTCACATTGACTTATTGTATATTACACCAAAAATATTCAATATTTTTTTTCACAAACCCAAACTTTTAGGTTTTTTTATCGCTAAGCAAAAAACATAATAGACTATAGCAGATGTAAAAAATTAATTATATTTTATTTTTCTACTCCATCAAAAATATTTAGGTTTTTCCCAACTAAAAAACAAAGTGAAAAGACTATAATCCATGACATATATATTTTATAAAATTGATATTAATTAAATTAAATAATCAATCTCTAATTTGTTTATATTTTCCTTTTTCACATTGAATTAAGGTAAATTAGATGTAAATATATTCAATATGATTCTTCTCCATCAAGAAACTCCATGTTTCTTCGTCAGTAAGCCACAAAGTTAAAAGACTATAAATGAATGACAAATATATTATATCTAAATGGGTAATCACCAAAATTAGATATTCAGTCTCAATGTTAATTGTATTCACCATAATCACATTGTATTATGGTATAATAGATGTAAACAATTTCTATGTTTTTCTTCTTCTCCATCACCAAAATTTTGGTTTCTTCACCTCTAAGAAACTATGTTAAGAGACTACAAATGAATGGTCAATAATTTATATGTATGCATAACAATTAAAATTAAATAATCAAGCTCAATATTGTTCATATTCATCGTATTGACATTGACTTATTGTATATTACACCAAAAAATATTCAACATTTTTTTTCACAAACCCAAAGTTTTTGGTTTTTTTATTGCTAAGCAAAAAAAAATAATAGACTATAGCAGATGTAAAAAATTAATTTTATTTTATTTTTCTACTCCATCAAAAATATTTAGGTTTTTCCCCGCTAAAAAACAAAGTGAAAAGACTATAATCCATGACATATATATTTTATAAAATTGATATTAATTAAATTAAATAATCAATCTCTAATTTGTTTATATTTTCCTTTTTCACATTGAATTAAGGTAAATTAAATGTAAAAATATTCTATATGTTTCTTCTCCATCAAGAAATTTCATGTTTCTTCGTCAGTAAGCCACGGAGTTAAAAGACAATAAAATAATGACAAATAGATTATATCTAAATGGGTTATCACTAAAATTAGATATTCAATCTCAATGTTAATTGTATTCACCATAATCACATTGTATTATGGTATAATATATGTAAACCATTTCTATGTTTTTCTTCTTCTCCATCACCAAAATTTTGGTTTCTTCACCTCTAAGAAACTATGTTAAGAGACTACAAATGAATGGTCAATAATCTATACGTATGCATAATAATTAAAATAAAATAACCAAGCTCAATATTGTTCATATTCATCGTATTCACATTGAGTTATTATATATTACACCAAAAATATTCAATATTTTTTTCACAAACCCAAACTTTTAGGTTTTTTTATCGCTAAGCAAAAAACATAATAGACTATAGCAGATGTAAAAAATTAATTTTATTTTATTTTTCTACTCCATCAAAAATATTTAGGTTTTTCCCCTCTAAAAAACAAAGTGAAAAGACTATAATCCATGACATATATATTTTATAAAATTGATATTAATTAAATTAAATAATCAATCTCTAATTTGTTTACATTTTCCTTTTTCACATTGAATTAAGGTAAATTAAATGTAAATATATTCTATATGTTTCTTCTCCATCAAGAAATTTCATGTTTCTTCGTCAGTAAGCCACGGAGTTAAAAGACAATAAAATAATGACAAATAGATTATATCTAAATGGGTAATCACTAAAATTAGATATTCAATCTCAATGTTAATTGTATTCACCATAATCACATTGTATTATGGTATAATATATGTAAACCAGTTATATGTTTTTCTTCTTCTCCATCACCAAAATTTTGGTTTCTTCACCTCTAAGAAACTATGTTAAGAGACTACAAATGAATGGTCAATAATCTATACGTAAGCATAATAATTAAAATAAAATAACCAAGCTCAATATTGTTCATATTCATCGTATTCACATTGACTTATTGTATATTACACCAAAAATATTCAATATTTTTTTTCACAAACCCAAACTTTTAGGTTTTTTTATCGCTAAACAAAAAACATAATAGACTATAGCAGATGTAAAAAATTAATTTTATTTTACTTTTCTACTCCATCAAAAATATTTAGGTTTTTCCCCGCTAAAAAACAAAGTTAAAAGACTATAATCCATGACATATATATTTTATAAAATTGATATTAATTTAATTAAATAATCAAGCTCTAATTTGTTTATATTTACCTTTTTCACATTGAATTAAGGTAAATTAGATGTAAATATATTCAATATGATTCTTCTCCATCAAGAAACTCCATGTTTCTTCGTCAGTAAGCCACAAAGTTAAAAGACTATAAATGAATGACAAATATATTATATCTAAATGGGTAATCACCAAAATTAGATATTCAGTCTCAATGTTAATTGTATTCACCATAATCACATTGTATTATGGTATAATAGATGTAAACAATTTCTATGTTTTTCTTCTTCTCCATCACCAAAATTTTGGTTTCTTCACCTCTAAGAAACTATGTTAAGAGACTACAAATGAATGGTCAATAATTTATATGTATGCATAACAATTAAAATTAAATAATCAAGCTCAATATTGTTCATATTCATCGTATTGACATTGACTTATTGTATATTACACCAAAAAATATTCAACATTTTTTTTCACAAACCCAAAGTTTTTGGTTTTTTTATTGCTAAGCAAAAAAAATAATAGACTATAGCAGATGTAAAAAATTAATTTTATTTTATTTTTCTACTCCATCAAAAATATTTAGGTTTTTCCCCGCTAAAAAACAAAGTGAAAAGACTATAATCCATGACATATATATTTTATAAAATTGATATTAATTAAATTAAATAATCAATCTCTAATTTGTTTATATTTTCCTTTTTCACATTGAATTAAGGTAAATTAAATGTAAAAATATTCTATATGTTTCTTCTCCATCAAGAAATTTCATGTTTCTTCGTCAGTAAGCCACGGAGTTAAAAGACAATAAAATAATGACAAATAGATTATATCTAAATGGGTTATCACTAAAATTAGATATTCAATCTCAATGTTAATTGTATTCACCATAATCACATTGTATTATGGTATAATATATGTAAACCATTTCTATGTTTTTCTTCTTCTCCATCACTAAAATTTTGGTTTCTTCATCTCTAACAAACTATAATAAGAGACTACAAATGAATGGTCAATAATCTATACATAAGCATAATAATTAAAATAAAAAAACCAAGCTCAATATTGTTCATATTCATCGTATTCACATTGACTTATTGTATGTTACACCAAAAATATTCAATATTTTTTTCACAAACCCAAACTTTTAGGTTTTTTCATCGCTATGCAAAAAACATAATAGACTATAGCAAATGTAAAAAGTTAATTTTATTTTATTTTTCTACTCCATCAAAAATATTTAGGTTTTTCCCCTCTAAAAAACAAAGTGAAAAGACTATAATCCATGACATATATATTTTATAAAATTGATATTAATTAAATTAAATAATCAATCTCTAATTTGTTTATATTTTCCTTTTTCACATTGAATTAAGGTAAATTAGATGTAAATATATTCAATATGATTCTTCTCCATCAAGAAACTCCATGTTTCTTCGTCAGTAAGCCACAAAGTTAAAAGACTATAAATGAATGACAAATATATTATATCTAAATGGGTAATCACCAAAAATAGATATTCAGTCTCAATGTTAATTGTATTCACCATAATCACATTGTATTATGGTATAATATATGTAAACCATTTCTATGTTTTTCTTCTTCTCCATCACCAAAATTTTGGTTTCTTCACATCTAAGAAACTATGTTAAGAGACTACAAATGAATGGTCAATAATCTATACGTAAGCATAATAATTAAAATAAAATAACCAAGCTCAATATTGTTCATATTCATCGTATTCACATTGACTTATTGTATATTACACCAAAAATATTCAATATTTTTTTTCACAAACCCAAACTTTTAGGTTTTTTTATCGCTAAACAAAAAACATAATAGACTATAGCAGATGTAAAAAATTAATTTTATTTTACTTTTCTACTCCATCAAAAATATTTAGGTTTTTCCCCGCTAAAAAACAAAGTTAAAAGACTATAATCCATGACATATATATTTTATAAAATTGATATTAATTTAATTAAATAATCAAGCTCTAATTTGTTTATATTTACCTTTTTCACATTGAATTAAGGTAAATTAGATGTAAATATATTCAATATGATTCTTCTCCATCAAGAAACTCCATGTTTCTTCGTCAGTAAGCCACAAAGTTAAAAGACTATAAATGAATGACAAATATATTATATCTAAATGGGTAATCACCAAAATTAGATATTCAGTCTCAATGTTAATTGTATTCACCATAATCACATTGTATTATGGTATAATAGATGTAAACAATTTCTATGTTTTTCTTCTTCTCCATCACCAAAATTTTGGTTTCTTCACCTCTAAGAAACTATGTTAAGAGACTACAAATGAATGGTCAATAATTTATATGTATGCATAACAATTACAATTAAATAATCAAGCTCAATATTGTTCATATTCATCGTATTCACATTGACTTATTGTATATTACACCAAAAATATTCAATATTTTTTTTCACAAATCCAAACTTTTAGGTTTTTTTATCGCTAAGCAAAAAACATAATAGACTATAGCAGATGTAAAAAATTAATTATATTTTATTTTTCTACTCCATCAAAAATATTTAGGTTTTTCCCAGCTAAAAAACAAAGTGAAAAGACTATAATCCATGACATATATATTTTATAAAATTGATATTAATTAAATTAAATAATAAATCTCTAATTTGTTTATATTTTCCTTTTTCACATTGAATTAAGGTAAATTAAATGTAAATATATTCTATATGTTTCTTCTCCATCAAGAAATTTCATGTTTCTTCGTCAGTAAGCCACGGAGTTAAAAGACAATAAAATAATGACAAATAGATTATATCTAAATGGGTAATCACTAAAATTAGATATTCAATCTCAATGTTAATTGTATTCACCATAATCACATTGTATTATGGTATAATATATGTAAACCATTTCTATGTTTTTCTTCTTCTCCATCACCAAAATTTTGGTTTCTTCACCTCTAAGAAACTATGTTAAGAGACTACAAATGAATGGTCAATAATCTATACATATGCATAATAATTAAAATAAAATAACCAAGCTCAATAATGTTCATATTCATCGTATTCACATTGAGTTATTATATATTACACCAAAAATATTCAATATTTTTTTCACAAACCCAAACTTTTAGGTTTTTTTATCGCTAAGCAAAAAACATAATAGACTATAGCAGATGTAAAAAATTAATTTTATTTTACTTTTCTACTCCATCAAAAATATTTAGGTTTTTCCCCGCTAAAAAACAAAGTTAAAAGACTATAATCCATGACATATATATTTTATAAAATTGATATTAATTTAATTAAATAATCAAGCTCTAATTTGTTTATATTTACCTTTTTCACATTGAATTAAGGTAAATTAGATGTAAATATATTCAATATGATTCTTCTCCATCAAGAAACTCCATGTTTCTTCGTCAGTAAGCCACAAAGTTAAAAGACTATAAATGAATGACAAATATATTATATCTAAATGGGTAATCACCCAAATTAGATATTCAGTCTCAATGTTAATTGTTTTCAACATAATCACATTGTATTATGGTATAATATATGTAAACCATTTCTATGTTTTTCTTCTTCTCCATCACCAAAATTTTGGTTTCTTCACATCTAAGAAACTATGTTAAGAGACTACAAATGAATGGTCAATAATCTATACGTAAGCATAATAATTAAAATAAAATAACCAAGCTCAATATTGTTCATATTCATCGTATTCACATTGACTTATTGTATATTACACCAAAAATATTCAATATTTTTTTTCACAAACCCAAACTTATAGGGTTTTTTATCGCTAAGCAAAAAACATAATAGACTATAGCAGATGTAAAAAATTAATTTTATTTTACTTTTCTACTCCATCAAAAATATTTAGGTTTTTCCCCGCTAAAAAACAAAGTTAAAAGACTATAATCCATGACATATATATTTTATAAAATTGATATTAATTTAATTAAATAATCAAGCTCTAATTTGTTTATATTTATCTTTTTCACATTGAATTAAGGTAAATTAGATGTAAATATATTCAATATGATTCTTCTCCATCAAGAAACTCCATGTTTCTTCGTCAGTAAGCCACAAAGTTAAAAGACTATAAATGAATGACAAATATATTATATCTAAATGGGTAATCACCCAAATTAGATATTCAGTCTCAATGTTAATTGTATTCACCATAATCACATTGTATTATGGTATAATATATGTAAACCATTTCTATGTTTTTCTTCTTCTCCATCACCAAAATTTTGGTTTCTTCACATCTAAGAAACTATGTTAAGAGACTACAAATGAATGGTCAATAATCTATACGTAAGCATAATAATTAAAATAAAATAACCAAGCTCAATATTGTTCATATTCATCGTATTCACATTGACTTATTGTATATTACACCAAAAATATTCAATATTTTTTTTCACAAACCCAAACTTATAGGTTTTTTTATCGCTAAGCAAAAAACATAATAGACTATAGCAGATGTAAAAAATTAATTTTATTTTACTTTTCTACTCCATCAAAAATATTTAGGTTTTTCCCCGCTAAAAAACAAAGTTAAAAGACTATAATCCATGACATATATATTTTATAAAATTGATATTAATTTAATTAAATAATCAAGCTCTAATTTGTTTATATTTACCTTTTTCACATTGAATTAAGGTAAATTAGATGTAAATATATTCAATATGATTCTTCTCCATCAAGAAACTCCATGTTTCTTCGTCAGTAAGCCACAAAGTTAAAAGACTATAAATGAATGACAAATATATTATATCTAAATGGGTAATCACCAAAAATAGATATTCAGTCTCAATGTTAATTGTATTCACCATAATCACATTGTATTATGGTATAATAGATGTAAACAATTTCTATGTTTTTCTTCTTCTCCATCACCAAAATTTTGGTTTCTTCACCTCTAAGAAACTATGTTAAGAGACTACAAATGAATGGTCAATAATTTATATGTATGCATAACAATTAAAATTAAATAATCAAGCTCAATATTGTTCATATTCATCGTATTCACATTGACTTATTGTATATTACACCAAAAATATTCAATATTTTTTTTCACAAACCCAAACTTTTAGGTTTTTTTATCGCTAAGCAAAAAACATAACAGACTATAGCAGATGTAAAAAATTAATTATATTTTATTTTTCTATTCCATCAAAAATATTTAGGTTTTTCCCAGCTAAAAAACAAAGTGAAAAGACTAAAATCCATGACATATATATTTTATAAAATTGATATTAATTAAATTAAATAATAAATCTCTAATTTGTTTATATTTTCCTTTTTCACATTGAATTAAGGTAAATTAAATGTAAATATATTCTATATGTTTCTTCTCCATCAAGAAATTTCATGTTTCTTCGTCAGTAAGCCACGGAGTTAAAAGACAATAAAATAATGACAAATAGATTATATCTAAATGGGTAATCACTAAAATTAGATATTCAATCTCAATTTTAATTGTATTCACCATAATCACATTGTATTATGGTATAATATATGTAAACCATTTCTATGTTTTTCTTCTTCTCCATCACCAAAATTTTGGTTTCTTCACCTCTAAGAAACTATGTTAAGAGACTACAAATGAATGGTCAATAATCTATACGTATGCATAATAATTAAAATAAAATAACCAAGCTCAATAATGTTCATATTCATCGTATTCACATTGAGTTATTATATATTACACCAAAAATATTCAATATTTTTTTCACAAACCCAAACTTTTAGGTTTTTTTATCGCTAAGCAAAAAACATAATAGACTATAGCAGATGTAAAAAATTAATTTTATTTTATTTTTCTACTCCATCAAAAATATTTAGGTTTTTCCCCTCTAAAAAACAAAGTGAAAAGACTATAATCCATGACATATATATTTTATAAAATTGATATTAATTAAATTAAATAATCAATCTCTAATTTGTTTATATTTTCCTTTTTCACATTGAATTAAGGTAAATTAGATGTAAATATATTCAATATGATTCTTCTCCATCAAGAAACTCCATGTTTCTTCGTCAGTAAGCCACAAAGTTAAAAGACTATAAATGAATGACAAATATATTATATCTAAATGGGTAATCACCAAAAATAGATATTCAGTCTCAATGTTAATTGTATTCACCATAATCACATTGTATTATGGTATAATAGATGTAAACAATTTCTATGTTTTTCTTCTTCTCCATCACCAAAATTTTGGTTTCTTCACCTCTAAGAAACTATGTTAAGAGACTACAAATGAATGGTCAATAATTTATATGTATGCATAACAATTAAAATTAAATAATCAAGCTCAATATTGTTCATATTCATCGTATTCACATTGACTTATTGTATATTACACCAAAAATATTCAATATTTTTTTTCACAAACCCAAACTTTTAGGTTTTTTTATCGCTAAGCAAAAAACATAATAGACTATAGCAGATGTAAAAAATTAATTATATTTTATTTTTCTACTCCATCAAAAATATTTAGGTTTTTCCCAGCTAAAAAACAAAGTGAAAAGACTAAAATCCATGACATATATATTTTATAAAATTGATATTAATTAAATTAAATAATAAATCTCTAATTTGTTTATATTTTCCTTTTTCACATTGAATTAAGGTAAATTAAATGTAAATATATTCTATATGTTTCTTCTCCATCAAGAAATTTCATGTTTCTTCGTCAGTAAGCCACAGAGTTAAAAGACAATAAAATAATGACAAATAGATTATATCTAAATGGGTAATCACTAAAATTAGATATTCAATCTCAATGTTAATTGTATTCACCATAATCACATTGTATTATGGTATAATATATGTAAACCATTTCTATGTTTTTCTTCTTCTCCATCACCAAAATTTTGGTTTCTTCACCTCTAAGAAACTATGTTAAGAGACTACAAATGAATGGTCAATAATCTATACGTAAGCATAATAATTAAAATAAAATAACCAAGCTCAATATTGTTCATATTCATCGTATTCACATTGACTTATTGTATATTACACCAAAAATATTCAATATTTTTTTTCACAAACCCAAACTTTTAGGTTTTTTTATCGCTAAGCAAAAAACATAATAGACTATAGCAGATGTAAAAAATTAATTTTATTTTACTTTTCTACTCCATCAAAAATATTTAGGTTTTTCCCCGCTAAAAAACAAAGTTAAAAGACTATAATCCATGACATATATATTTTATAAAATTGATATTAATTTAATTAAATAATCAAGCTCTAATTTGTTTATATTTACCTTTTTCACATTGAATTAAGGTAAATTAGATGTAAATATATTCAATATGATTCTTCTCCATCAAGAAACTCCATGTTTCTTCGTCAGTAAGCCACAAAGTTAAAAGACTATAAATGAATGACAAATATATTATATCTAAATGGGTAATCACCAAAATTAGACATTCAGTCTCAATGTTAATTGTATTCACCATAATCACATTGTATTATGGTATAATAGATGTAAACAATTTCTATGTTTTTCTTCTTCTCCATCACCAAAATTTTGGTTTCTTCACCTCTAAGAAACTATGTTAAGAGACTACAAATGAATGGTCAATAATTTATATGTATACATAACAATTAAAATTAAATAATCAAGCTCAATATTGTTCATATTCATCGTATTGACATTGACTTATTGTATATTACACCAAAAAATATTCAACATTTTTTTTCACAAACCCAAAGTTTTTGGTTTTTTTATTGCTAAGCAAAAAAAATAATAGACTATAGCAGATGTACAAAATTAATTTTATTTTATTTTTCTACTCCATCAAAAATATTTAGGTTTTTCCCCGCTAAAAAACAAAGTGAAAAGACTATAATCCATGACATATATATTTTATAAAATTGATATTAATTAAATTAAATAATGAATCTCTAATTTGTTTATATTTTCCTTTTTCACATTAAATTAAGGTAAATTAAATGTAAAAATATTCTATATGTTTCTTCTCCATCAAGAAATTTCATGTTTCTTCGTCAGTAAGCCACGGAGTTAAAAGACAATAAAATAATGACAAATAGATTATATCTAAATGGGTTATCACTAAAATTAGATATTCAATCTCAATGTTAATTGTATTCACCATAATCACATTGTATTATGGTATAATATATGTAAACCATTTCTATGTTTTTCTTCTTCTCCATCACCAAAATTTTGGTTTCTTCACCTCTAAGAAACTATGTTAAGAGACTACAAATGAATGGTCAATAATCTATACGTATGCATAATAATTAAAATAAAATAACCAAGCTCAATATTGTTCATATTCATCGTATTCACATTGAGTTATTATATATTACACCAAAAATATTCAATATTTTTTTCACAAACCCAAACTTTTAGGTTTTTTTATCGCTAAGCAAAAAACATAATAGACTATAGCAGATGTAAAAAATTAATTTTATTTTATTTTTCTACTCCATCAAAAATATTTAGGTTTTTCCCCTCTAAAAAACAAAGTGAAAAGACTATAATCCATGACATATATATTTTATAAAATTGATATTAATTAAATTAAATAATCAATCTCTAATTTGTTTACATTTTCCTTTTTCACATTGAATTAAGGTAAATTAAATGTAAATATATTCTATATGTTTCTTCTCCATCAAGAAATTTCATGTTTCTTCGTCAGTAAGCCACGGAGTTAAAAGACAATAAAATAATGACAAATAGATTATATCTAAATGGGTAATCACTAAAATTAGATATTCAATCTCAATGTTAATTGTATTCACCATAATCACATTGTATTATGGTATAATATATGTAAACCAGTTATATGTTTTTCTTCTTCTCCATCACCAAAATTTTGGTTTCTTCACCTCTAAGAAACTATGTTAAGAGACTACAAATGAATGGTCAATAATCTATACGTAAGCATAATAATTAAAATAAAATAACCAAGCTCAATATTGTTCATATTCATCGTATTCACATTGACTTATTGTATATTACACCAAAAATATTCAATATTTTTTTTCACAAACCCAAACTTTTAGGTTTTTTTATCGCTAAACAAAAAACATAATAGACTATAGCAGATGTAAAAAATTAATTTTATTTTACTTTTCTACTCCATCAAAAATATTTAGGTTTTTCCCCGCTAAAAAACAAAGTTAAAAGACTATAATCCATGACATATATATTTTATAAAATTGATATTAATTTAATTAAATAATCAAGCTCTAATTTGTTTATATTTACCTTTTTCACATTGAATTAAGGTAAATTAGATGTAAATATATTCAATATGATTCTTCTCCATCAAGAAACTCCATGTTTCTTCGTCAGTAAGCCACAAAGTTAAAAGACTATAAATGAATGACAAATATATTATATCTAAATGGGTAATCACCAAAATTAGATATTCAGTCTCAATGTTAATTGTATTCACCATAATCACATTGTATTATGGTATAATAGATGTAAACAATTTCTATGTTTTTCTTCTTCTCCATCACCAAAATTTTGGTTTCTTCACCTCTAAGAAACTATGTTAAGAGACTACAAATGAATGGTCAATAATTTATATGTATGCATAACAATTAAAATTAAATAATCAAGCTCAATATTGTTCATATTCATCGTATTGACATTGACTTATTGTATATTACACCAAAAAATATTCAACATTTTTTTTCACAAACCCAAAGTTTTTGGTTTTTTTATTGCTAAGCAAAAAAAATAATAGACTATAGCAGATGTAAAAAATTAATTTTATTTTATTTTTCTACTCCATCAAAAATATTTAGGTTTTTCCCCGCTAAAAAACAAAGTGAAAAGACTATAATCCATGACATATATATTTTATAAAATTGATATTAATTAAATTAAATAATTAATCTCTAATTTGTTTATATTTTCCTCTTTCACATTGAATTAAGGTAAATTAAATGTAAAAATATTCTATATGTTTCTTCTCCATCAAGAAATTTCATGTTTCTTCGTCAGTAAGCCACGGAGTTAAAAGACAATAAAATAATGACAAATAGATTATATCTAAATGGGTTATCACTAAAATTAGATATTCAATCTCAATGTTAATTGTATTCACCATAATCACATTGTATTATGGTATAATATATATAAACCATTTCTATGTTTTTCTTCTTCTCCATCACCAAAATTTTGGTTTCTTCACCTCTAAGAAACTATGTTAAGAGACTACAAATGAATGGTCAATAATCTATACGTATGCATAATAACTAAAATAAAATAACCAAGCTCAATATTGTTCATATTCATCGTATTCACATTGAGTTATTATATATTACACCAAAAATATTCAATATTTTTTTCACAAACCCAAACTTTTAGGTTTTTTTATCGCTAAGCAAAAAACATAATAGACTATAGCAGATGTAAAAAATTAATTTTATTTTATTTTTCTACTCCATCAAAAATATTTAGGTTTTTCCCCTCTAAAAAACAAAGTGAAAAGACTATAATCCATGACATATATATTTTATAAAATTGATATTAATTAAATTAAATAATCAATCTCTAATTTGTTTACATTTTCCTTTTTCACATTGAATTAAGGTAAATTAAATGTAAATATATTCTATATGTTTCTTCTCCATCAAGAAATTTCATGTTTCTTCGTCAGTAAGCCACGGAGTTAAAAGACAATAAAATAATGACAAATAGATTATATCTAAATGGGTAATCACTAAAATTAGATATTCAATCTCAATGTTAATTGTATTCACCATAATCACATTGTATTATGGTATAATATATGTAAACCAGTTCTATGTTTTTCTTCTTCTCCATCACCAAAATTTTGGTTTCTTCACCTCTAAGAAACTATGTTAAGAGACTACAAATGAATGGTCAATAATCTATACGTAAGCATAATAATTAAAATAAAATAACCAAGCTCAATATTGTTCATATTCATCGTATTCACATTGACTTATTGTATATTACACCAAAAATATTCAATATTTTTTTTCACAAACCCAAACTTTTAGGTTTTTTTATCGCTAAGCAAAAAACATAATAGACTATAGCAGATGTAAAAAATTAATTTTATTTTACTTTTCTACTCCATCAAAAATATTTAGGTTTTTCCCCGCTAAAAAACAAAGTTAAAAGACTATAATCCATGACATATATATTTTATAAAATTGATATTAATTTAATTAAATAATCAAGCTCTAATTTGTTTATATTTACCTTTTTCACATTGAATTAAGGTAAATTAGATGTAAATATATTCAATATGATTCTTCTCCATCAAGAAACTCCATGTTTCTTCATCAGTAAGCCACAAAGTTAAAAGACTATAAATGAATGACAAATATATTATATCTAAATGGGTAATCACCAAAATTAGATATTCAGTCTCAATGTTAATTGTATTCACCATAATCAGATTGTATTATGGTATAATAGATGTAAACAATTTCTATGTTTTTCTTCTTCTCCATCACCAAAATTTTGGTTTCTTCACCTCTAAGAAACTATGTTAAGAGACTACAAATGAATGGTCAATAATTTATATGTATGCATAACAATTAAAATTAAATAATCAAGCTCAATATTGTTCATATTCATCGTATTGACATTGACTTATTGTATATTACACCAAAAAATATTCAACATTTTTTTTCACAAACCCAAAGTTTTTGGTTTTTTTATTGCTAAGCAAAAAAAATAATAGACTATAGCAGATGTAAAAAATTAATTTTATTTTATTTTTCTACTCCATCAAAAATATTTAGGTTTTTCCCCGCTAAAAAACAAAGTGAAAAGACTATAATCCATGACATATATATTTTATAAAATTGATATTAATTAAATTAAATAATAAATCTCTAATTTGTTTATATTTTCCTTTTTCACATTGAATTAAGGTAAATTAAATGTAAAAATATTCTATATATTTCTTCTCCATCAAGAAATTTCATGTTTCTTCGTCAGTAAGCCACGGAGTTAAAAGACAATAAAATAATGACAAATAGATTATATCTAAATGGGTTATCACTAAAATTAGATATTCAATCTCAATGTTAATTGTATTCACCATAATCACATTGTATTATGGTATAATATATGTAAACCATTTCTATGTTTTTCTTCTTCTCCATCACCAAAATTTTGGTTTCTTCACCTCTAAGAAACTATGTTAAGAGACTACAAATGAATGGTCAATAATCTATACGTATGCATAATAACTAAAATAAAATAACCAAGCTCAATATTGTTCATATTCATCGTATTCACATTGAGTTATTATATATTACACCAAAAATATTCAATATTTTTTTCACAAACCCAAACTTTTAGGTTTTTTTATCGCTAAGCAAAAAACATAATAGACTATAGCAGATGTAAAAAATTAATTTTATTTTATTTTTCTACTCCATCAAAAATATTTAGGTTTTTCCCCTCTAAAAAACAAAGTGAAAAGACTATAATCCATGACATATATATTTTATAAAATTGATATTAATTAAATTAAATAATCAATCTCTAATTTGTTTACATTTTCCTTTTTGACATTGAATTAAGGTAAATTAAATGTAAATATATTCTATATGTTTCTTCTCCATCAAGAAATTTCATGTTTCTTCGTCAGTAAGCCACGGAGTTAAAAGACAATAAAATAATGACAAATAGATTATATCTAAATGGGTAATCACTAAAATTAGATATTCAATCTCAATGTTAATTGTATTCACCATAATCACATTGTATTATGGTATAATATATGTAAACCAGTTCTATGTTTTTCTTCTTCTCCATCACCAAAATTTTGGTTTCTTCACCTCTAAGAAACTATGTTAAGAGACTACAAATGAATGGTCAATAATCTATACGTAAGCATAATAATTAAAATAAAATAACCAAGCTCAATATTGTTCATATTCATCGTATTCACATTGACTTATTGTATATTACACCAAAAATATTCAATATTTTTTTTCACAAACCCAAACTTTTAGGTTTTTTTATCGCTAAGCAAAAAACATAATAGACTATAGCAGATGTAAAAAATTAATTTTATTTTACTTTTCTACTCCATCAAAAATATTTAGGTTTTTCCCCGCTAAAAAACAAAGTTAAAAGACTATAATCCATGACATATATATTTTATAAAATTGATATTAATTTAATTAAATAATCAAGCTCTAATTTGTTTATATTTACCTTTTTCACATTGAATTAAGGTAAATTAGATGTAAATATATTCAATATGATTCTTCTCCATCAAGAAACTCCATGTTTCTTCATCAGTAAGCCACAAAGTTAAAAGACTATAAATGAATGACAAATATATTATATCTAAATGGGTAATCACAAAAATTAGATATTCAGTCTCAATGTTAATTGTATTCACCATAATCACATTGTATTATGGTATAATAGATGTAAACAATTTCTATGTTTTTCTTCTTCTCCATCACCAAAATTTTGGTTTCTTCACCTCTAAGAAACTATGTTAAGAGACTACAAATGAATGGTCAATAATTTATATGTATGCATAACAATTAAAATTAAATAATCAAGCTCAATATTGTTCATATTCATCGTATTGACATTGACTTATTGTATATTACACCAAAAAATATTCAACATTTTTTTTCACAAACCCAAAGTTTTTGGTTTTTTTATTGCTAAGCAAAAAAAATAATAGACTATAGCAGATGTAAAAAATTAATTTTATTTTATTTTTCTACTCCATCAAAAATATTTAGGTTTTTCCCCGCTAAAAAACAAAGTGAAAAGACTATAATCCATGACATATATATTTTATAAAATTGATATTAATTAAATTAAATAATCAATCTCTAATTTGTTTATATTTTCCTTTTTCACATTGAATTAAGGTAAATTAAATGTAAAAATATTCTATATGTTTCTTCTCCATCAAGAAATTTCATGTTTCTTCGTCAGTAAGCCACGGAGTTAAAAGACAATAAAATAATGACAAATAGATTATATCTAAATGGGTTATCACTAAAATTAGATATTCAATCTCAATGTTAATTGTATTCACCATAATCACATTGTATTATGGTATAATATATGTAAACCATTTCTATGTTTTTCTTCTTCTCCATCACCAAAATTTTGGTTTCTTCACCTCTAAGAAACTATGTTAAGAGACTACAAATGAATGGTCAATAATCTATACGTATGCATAATAATTAAAATAAAATAACCAAGCTCAATATTGTTCATATTCATCGTATTCACATTGACTTATTGTATATTACACCAAAAATATTCAATATTTTTTTTCACAAACCCAAACTTTTAGGTTTTTTTATCGCTAAGCAAAAAACATAATAGACTATAGCAGATGTAAAAAATTAATTATATTTTATTTTTCTACTCCATCAAAAATATTTAGGTTTTTCCCAGCTAAAAAACAAAGTGAAAAGACTATAATCCATGACATATATATTTTATAAAATTGATATTAATCAAATTAAATAATCAATCTCTAATTTGTTTATATTTTACTTTTTCACATTGAATTAAGGTAAATTAAATGTAAATATATTCTATATGTTTCTTCTCCATCAAGACATTTCATGTTTCTTCGTCAGTAAGCCATGGAGTTAAAAGACAGTAAAAGAATGACAAATAGAATATATCTAAATGGGTAATCACTAAAATTAGATATTCAATCTCAGTGTTAATTGTATTCACCATAATCACATTGTATTATGGTATAATAAATGTAAACCATTTCTATGTTTTTCTTCTTATCCATCACCAAAATTTTGGTTTCTTCACCTCTAAGAAACTATGTTAAGAGACTCCAAATGAATTGTCAATAATCTATACGTATGCATAATAATTAAAATAAAATAACCAAGCTCAATATTGTTCATATTCATCGTATTCACATTGACTTATTGTATATTACACCAAAAATATTCAATATTTTTTTTCACAAACCCAAACTTTTAGGTTTTTTTATCGCTAAGCAAAAAACATAATAGACTACAGCAGATGTAAAAAATTAATTATATTTTATTTTTCTACTCCATCAAAAATATTTAGGTTTTTCCCCTCTAAAAAACAAAGTGAAAAGACTATAATCCATGACATATATATTTTATAAAATTGATATTAATTAAATTAAATAATCAATCTCTAATTTGTTTATATTTACCTTTTTCACATTGAATTAAGGTAAATTAGATGTAAATATATTCAATATGATTCTTCTCCATCAAGAAACTCCATGTTTCTTCGTCAGTAAGCCACAGAGTTAAAAGATTATAAATGAATGACAAATATATTATATCTAAATGGGTAATCACCAAAAATAGATATTCAGTCTCAATGTTAATTGTATTCACCATAATCACATTGTATTATGGTATAATAGATGTAAACAATTTCTATGTTTTTCTTCTTCTCCATCACCAAAATTTTGGTTTCTTCACCTCTAAGAAACTATGTTAAGAGACTACATATGAATGGTCAATAATTTATATGTATGCATAACAATTAAAATTAAATAATCAAGCTCAATATTATTCATATTCATCATATTGACATTGACTTATTGTATATTACACCAAAAAATATTCAACATTTTTTTTCACAAACCCAAAGTTTTTGGTTTTTTTATCGCTAAGCAAAAACAATAATAGACTATAGCAGATGTAAAAAATTAATTTTATTTTATTTTTCTACTCCATCATAAATATTTAGGTTTTTCCCCGCTAAAAAACAAAGTGAAAAGACTATAATCCATGACATATATATTTTATAAAATTGATATTAATTAAATTAAATAATCAATCCCAAATTTATTATATTTTCCTTTTTCACATTGAATTAAGGTAAATTAAATGTAAATATATTCTATATGTTTCTTCTCCATCAAGAAATTTCATGTTTCTTCGTCAGTAAGCCACGGAGTTAAAAGACAATAAAATAATGACAAATAGATTATATCTAAATGGGTAATTACTAAAATTAGATATTCAATCTCAATGTTAAATGTATTCACCATAATCACATTGTATTATGGTCTAATATATGTAAACCATTTCTATGTTTTTCTTCTTCTCCATCACCAAAATTTTGGTTTCTTCACCTCTAAGAAACTATGTTAAGAGACTACAAATGAATGGTCAATAATCTATATGTATGCATAATAATTAAAATAAAATAACCAAGCTCAATATTGTTCATATTCATCGTATTCACATTGAGTTATTATATATTACACCAAAAATATTCAATATTTTTTTCACAAACCCAAACTTTTAGGTTTTTTTATCGCTAAGCAAAAAACATAATAGACTATGGCAGATGTAAAAAATTAATTATATTTTATTTTTCTACTCCATCAAAAATATTTAGGTTTTTCCCAGCTAAAAAACAAAGTGAAAAGACTATAATCCATGACATATATATTTTATAAAATTGATATTAATTAAATTAAATAATAAATCTCTAATTTGTTTATATTTTCCTTTTTCACATTGAATTAAGGTAAATTAAATGTAAATATATTCTATATGTTTCTTCTCCATCAAGAAATTTCATGTTTCTTCGTCAGTAAGCCACGGAGTTAAAAGACAATAAAATAATGACAAATAGATTATATCTCAATGGGTAATCACTAAAATTAGATATTCAATCTCAATGTTAACTGTATTCACCATAATCACATTGTATTATGGTATAATATATGTAAACGATTTCTATGTTTTTCTTCTTCTCCATCACCAAAATTTTGGTTTCTTCACCTCTAAGAAACTATGTTAAGAGACTACAAATGAATGGTCAATAATCTATACGTAAGCATAATAATTAAAATAAAATAACCAAGCTCAATATTGTTCATATTCATCGTATTCACATTGACTTATTGTATATTACACCAAAAATATTCAATATTTTTTTTCACAATCCCAAACTTTTAGGTTTTTTTATCGCTAAGCAAAAAACATAATAGACTATAGCAGATGTAAAAAATTAATTATATTTTATTTTTCTACTCCATCAAAAATATTTAGGTTTTTCCCAGCTAAAAAACAAAGTGAAAAGACTATAATCCATGACATATATATTTTATAAAATTGATATTAATTAAATTAAATAATAAATCTCTAATTTGTTTATATTTTCCTTTTTCACATTGAATTAAGGTAAATTAAATGTAAATATATTCTATATGTTTCTTCTCCATCAAGAAATTTCATGTTTCTTCGTTAGTAAGCCACGGAGTTAAAAGACAATAAAATAATGACAAATAGATTATATCTAAATGGGTAATCACTAAAATTAGATATTCAATCTCAATGTTAATTGTATTCACCATAATCACATTGTATTATGGTATAATATATGTAAACCATTTCTATGTTTTTCTTCTTCTCCATCACCAAAATTTTGGTTTCTTCACCTCTAAGAAACTATGTTTAGATACTACAAATGAATGGTCAATAATCTATACGTAAGCATAATAATTAAAATAAAATAACCAAGCTCAATATTGTTCATATTCATCGTATTCACATTGACTTATTGTATATTACACCAAAAATATTCAATATTTTTTTTCACAAACCCAAACTTTTAGGTTTTTTTATCGCTAAGCAAAAAACATAATAGACTATAGCAGATGTAAAAAATTAATTATATTTTATTTTTCTACTCCATCAAAAATATTTAGGTTTTTCCCAGCTAAAAAACAAAGTAAAAAGACTATAATCCATGACATATATATTTTATAAAATTGATATTAATTAAATTAAATAATAAATCTCTAATTTGTTTATATTTTCCTTTTTCACATTGAATTAAGGTAAATTAAATGTAAATATATTCTATATGTTTCTTCTCCATCAAGAAATTTCATGTTTCTTCGTCAGTAAGCCACGGAGTTAAAAGACAATAAAATAATGACAAATAGATTATATCTAAATGGGTAATCACTAAAATTAGATATTCAATCTCAATGTTAATTGTATTCACCATAATCACATTGTATTATGGTATAATATATGTAAACCATTTCTATGTTTTTCTTCTTCTCCATCACCAAAATTTTGGTTTCTTCACCTCTAAGAAACTATGTTAAGAGACTACAAATGAATGGTCAATAATCTATACGTAAGCATAATAATTAAAATAAAATAACCAAGCTCAATATTGTTCATATTCATCGTATTCACATTGACTTATTGTATATTACACCAAAAATATTCAATATTTTTTTTCACAAACCCAAACTTTTAGGTTTTTTTATCACTAAGCAAAAAACATAATAGACTATAGCAGATGTAAAAAATTAATTATATTTTATTTTTCTACTCCATCAAAAATATTTAGGTTTTTCCCAGCTAAAAAACAAAGTGAAAAGACTATAATCCATGACATATATATTTTATAAAATTGATATTAATTAAATTAAATAATCAATCTCTAATTTGTTTATATTTTCCTTTTTCACATTGAATTAAGGTAAATTAAATGTAAATATATTCTATATGTTTCTTCTCCATCAAGACATTTCATGTTTCTTCGTCAGTAAGCCACGGAGTTAAAAGACAGTAAAAGAACGACAAATAGATTATATCTAAATGGGTAATCACTAAAATTAGATATTCAATCTCAGTGTTAAGTGTATTCACCATAATCACATTGTATTATGGTATAATAAATGTAAACCATTTCTATGTTTTTCTTCTTATCCATCACCAAAATTTTGGTTTCTTCACCTCTAAGAAACTATGTTAAGAGACTACAAATGAATTGTCAATAATCTATACGTATGCATAATAATTAAAATAAAATAACCAAGCTCAATATTGTTCATATTCATCGTATTCACATTGACTTATTGTATATTACACCAAAAATATTCAATATTTTTTTTCACAAACCCAAACTTTTAGGTTATTTTATCGCTAAGCAAAAAACATAATAGACTACAGCAGATGTAAATAATTAATTTTATTTTATTTTTCTACTCCATCAAAAATATTTAGGTTTTTCCCCGCAAAAAAACAAAGTTAAAAGACTATAATCCATGACATATATATTTTATAAAATTGATATTAATTTAATTAAATAATCAAGCTCTAATTTGTTTATATTTACCTTTTTCACATTGAATTAAGGTAAATTAGATGTAAATATATTCAATATGATTCTTCTCCATCAAGAAACTCCATGTTTCTTCGTCAGTAAGCCACAGAGTTAAAAGATTATAAATGAATGACAAATATATTATATCTAAATGGGTAATCACCAAAAATAGATATTCAGTCTCAATGTTAATTGTATTCACCATAATCACATTGTATTATGGTATAATAGATGTAAACAATTTCTATGTTTTTCTTCTTCTCCATCACCAAAATTTTGGTTTCTTCACCTCTAAGAAACTATGTTAAGAGACTACAAATGAATGGTCAATAATTTATATGTATGCATAACAATTAAAATTAAATAATCAAGCTCAATATTGTTCATATTCATCGTATTGACATTGACTTATTGTATATTACACCAAAAAATATTCAACATTTTTTTCACAAACCCAAAGTTTTTTGGTTTTTTTATCGCTAAGCAGAAAAAATAATAGACTATAGCAGATGTAAAAAATTAATTTTATTTTATTTTTCTACTCCATCAAAAATATTTAGGTTTTTCCCCGCTAAAAAACAAAGTGAAAAGACTATAATCCATGACATATATATTTTATAAAATTGATATTAATTAAATTAAATAATCAATCCCAAATTTATTATATTTTCCTTTTTCACATTGAATTAAGGTAAATTAAATGTAAATATATTCTATATGTTTCTTCTCCATCAAGAAATTTCATGTTTCTTCGTCAGTAAGCCACGGAGTTAAAAGACAATAAAATAATGACAAATAGATTATATCTAAATGGGTAATCACTAAAATTAGATATTCAATCTCAATGTTAATTGTATTCACCATAATCACATTGTATTATGGTCTAATATATGTAAACCATTTCTATGTTTTTCTTCTTCTCCATCACCAAAATTTTGGTTTCTTCACCTCTAAGAAACTATGTTAAGAGACTACAAATGAATGGTCAATAATCTATACGTATGCATAATAATTAAAATAAAACAACCAAGCTCAATATTGTTCATATTCATCGTATTCACATTGATTTATTATATATTACACCAAAAATATTCAATATTTTTTTCACAAACCCAAACTTTTAGGTTTTTTTATCGCTAAGCAAAAAACATAATAGACTATAGCAGATGTAAAAAATTAATTTTATTTTACTTTTCTACTCCATCAAAAATATTTAGGTTTTTCCCCGCTAAAAAACAAAGTTAAAAGACTATAATCCATGACATATATATTTTATAAAATTGATATTAATTTAATTAAATAATCAAGCTCTAATTTTATTTTTACCTTTTTCACATTGAATTAAGGTAAATTAGATGTAAATATATTTAATATGATTCTTCTCCATCAAGAAACTCCATGTTTCTTCGTCAGTAAGCCACAGAGTTAAAAGACTATAAATGAATGACAAATATATTATATCTAAATGGGTAATCACCAAAATTAGATATTCAGTCTCAATGTTAATTGTATTCACCATAATCACATTGTATTATGGTATAATAGATGTAAACAATTTCTATGTTTTTCTTCTTCTCCATCACCAAAATTTTGGTTTCTTCACCTCTAAGAAACTATGTTAAGAGACTACAAATGAATGGTCAATAATTTATATGTATGCATAACAATTAAAATTAAATAATCAAGCTCAATATTGTTCATATTCATCGTATTGACATTGACTTATTGTATATTACACCAAAAAATATTCAACATTTTTTTTCACAAACCCAAAGTTTTTGGTTTTTTTATTGCTAAGAAAAAAAAATAATAGACTATAGTAGATGTAAAAAATTAATTTTTATTTTATTTTTCTACTCCATCAAAAATATTTAGGTTTTTCCCCGCTAAAAAACAAAGTGAAAAAACTATAATCCATGACATATATATTTTATAAAATTGATATTAATTAAATTAAATAATCAATCTCTAATTTGTTTATATTTTCCTTTTTCACATTGAATTAAGGTAAATTAAATGTAAAAATATTCTATATGTTTCTTCTCCATCAAGAAATTTCATGTTTCTTCGTCAGTAAGCCACGGAGTTAAAAGACAATAAAATAATGACAAATAGATTATATCTAAATGGGTAATCACTAAAATTAGATATTCAATCTCAATGTTAATTGTATTCACCATAATCACATTGTATTATGGTATAATATATGTAAACCATTTTTATGTTTTTCTTCTTCTCCATCACCAAAATTTTGGTTTCTTCACCTCTAACAAACTATAATAAGAGACTACAATTGAATGGTCAATAATCTATACATAAGCATAATAATTAAAATAAAATAACCAAGCTAAATATTGTTCATATTCATCGTATTCACATTGACTTATTGTATATTACACCAAAAATATTCAATATTTTTTTTCACAAACCCAAACTTTTAGGTTTTTTTATCGCTAAGCAAAAAACATAATAGACTATAGCAGATGTAAAAAATTAGTTTTATTTTATTTTTCTACTCCATCAAAAATATTTAGGTTTTTCCCCTCTAAAAAACAAAGTGAAAAGACTAAAATCCATGACATATATATTTTATAAAATTTATATTAATTAAATTAAATAATCAATCTCTAATTTGTTTATATTTTCCTTTTTCACATTGAATTAAGGTAAATTAAATGTAAATATATTCTATATGTTTCTTCTCCATCAAGAAATTTCATGTTTCTTCGTCAGTAAGCCACGGAGTTAAAAGACAATAAAATAATGACAAATAGATTATATCTAAATGGGTAATCACTAAAATTAGATATTCAATCTCAATGTTAATTGTATTCACCATAATCACATTGTATTATGGTATAATATATGTAAACCATTTCTATGTTTTTCTTCTTCTCCATCACCAAAATTTTGGTTTCTTCACCTCTAAGAAACTATGTTAAGAGACTACAAATGAATGGTCAATAATCTATACGTAAGAATAATAATTAAAATAAAATAACCAAGCTCAATATTGTTCATATTCATCGTATTCACATTGACTTATTGTATATTACACCAAAAATATTCAATATTTTTTTTCACAAACCCAAACTTTTAGGTTTTTTTATTGCTAAGCAAAAAACATAATAGACTATAGCAGATGTAAAAAATTAATTATATTTTATTTTTCTACTCCATCAAAAATATTTAGGTTTTTCCCATCTAAAAAACAAAGTGAAAAGACTATAATCCATGACATATATATTTTATAAAATTGATATTAATTAAATTAAATAATCAATCTCTAATTTGTTTATATTTTCCTTTTTCACATTGAATTAAGGTAAATTAAATGTAAATATATTCTATATGTTTCTTCTCCATCAAGAAATTTCATTTTTCTTCGTCAGTAAGCCACGGAGTTAAAAGACAATAAAATAATGAGAAATAGATTATATCTAAATGGGTAATCACTAAAATTAGATATTCAATCTCAATGTTAATTGTATTCACCATAATCACATTGTATTATGGTAATATATGTAAACCATTTCTATGTTTTTCTTCTTCTCCATCACCAAAATTTTGGTTTCTTCACCTCTAAGAAACTATGTTAAGAGACTACAAATGAATGGTCAATAATCTATACGTAAGCATAATAATTAAAATAAAATAACCAAGCTCAATATTGTTAATATTCATCGTATTCACATTGACTTATTGTATATTACACCAAAAATATTCAAAAAAAATTTTCACAAACCCAAACTTTTAGGTTTTTTATCGCTAAGCAAAAAACATAATAGACTATAGCAGATGTAAAAAATTAATTATATTTTATTTTTCTACTCCATCAAAAATATTTAGGTTTTTCCCAGCTAAAAAACAAAGTGAAAAGACTATAATCCATGACATATATATATATAATAAAATTGATATTAATTAAATTAAATAATCAAGCTCTAATTTGTTTATATTTACCTTTTTCACATTGAATTAAGCTAAATTAAATGTAAATATATTCTATATGTTTCTTCTCCATCAAGAAATTTCATGTTTCTTCGTCAGTAAGCCACGGAGTTAAAAGACAATAAAAGAATGACAAATAGATTATATCTAAATGGGTAATCACTAAAATTAGATATTCAATCTCAGGGCTAATTGTATTCACCATAATCACATTGTATTATGGTATAAAAAATGTAAACCATTTCTATGTTTTTCTTCTTATCCATCACCAAAATTTTGGTTTCTTCACCTCTAAGAAACTATGTTAAGAGGCTACAAATGAATGGTCAATAATCTATACATATGCATAATAGTTAAAATAAAATAACCAAGCTCAATATTGTTCACATTCAACGTATTCACATTGACTTATTGTATATTACACCAAAAATATTCAATATTTTTTTTCACAAACCCAAACTTTTAGGTTTTTTTTATCGCTAAGCAAAAAACATAATAGACTATAGCAGATGTAAAAAATTAATTTTATTTTATATTTCTACTCCATCAAAAATATTTAGGTTTTTCCTCGCTAAAAAACAAAGTTAAAAGACTATAATCCATGACATATATATTTTATAAAATTGATATTAATTTAATTAAATAATCAAGCTCTAATTTGTTTATATTTACCTTTTTCACATTGAATTAAGGTAAATTAGATGTAAATATATTCAATATGTTTCTTCTCCATCAAGAAATTCCATGTTTCTTCGTCAGTAAGCCACAGAGTTAAAAGACTATAAATGAATGACAAATAGATTATATCTAAATGGGTAATCACCAAAATTAGATATTTAGTCTCACAGGTAATTGTATTCACCATAATCACATTGTATTATGGTATAATAGATGTAAACGATTTCTATTTTTTTCTTCTTCTCCATCACCAAAATTTTGGTTTCTTCACCTCTAAGAAACTATGTTAAGAGACTACAAATGAATGGTCAATAATTTAAACGTATGCATAACAATTAAAATAAAATAATCAAGCTCAATATTGGTCATAATCATCGTATTCACATTGACTTATTGTATATTACACCAAAAAATATTCAACATTTTTTTTCACAAACCCAATGTTTTTGGTTTTTTTATCGCTAAGCAAAAAAAAAATAAACGACTAAAGCAGATGTAAAAATTTAATTTTATTTTGTTTTTCTACTCCATCAAAAATTTTAAGGTTTTTCCCCGCTAAAAAACAAATTTAAAAGACTATAATCCATGACATATATATTTAATAAAATTTATATTAATTAAAATAAAAAATCAAGCTCTAATTATTTTATATTTACCTTTTTCACGTTGAATTAAGGTAAATTAGATGTAAATATATTCAATATGTTTCTTCTCCATCACGAAATTTCATGTTTCTTCGTCAGTAAGCCACAGAGTTAAAAGACAATAAAATAATGACAAATAGATTATATCTAAATGGGTAATCACTAAAATTAGATATTCAATCTCAATGTTAATTGTATTCACCATAATCACATTGTATTATGGTATAATATATGTAAACCATTTCTATGTTTTTCTTCTTCTCCATCACCAAAATTTTGGTTTCTTCACCTCTAACAAACTATAATAAGAGACTACAATTGAATGGTCAATAATCTATACATAAGCATAATAATTAAAATAAAATAACCAAGCTCAATATTGTTCATATTCATCGTATTCACATTGACTTATTGTATATTACACCAAAAATATTCAATATTTTTTTTCACAAACCCAAACTTTTAGGTTTTTTTATCGCTAAGCAAAAAACATAATAGACTATAGCAGATGTAAAAAATTAGTTTTATTTTATTTTTCTACTCCATCAAAAATATTTAGGTTTTTCCCCTCTAAAAAACAAAGTGAAAAGACTAAAATCCATGACATATATATTTTATAAAATTTATATTAATTAAATTAAATAATCAATCTCTAATTTGTTTATATTTTCCTTTTTCACATTGAATTAAGGTAAATTAAATGTAAATATATTCTATATGTTTCTTCTCCATCAAGAAATTTCATATTTCTTCGTCAGTAAGCCACGGAGTTAAAAGACAATAAAATAATGACAAATAGATTATATCTAAATGGGTAATCACTAAAATTAGATATTCAATCTCAATGTTAATTGTATTCACCATAATCACATTGTATTATGGTATAATATATGTAAACCATTTCTATGTTTTTCTTCTTCTCCATCACCAAAATTTTGGTTTCTTCACCTCTAAGAAACTATGTTAAGAGACTACAAATGAATGGTCAATAATCTATACGTAAGCATAATAATTAAAATAAAATAACCAAGCTCAATATTGTTCATATTCATCGTATTCACATTGACTTATTGTATATTACACCAAAAATATTCAATATTTTTTTTCAGAAACCCAAACTTTTAGGTTTTTTTATTGCTAAGCAAAAAACATAATAGACTATAGCAGATGTAAAAAATTAATTATATTTTATTTTTCTACTCCATCAAAAATATTTAGGTTTTTCCCAGCTAAAAAACAAAGTGAAAAGACTATAATCAATGACATATATATTTTATAAAATTGATATTAATTAAATTAAATAATCAATCTCTAATTTGTTTATATTTTCCTTTTTCACATTGAATTAAGGTAAATTAAATGTAAATATATTCTATATGTTTCTTCTCCATCAAGAAATTTCATGTTTCTTCGTCAGTAAGCCACGGAGTTAAAAGACAATAAAATAATGACAAATAGATTATATCTAAATGGGTAATCACTAAAATTAGATATTCAATCTCAATGTTAATTGTATTCACCATAATCACATTGTATTATGGTATAATAAAAGTAAACCATTTCTATGTTTTTCTTCTGCTCCATCACCAAAATTTTGGTTTCTTCACCTCTAAGAAACTATGTTAAGAGACTACAAATGAATGGTCAATAATCTATACGTAAGCATAATAATTAAAATAAAATAACCAAGCTCAATATTGTTCATATTCATCGTATTCACATTGACTTATTGTATATTACACCAAAAATATTCAATATTTTTTTTCACAAACCCAAACTTTTAGGTTTTTTTATCGCTAAGCAAAAAACATAATAGACTATAGAAGAAGTAAAAAATTAATTATATTTTATTTTTCTACTCCATCAAAAATATTTAGGTTTTTCCCAGCTAAAAAACAAAGTGAAAAGACTATAATCCATGACATATATATTTTATAAAATTGATATTAATTAAATTAAATAATCAATCTCTAATTTGTTTATATTTTCCTTTTTCACATTGAATTAAGGTAAATTAAATGTAAATATATACTATATGTTTCTTCTCCATCAAGACATTTCATCTTTCTTCGTCAGTAAGCCACGGAGTTAAAAGACAATAAAAGAATGACAAATAGATTATATCTAAATGGGTAATCACTAAAATTAGATATTGAATCTCAGTGTTAATTGTATTCACCATAATCACATTGTATTATGGTATAATAAAAGTAAACCATTTCTATGTTTTTCTTCTGCTCCATCACCAAAATTTTGGTTTCTTCACCTCTAAGAAACTATGTTAAGAGACTACAAATGAATGGTCAATAATCTATACGTAAGCATAATAATTAAAATAAAATAACCAAGCTCAATATTGTTCATATTCATCGTATTCACATTGACTTATTGTATATTACACCAAAAATATTCAATATTTTTTTTCAGAAACCCAAACTTTTAGGTTTTTTTATTGCTAAGCAAAAAATATAATAGACTATAGCAGATGTAAAAAATTAATTATATTTTATTTTTCTACTCCATCAAAAATATTTAGGTTTTTCCCAGCTAAAAAACAAAGTGAAAAGACTATAATCAATGACATATATATTTTATAAAATTGATATTAATTAAATTAAATAATCAATCTCTAATTTGTTTATATTTTCCTTTTTCACATTGAATTAAGGTAAATTAAATGTAAATATATTCTATATGTTTCTTCTCCATCAAGAAATTTCATGTTTCTTCGTCAGTAAGCCACGGAGTTAAAAGACAATAAAATAATGACAAATAGATTATATCTAAATGGGTAATCACTAAAATTAGATATTCAATCTAAATGTTAATTGTATTCACCATAATCACATTGTATTATGGTATAATAAAAGTAAACCATTTCTATGTTTTTCTTCTGCTCCATCACCAAAATTTTGGTTTCTTCACCTCTAAGAAACTATGTTAAGAGACTACAAATGAATGGTCAATAATCTATACGTAAGCATAATAATTAAAATAAAATAACCAAGCTCAATATTGTTCATATTCATCGTATTCACATTGACTTATTGTATATTACACCAAAAATATTCAATATTTTTTTTCACAAACCCAAACTTTTAGGTTTTTTTATCGCTAAGCAAAAAACATAATAGACTATAGCAGAAGTAAAAAATTAATTATATTTTATTTTTCTACTCCATCAAAAATAATTAGGTTTTTCCCAGCTAAAAAACAAAGTGAAAAGACTATAATCCATGACATATATATTTTATAAAATTGATATTAATTAAATTAAATAATCAATCTCTAATTTGTTTATATTTTCCTTTTTCACATTGAATTAAGGTAAATTAAATGTAAATATATACTATATGTTTCTTCTCCATCAAGACATTTCATGTTTCTTCGTCAGTAAGCCACGGAGTTAAAAGACAATAAAAGAATGACAAATAGATTATATCTAAATGGGTAATCACTAAAATTAGATATTCAATCTCAGTGTTAATTGTATTCACCATAATCACATTGTATTATGGTATAATAAAAGTAAACCATTTCTATGTTTTTCTTCTGCTCCATCACCAAAATTTTGGTTTCTTCACCTCTAAGAAACTATGTTAAGAGACTACAAATGAATGGTCAATAATCTATACGTAAGCATAATAATTAAAATAAAATAACCAAGCTCAATATTGTTCATATTCATCGTATTCACATTGACTTATTGTATATTACACCAAAAATATTCAATATTTTTTTTCAGAAACCCAAACTTTTAGGTTTTTTTATTGCTAAGCAAAAAACATAATAGACTATAGCAGATGTAAAAAATTAATTATATTTTATTTTTCTACTCCATCAAAAATATTTAGGTTTTTCCCAGCTAAAAAACAAAGTGAAAAGACTATAATCAATGACATATATATTTTATAAAATTGATATTAATTAAATTAAATAATCAATCTCTAATTTGTTTATATTTTCCTTTTTCACATTGAATTAAGGTAAATTAAATGTAAATATATTCTATATGTTTCTTCTCCATCAAGAAATTTCATGTTTCTTCGTCAGTAAGCCACGGAGTTAAAAGACAATAAAATAATGACAAATAGATTATATCTAAATGGGTAATCACTAAAATTAGATATTCAATCTCAATGTTAATTGTATTCACCATAATCACATTGTATTATGGTATAATAAAAGTAAACCATTTCTATGTTTTTCTTCTGCTCCATCACCAAAATTTTGGTTTCTTCACCTCTAAGAAACAATGTTAAGAGACTACAAATGAATGGTCAATAATCTATACGTAAGCATAATAATTAAAATAAAATAACCAAGCTCAATATTGTTCATATTCATCGTATTCACATTGACTTATTGTATATTACACCAAAAATATTCAATATTTTTTTTCAGAAACCCAAACTTTTAGGTTTTTTTATTGCTAAGCAAAAAACATAATAGACTATAGCAGATGTAAAAAATTAATTATATTTTATTTTTCTACTCCATCAAAAATATTTAGGTTTTTCCCAGCTAAAAAACAAAGTGAAAAGACTATAATCAATGACATATATATTTTATAAAATTGATATTAATTAAATTAAATAATCAATCTCTAATTTGTTTATATTTTCCTTTTTCACATTGAATTAAGGTAAATTAAATGTAAATATATTCTATATGTTTCTTCTCCATCAAGAAATTTCATGTTTCTTCGTCAGTAAGCCACGGAGTTAAAAGACAATAAAATAATGACAAATAGATTATATCTAAATGGGTAATCACTAAAATTAGATATTCAATCTCAATGTTAATTGTATTCACCATAATCACATTGTATTATGGTATAATATATGTAAACCATTTCTATGTTTTTCTTCTTCTCCATCACCAAAATTTTGGTTTCTTCACCTCTAAGAAACTATGTTAAGAGACTACAAATGAATGGTCAATAATCTATACGTAAGCATAATAATTAAAATAAAATAACCAAGCTCAATATTGTTCATATTCATCGTATTCACATTGACTTATTGTATATTACACCAAAAATATTCAATATTTTTTTTCACAAACCCAAACTTTTAGGTTTTTTTATCGCTAAGCAAAAAACATAATAGACTACAGCAGATGTAAAAAATTAATTTTATTTTATTTTTCTACTCCATCAAAAATATTTAGGTTTTTCCCCGCTAAAAAACAAAGTTAAAAGACTATATAATCCATGACATATATATTTTATAAAATTGATATTAATTTAATTAAATAATCAAGCTCTAATTTGTTTATATTTACCTTTTTCACATTGAATTAAGGTAAATTAGATGTAAATATATTCAATATGATTCTTCTCCATCAAGAAACTCCATGTTTCTTCATTAGTAAGCCACAGAGTTAAAAGATTATAAATGAATGACAAATATATTATATCTAAATGGGTAATCACCAAAATTAGATATTCAGTCACAATGTAAATTGTATTCACCATAATCACATTGTATTATGGTATAATAGATGTAAACAATTTCTATGTTTTTCTTCTTCTCCATCACCAAAATTTTGGTTTCTTCACCTCTAAGAAACTATGTTAAGAGACTACAAATGAATGGTCAATAATTTATATGTATGCATAACAATTAAAATTAAATAATCAAGCTCAATATTGTTCATATTCATCGTATTGACATTGACTTATTGTATATTACACCAAAAAATATTCAACATTTTTTTTCACAAACCCAAAGTTTTTGGTTTTTTTATCGCTAAGCAAAAAAAATAATAGACTATAGCAGATGTAAAAAATTAATTTTATTTTATTTTTCTACTCCATCAAAAATATTTAGGTTTTTCCCCGCTAAAAAACAAAGTGAAAAGACTATAATCCATGACATATATATTTTATAAAATTGATATTAATTAAATTAAATAATCAATCCCAAATTTATTATATTTTCCTTTTTCACATTGAATTAAGGTAAATTAAATGTAAATATATTCAATATGTTTCTTCTCCATCACGAAATTTCATGTTTCTTCGTCAGTAAGCCACGGAGTTAAAAGACTATAAATGAATGACAAATAGATTATATCTAAATGGGTGATCACTAAAATTAGATATTCAGTCTCAATGTTAATTGTATTCACCATAATCACATTGTATTATGGTATAATATATGTAAACGATTTCTATGTTTTTCTTCTTCTCCATCACCAAAATTTTGGTTTCTTCACCTCTAAGAAACTATGTTAAGAGACTACAAATGAATAGTCAATAATCTATACGTATGCATAAAAATTAAAATACAATAATCAAGCTCAATATTGGTCATAATCATCGTATTCACATTGACTTATTGTATATTACACCAAAAAATATTCACCATTTTTTTTTCACAAACCCAAAGTTTTAGGTTTTTTTATCGCTAAGCAAAAAACATAATAGACTATAGCAGATGTTAAAAATTGATTATATTTTATATTTCTACTCCATCACAAATATTTAGGTTTTTCCCCGCTAAAAACCAAAGTTAAAAGACTATAATCTATGACATATATATTTTATAAAATTGATATTAATTTAATTAAATAATCAAGCTCTAATTTGTTTATATTTACCTTTTGTACGTTTAATTAAGGTAAATTAGATGTAAATATATTCAATATGTTTCTTCTCCATCAAGAAATTCCATGTTTCTTCGTCAGTAAGCCACGGAGTTAAAAGACTATAAATTAATGACAAATAGATTATATCTAAATGGGTAATCACCAAAATTAGATATTTAGTCTCACTGGTAATTGTATTCACCATAGTCACATTGTATTATGGTATAATAAATGTAAACGATTTCTATTTTTTTCTTCTTCTCCATCACCAAAATTTTGGTTTCTTCACCTCTGAGAAACTATGTAAAGAGACTACAAATGAATGGTCAATAATTTATACGTATGCATAACAATTAAAATAAAATAATCAAGCTCAATATTGGTCATAATCATCGTATTCACATTGACTTATTGTATATTACACCAAAAAATATTCAACATTTTTTTTCACAAACCCAATGTTTTTGGTTTTTTTATCGCTAAGCCAAAAAAATAATAGACTATAGCAGATGTAAAAAATTAATTATATTTTGTTTTTCTACTCCATCAAAAATATTTAGGTTTTTCCCCACTAAAAAACAAAGTTAAAAGACTATAATCCATGATATATATATATATAGTTTATAAAATTGATATTAATTAAAATATAAAATCAAGCTCTAATTATTTTATATTTACCTTTTTCACATTGAATTAAGGTAAATTAGATGTAAATATATTCAATATGTTTCTTCTCCATCACGAAATTTCATGTTTCTTCGTCAGTAAGCCACAGAGTTAGAAGACTATAAATGAATGACAAATAGATAATATCTAAATGGGTAGTCACTAAAATTAGATATTCAATCTCAATGTTAATTGTATTCACCATAATCACATTGTATTACGGTATAATAGATGTAAACCATTTCTAGGTTTTTCTTCTTCTCCATCACCAAAATTTTGGTTTCTTAACCTCTAAGAAACTATGTTAAGAGACTACAAATGAATGGTCAATAATTTATACGTACGCATAACAAATAAAATAAAATAACCAAGCTCAATATTGTTCATATTCATCGTATTCACATTGACTTATTGTATATTACAAAAAAAAATATTCAACATTTTTTTTCACAAACCCAAAGTTTTAGGTTTTTTTATCGCTAAGCAAAAAACATAATAGACTATAGCAGATGTAAAAAATTAATTTTATTTTATTTTTCTACTCCATCAAAAATATTTAGGTTTTTCCCCGCTAAAAAACAAAGTTAAAAGACTATAATCCATGACATATATATTTAATAAAATTTATATTAATTAAATTAAATAATCAAGCTCTAATTTGTTTATATTTACCTTTTTCACATTGAGTTAAGGTAAATTAGATGTAAATATATTCAATATGTTTATTCTCCATCATGAAATTTCATGTTTCTTCGTCAGTAAGCCACAGAGTTAAAAGACTATAAATAAATGACAAATAGATTATATCTAAATGGGTAATCTCTAAAATTAGATATTTAGTCTCACTGTTAATTGTATTCACCATAATCACATTGTATTATGGTCTAATAGATGTAAATGATTTCTATTTTTTTCTTCTTCTCCATCACCAAAATTTTGGTTTCTTCACCTCTAAGAAACTATGTTAAGAGACTACAAATGAATGGTCAATAATTTAAACGTATGCATAACAATTAAAATAAAATAATCAAGCTCAATATTGGTCATAATCATCGTATTCACATTGACTTATTGTATATTACACCAAAAAATATTGAACATTTTTTTTCACAAACCCAATGTTTTTGGTTTTTTTATCGCTAAGCAAAAAAAATAATAGACTATAGCAGATGTAAAAAATTAATTATATTTTATTTTTCTACTCCATCAAAAATATTTAGGTTTTTCCCCGCTAAAAAACAAAGTTAAAAGACTATAATCCATGACATATATATTTAATAAAATTGATATTAATTAAAATATAAAATCAAGCTCTAATTATTTTATATTTACCTTTTTCACATTGAATTAAGGTAAATTATATGTAAATATATTCAATATGTTTCTTCTCCATCAAGAAATTCCATGTTTCTTCGTCAGTAAGCCACGGAGTTAAAAGACTATAAATGAATGACAAATAGTTTATATCTAAATGGGTAATCCGCAAAATTAGATATTCAGTCTCACTGTTAATTGTATTAACTATAATCACATTGTATTATGGTATAATAGATGTTAACGATTTCTATTTTTTTTCTTCTTCTCCATCACCAAAATTTTGGTTTCTTCACCTCTAAGAAATTATGTTAAGAGACTACAAATGAATGGTCAATAATCTATACGTATGCATAACAATTAAAATAAAATAATCAAGCTCAATATTGGTCATAATCATCGTATTCACATTGACTTATTGTATATTACACCAAAAAATATTCAACATTTTTTTTCACAAACCCAATGTTTTTGGTTTTTTTATCGCTAAGCAAAAAAATAATAGACTATAGCAGATGTAAAAAATTAATTATATTTTGTTTTTCTACTCCATCAAAAATATTTAGGTTTTTCCCCACTAAAAAGCAAAGTTAAAAGACTATAATCCATGACATATATATTTAATAAAATTGATATTAATTAAAATATAAAATCAAGCTCTAATTATTTTATATTTACCTTTTTCACATTGAATTAAGGTAACTTAGATGTAAATATATTCAATATGTTTCTTCTCCATCACGAAATTTCATGTTTCTTCGTCAGTAAGCCACGGAGTTAAAAGACTATAAATGAATGACAAATAGATTATATCTAAATGGGTAATCACTAAAATTAGATATTCAGTCTCAATGTTAATTGTATTCACCATAATCACATTGTATTACGGTATAATAGATATAAACCATTTCTATGTTTTTCTTCTTCTCCATCACCAAAATTTTGGTTTCTTCACCTCTAAGAAACTATGTTAAGAGACTACAAATGAATAGTCAATAATCTATACGTATGCATAATAATTAAAATAAAATAACCAAGCTCAATATTGTTCATATTCATCGTATTCACATTGAATTATTGTATATTACACCAAAAATATTAAATATTTTTGTTCACAAACCCAAAGTTTTTGGTTCTTTTATCGCTAAGCAAAAAACATAAAAGACTATAGCAGATGTAAAAAATTAATTTTATTTTATATTTCTACTCTATCAAAAATATTTATGTTTTTCCCCGCTAAAAAACAAAGTTAAAAGACTATAATCCATGACATATATATTTTATAAAATTGATATTAATTTAATTAAATAATCAAGCTCTAATTTGTTTAAGTTTACCTTTTTCACATTGAATTAAGGTAAATTAGATGTAAATATATTCTATATGTTTCTTCTCCTTCAAGAAATTCCATGTTTCTTCGTCAGTAAGCCACAGAGTTAAAAGACTATAAATGAATGAAAAATATATTATATCTAAATGGGTAATCACCAAAATTAGATATTCAGTCTCATTGTTAATTGTATTCACCATAATCACATTGTATTATGGTGTAATAGATGTAAACGATTTCTATGTTCTTCTTCTTCTCCATCACCAAAATTTTGGTTTCTTCACCTCTAAGAAACTATGTTAAGAGACTACAAATGAATGGTCAATAATTTATACATATGCATAACAATTAAAATAAAATAATCAAGCTCAATATTGTTCATATTCATCGTATTCACATTGACTTATTGTATATTACACCAAAAAATATTCAACATTTTTTTTCACAAACCAAAAGTTTTTGGTTTGTTTTATTGCTATGCAAAAAACATAATAGACTATAGCAGATGTAAAAAATTAATTATTTTTTATTTTTCTACTCCATCAAAAATATTTAGGTTTTTCCCCGCTAAAAAACAAAGTTAAAAGACTATAATCCATGACATATATATTTTATAAAATTGATATTAATTAAAATAAAAAATCAAGCTCTAATTTGTTTATATTCATGTTTTAGAAGGGATTCACATTAGAAGGGATTCTGGTTCTAGAAGGGATTCATGTTAGAAGGGATACTCCTTAAAAGGGATTCATGTTCTAGAAGGGATTCTCTTTAGAAGGGATTCATATTAGAAGGGATTTTGGTTCTAGAAGGTATTCTGTTTCTAGAAAGGATTCTGGTTCTAGAAGGGATTCTCCTTAGAAGGGATTCATGTTCTAGAAGGGATTCATGTTAGAAAGGATTCTACTTCTAGAAGGGATTCATGTTCTAGAAGGGATTCTCCTTAGAAGGGATTCATGTTCTAGAAGGGATTCATGTTAGAAGGGATTCATTAGAAGTGATTCTGGTTCTAGAATGGAATAATGTTAGAAGGGGTTCTCCTTAGAAGGGATTCTGATTCTAGAAAGGATTTATTATAGAAGTGATTCTGATTCTTGTAGGGCTTCATTATAGAAGGGATTCATGTTCTAGAAGGGATTCATGTTAGAAGGGATTCAAGTTAGAAGGGATTCTCCTTAGATGGGATTCATGTTCTAGAAGGGGTTCATGTTAGAAGGGAGCTAGAAGGGATTCATGCTAGAAGGGATTCTGGTTCTAGAAGGGATTCATTCTAGAAAGGATTCATGTTAGAAGGGACTTTCTTTAGAAGGGATTCATGTTAGAAGGGATTCTCCTTAGAAGGGATTCATGTTCTAGAAGGGATTCTCCTTAGAAGGATTCTTGTTCTAGAAGGGATTCATATTAGAAGGGATTCTGGTTCTAGAAGGGATTCATGTTAGAAGGGATTCTCCTTAAAAGGGATTCATGTTCTAGAAGGGATTCATGTTCTAGAAGGGATTCTCCTTAGAAGGGATTCATGTTCTAGAAGGGATTCATATTAGAAGGGATTCTAGTTCTAGAAGGGATTCACTTTAGAAGGGATTCTAGTTTTAGAAGGAATTCTGGTTCTAGAAGGGATTCTCCTTAAAAGGGATTCATGTTCGAGAAGGGATTCATGTTAGAAGGGATTCATGTTCTAGAAGGGATTCTCCTTAGAAGGGATTCATGTTCTAGAAGGGATTCATGTTCTAGAAGGGATTCATGTTAGAAGAGATTCATATTTGAAGGGATTCTGGTTCTAGAAGGGATTCATGTTCTAGAAGGGATTCATGTTAGAAGGGATTCATATTAGAAGGGATTCTGGTTCTAGAAGGGATTCCTGTTAGAAGGGATTTTGTATGTTCTAGAAGGGATTCTTTATAGAAGGGATTCCTTATAGAAGGGATTCATGTTAGAAGGGATTCATGTTAGAAGGGGTTCTCCTTAGAAGGTATTCTGATTCTAGTAGGGATTCATTATAGAAGGGATTCATGTTCTAGAAGGGATTCATGTTAGAAGGGATTCAAGATAGAAGGGATTCTGGTTCTAGAAGGGATTCATGTTAGAAGGGATTCTGGTTCTAGAAGGGATTCTGGTTCTAGAAGGGATTCATGTTCTAGAAGGGATTCATATTAGAAGGGATTCTACTTCTAGAAGGGATTCATGTTCTAGAAGGGATTCTCCTTAGAAGGGATTCATGTTCTAGAAGGGATTCATGTTAGAAGGGATTTATATTAGAAATTCTAGAAGGGATTCATGTTAGAAGGGATTCTGATTCTAGAAGGGATCCTGGTTCTAGAAGGGATTCTCCTTATTAGAAGGGATTCTGGTTCTAGAAGGGATTCATGTTAGAAAGGATTCTCCTTCGAAGAGATTCTGGTTCTAGAACGGATTCATCTTCTAGAAGGGATTCATGTTCTAGAAGGGATTCTCCTTAGAAGGGATTCATGTTCTAGAAGGGATTCTCCTTAGAAGGGATTCATGTTCTAGATGGGATTCATGTTCTAGATGGGATTCATGTTAGAAGGGATTCATATTAGAAGGGATTCTGATTCTAGAAGGGGTTCATCCGATTCATGTTAGTAGGGATTCATATTAGAAAGTATTTTGGTTCTAGAAGGGATTCATGTTAGAAGCAATTCTGTATGTTCTAGAAGGGATTCATTATAGAAGGGATTCTTCTTCTAGAAGGGATTCATTATAGAAGGGATTTATGTTATAAGGGATTCATGTTAGAAGGGATTCATGTTAGAAGGGATTCATGTTAGAAGGGGTTCTCCTTAGAAGGGATTCTCCTTAGAAGGGATTCTGATTCTAGTAGGGATTCATTATAAAAGGGATTCATGTTCTATAAGGGATTCATGTTAGAAGGGATTCAAATTAGAAGGGATTCTTATTCTAGAAGGGATTCATGTTAGAAGGGATTCATGTTGGAAGGGATTCATATTAGAAATTATAGAAGGGAATCATGTTCTAGAAGGGATTCATATTAGAAATTCTAGAAGGGATTTATGTTAGAAGGGATTCTGATTCTAGAAGGGATTCTGGTTCTAGAAGGGATTCAAGTTAGAAGGGATTCTCCTTCGAAGGGATTCTGGTTCAAGAAGGGATTCATGTTCTAGAAGGGATTCATGTTCTAGAAGGGATTCTCCTTAGAAGGGATTCATGTTCTAGAAGGGATTCATGTTAGAAGGGATTCTGGTTCTAGAAGGGATTCATGTTAGAAGGGATTCTGGTTCTAGAAGGGATTCTCCTTAGAAGAGATTCAAGTTAGAAGGGTTTAAAGTTAGAAGGGATTCATTTTCTAGAAAATATTCTCCTTAGAAGGGATTCATGTTCTAGAAGGGATTCATATTAGAAGGGATTCTGGTTCTAGAAGGGATTCTGGTTCTAGAAGGGATTCTCCTTAGAAGTGATTCATGTTCTAGAAGGGATTCATGTTAGAAGGGATTCATGTTCTAGAAGGGATTCATGTTCTAGAAGAGATTCTCCTTAGAAGGGATTCATGTTCTAGAAGGGATTCATATTAGAAGGGATTCTAGTTTTAGAAGGGATTCACGTTAGAAGGGATTCTAGTTCTAGAAGGGATTCTGGTTCTAGAAGGGATTCTCCTTAGAAGGGATTCATGTTCTAGAAGGGATTCATGTTAGAAGGGATTCATGTTCTAGAAGGGATTATCCTTAGAAGGGATTCATGTTCTAGAAGGGATTCATGTTAGAAGGGATTCATATTAGAAGGGATTCTGGTTCTAGAAGAGATTCATGTTCTAGAAGGGATTCATGTTAGAAGGGATTCATATTAGAAGGGATTCTGGTTCTAGAAGGGATTCCTGTTAGAAGGGATTCTGTATGTTCTAGAAGGGATTCATTATAGAAGGGATTCTGCTTCTAGAAGGGATTCCTTATAGAAGGGATTCATGTTAGAAGGGATTCATGTTAGAAGGGGATCTCGTTAGAAGGGATTCTCCTTAGAAGCGATTCTGATTCTAGTAAGGGTTCATTATAGAAGGGATTCATGTTCTAGAAGGGATTCATGTTAGAAGGGATTCAAGATAGAAGGGATTCTGATTCTAGAAGGGATTCATGTTAGAAGGGATTCTCCTTAGATGGGATTCATGTTCTAGAAGGGATTCTCCTTAGAAGGGATTCATGTTCTAGAAGGGATTCACGTTAGAAGGGATTCTGATTCTAGAAGGGATTCTGGTTCTAGAAGGGATTCATGTTAGAAGGGATTCATGTTAGAAGGGATTCTCCTTCGAAGGGATTCTGGTTCTAGAAGGGGTTCATGTTCTAGAAGGGATTCATGTTCTATAAGGGATTCTCCTTAGAAGGGATTCATGTTCTAGAAGGGATTCCTGTTAGAAGGGATTCTGGTTCTAGAAGGGATTCATGTTAGAAGGGATTCTGGTTCTAGAAGGGATTCTCCTTAGAAGGGATTCAAGTTAGAAGGGATTAAAGTTAGAAGGGATTCATTTTCTAGAAGGGATTCTCCTTAGAAGGGATTCATGTTCTAGAAGGGATTCATATTAGAAGGGATTCTGGTTCTAGAAGGGATTCTGGTTCTAGAAGGGATTCTCCTTAGAAGTGATTCATGTTCTAGAAGGGATTCATGTTAGAAGGGATTCGTGTTCTAGAAGGGATTCATGTTCTAGAAGGGATTCTCCTTAGAAGGGATTCATGTTCTAGAAGGGAATCATATTAGAAGGGATTCTAGTTCTAGAAGGGATTCACGTTAGAAGGGATTCTAGTTCTAGAAGGGATTTTGGTTCTAGAAGGGATTCTCCTTAGAAGGGATTCATGTTCTAGAAGGGATTCATGTTAGAAGGGATTCATGTTCTAGAAGGGTTTCTCCTTAGAAGGGATTCATGTTCTAGAAGGGATTCATGTTAGAAGGGATTCATATTAGAAGGGATTCTGGTTCTAGAAGGGATTCATGTTCTAGAAGGGATTCATGTTAGAAGGGATTCATATTAGAAGGGATTCTGGTTCTAGAAGGTATTCCTGTTAGAAGGGATTCTGTATGTTCTAGAAGGGATTCATTATAGAAGGGATTCTGCGTCTAGAAGGGATTCCTTATAGAAGGGATTCATGTTAGAAGGGACTCATGTTAGAAGGGGTTCTCCTTAGAAGGGATTCTCCTTAGAAGGGATTCTCCTTAGAAGGGATTCTGATTCTAGTAGGGATTCATTATAGAAGGGATTCATGTTCTAGAAGGGATTCATGTTAGAAGGGATTCAAGATAGAAGGGATTCTGATTCTAGAAGGAATTCATGTTAGAAGGGATTCTCCTTAGATGGGATTCTTGTTCTAGAAGGGATTCTCCTTAGAAGGGATTCATGTTCTAGAAGGGATTCATGTTAGAAGGGATTCTGATTCTAGAAGGGATTCTGGTTCTAGAAGGGATTCATGTTAGAAGGGATTCTGGTTCTAGAAGGGATTCATGTTCTAGAAGGGATTCATGTTAGAAGGGATTCTACTTCTAGAAGGGATTCATGTTGTAGAAGGGATTCTCCTTAGAAGGGATTCATGTTCTAGAAGGGGTTCATGTTAGAAGGGATTCATATTAGAAATTCTAGAAGGGATTCATGTAAGAAGGGATTCTGATTCTAGAAGGGATTCTGCTTCTAGAAGGGATTCTCCTTAGAAGGGATTCATGTTAGAAGGGATTCTGGTTCTAGAAGGGATTCATGTTAGAAAGGATTCTCCTTCGAAGGGATTCTGGTTCTAGAACGGATTCATATTCTAGAAGGGATTCATGTTCTAGAAGGGATTCTCCTTAGAAGGGATTCATGTTTTAGATGAGATTCATGTTAGAAGGGATTCATATTAGAAGGGATTCTGGTTCTAGAAAGGGTTCATCGGATTCATGTTAGAAGGGATTCTGGTTCTAGAAGGGATTCATGTTAGAAGGGATTCATATTAGAAGGGATTCTGGTTCTAGAAGGGATTCATGTTAGAAGGGATTCTGTATGTTCTAGAAGGGATTCATTATAGAAGGGATTATTCTTCTAGAAGGGATTCATTATAGAAGGGATTCATGTTATAAGGGATTCATGTTAGAAGGGATTCATGTTAGAAGGGATTTATGTTAGAAGGGGTTCTCCTTAGAAGGGATTCTCCTTAGAAGGGATTCTGATTCTATTAGGGATTCATTGTAGAAGGGATTCATGTTCTAGAAGGGATTCATGTTAAAAGGGATTCAAGTTAGAAGGGATTCTGATTCTAGAAGGGATTCATGTTAGAAGGGATTCTCCGTAGATGGGATTCATGTTCTAGAAGGGATTCTCCTTAGAAGGGATTCATGTTCTAGAAGAGATTCATGTTAGAAGAGATTCTGATTCTAGAAGGGATTCATGTTAGAAGGGATTCTGGTTCTAGAAGGGATTCATGTTAGAAGGGATTCTGGTTCTAGAAGGGATTCATGTTCTAAAAGGGATTCATGTTATAAGGGATTCTACTTCTAGAAAGGATTCATGTTCTAGAAGGGATTCATGTTAGAAGGGATTCTACTTCGAGAAGGGATTCATGTTCTAGAAGGGAATCATGTTTTAGAAGGGATTCATATTAGAAATTCCAGAAGGGATTCATGTTAGAAGGGATTCTGATTCTAGAAGGGATTCTGGTTCTAGAAGGGATTCTCCTTAGAAGGGATTCATGTTAGAAGGGATTCTGGTTCTAGAAGGGATTCATGTTAGAAGGGATTCTCCTTCGAAGGGATTCTGGTTCTAGAAGGGATTCATCTTTTAGAAGGGATTCATGTTCTAGAAGGGATTCTCCTTAGAAGGGATTCATGTTCTTGAAGGGATTCTTGTTAGAAGGGATTCTGGTTCTAGAAGGGATTCAAGGGATTCATGTTAGAAGGGATTCTCCTTAGAAAGGATTCATGTTCTAGAAGGGATTCTCCTTAGAATGGATTCATGTTCTAGAAGGGATTCATATTAAAAGATTTTCTTGGTTCTAGAAGGGATTCATGTTAGAAGGGATTCTGGTTCTAGAAGGGATTCTCCTTAGAAGGGATTCATGTTAGAAGGGATTAAAGTTAGAAGGGATTCATTTTCTAAAAGGGATTCTCCTTAGAAAGGATTTATGTTCTAGAAGGGATTCAAATTAGAAGGGATTCTGGTTCTAGAAGGGATTCTCCTTAGAAGGGATTCATGTTCTAGAAGGGATTCATGTTAGAAGGGATTCTACTTCTTGAAGGGATTCATGTTCTAGAAGGGATTCATGTTCTAGAAGGGATTCATGTTAGAAGGGATTCATATTAGAAGTGATTTATGTTAGAAGGGATTCATATTATATATTTTATAAAACTCATATTAATTAAATTAAAAAATCAAGCTCTAATTTGTTTATATTTACCTTTTTCACATTGAGTTAAGGTAAATTAGATGTAAATATATTCAATATATTTCTTCGTCAGTAAGCCACAGAGTTAAAAGACTATAAATGAATGACAAATAGATTATATCTAAATGGGTAATCTCTAAAATTAGATATTCAATCTCAATGTTAATTGTATTCACCATAATCACATTGTATTACGGTATAATAGATGTAAACCATTTTTATGTTTTTCTTCTTCTCCATCATCAAAATTTTGGTTTCTTCACCTCTAAGAAACTATGTTAAGAGACTACAAATGAATGGTCAACAATCTATACGTATGCATAACAATTAAAATAAAATAACCAAGCTCAATATTGTTCATATTCATCGTATTCACATTGACTTATTGTATATTACACCAAAAAATATTCAACTTTTTTTTTCACAAACCCAAAGGTTTTGGTTTTTTTATCGCTAAGAAAAAAACATAATAGACTATAGCATATGTAAAAAATTAATTTTATTTTATTTTTCTACTCCATCAAAAATGTTTAGGTTTTTCCCCGCTAAAAAACAAAGTTAAAAGACTATAATCCATGACATATATATTTTATAAAATTGATATTAATTAAATTCAATAATCAAGCTGTAGTTTGTTTATATTTACCATTTTCACATTGAGTTAAGGTAAATTAGATGTAAATATATTCAATATGTTTATTCTTCATCACGAAATTGCATGTTTCTTCATCAGTAAGCCACAAAGTTAAAATACTATAAATGAATGACAAATATATTATATCTAAATGGGTAATCTCTAAAATTAGATATTCAATCTCAATGTTAATTGTATTCACCATAATCACATTGTATTATGGTATAATAAATGTAAACCCTTTCTATGTTTTTCTTCTTCTCCATCCAAAATTTTGGTTTCTTCACCTCTAAGAAAATATGCTAAAAGACTACAAATGAATGGTCAATAATCTATACGTATGCATAATAATTAAAATAAAATAACCAACCTCAATATTGTTCATATTCATCGTATTCACATTGACTTATTGTATATTACACCAAAAATATTCAATATTTTTTTCACAAACCCAAAGTTTTAGGTTTATTTATCGCTAAGCAAAAAACATTATAGATTATAGCAGATGTAAAAAATTAATAATATTTTATTTTTCTACTCCATCAAAAATATTTAGGTTTTTCCCGGCTAAAAAGCAAAGTTAAAAGACTATAATCCATGACATATATATTTTATAAAATTGGTATTAATTAAATTAAATAATCAAGCTCTAATTTGGTTATATTTACCTTTTTCACATTGAGTTAAGGTAAATTAGATGTAAATATATTCAATATGTTTCTTCTCCATCAAGAAATTCCATGTTTCTTCGTCAGTAAGCCACAGAGTTAAAAGACTATAAATGAATGACAAATATATTATATCTAAATGGGTAATCACCAAAATTAGATATTCAATCTCAATTTTAATTGTATTCACCATAATCACATTGTATTATGGTATAATAGATGTAAACAATTTCTATGTTTTTCTTCTTCTCCATCACCAAAATTTTGGTATCTTCACCTCTAAGAAACTAAGTTAAGAGACTACAAATGAATGGTACATAATTTATACGTATGCATAACAATTAAAATAAAATAACCAAGCTCAATATTGTTTATATTCATCGTATTCACCATCCCAAAGTTTTAGGTTTTTTTATAGCTAAGCAAAAAACATAATAGACTATTGCATATGTAAAAAATTAATTATATTTTATTTTTCTACTCCATCAAAAAAATTTAGGTTTTTCCCCGCTAAAAAACAAAGTTAAAAGACTATAATCCATGACATATATATTTTATAAAATTGATATTAATAAAATTAAATAATCAAGCTCTAATTTGTTTATATTTACCTTTTTCACATAGAATTAAGGTAAATCGGATGTAAATATATTCAATATGTTTTTTCTCCATCACAAAATTTCATGTTTCTTCGTCAGTAAGCCACAGAGTTAAAAGACTATAAATGAATGACAAATATATTTTATATAAATGGGTAATCACTAAAATTAGATATTCAATCTCAATGTTAATTGTATTCACCATAATCACATTGTATTACGGTATAATAGATGTAAACCATTTCAATGTTTTTCTTCTTCTCCATCACCAAAATTTTGGTTTCTTCACCTCTGAGAAACTATATTAAGAGACTACAAATGAATGGTCAATAATTTATACGTATGCCTAACAATTAAAATAAAATAACCAAGCTCAATATTGTTCATATTCATCGTATTCACATTGACTTATTGTATATTACACCAAAAATATTCAATATTTATTTCACAAACCCAAAGTTTTAGGTTTGTTTATCGCGAAGCAAAAAACATTATAGATTGTAGCAGATTTAAAAAATTAATTATATTTTATTTTTTTACTCCATCAAAAATATTTAGGTTTTTCCCCGCTAAAAAACAAAGTTAAAAGACTATAATCCATGACATATATATTTTATAAAATTTATATTAATTAAATTAATAATTTCAAGCTCTAATTTGTTTATATTTACCTTTTTCACATAGAATTAAGGAAAATCGGATGTAAATATATTCAATATGTTTTTTCTCCATCACAAAATTTCATGTTTCTTCGTCAGTAAGCCAAAGAGTTAAAAGACTATAAATGAATGACAAATATATTATATCTAAATGGGTAATCTCTAAAATTATATATTCAATATCAATGTTAATTGTATTCACCAAAATCACATTGTATTATGGTATAATAAATGTAAACAATTTCTATGTCTTTCTTCTTCTCCATCACCAAAATTTTGGTTTCTTCACCTCTAAGAAACTATGTTAAGAGACTACAAATGAATGGTCAATAATTTATACGTATGCCTAACAATTAAAATAAAATAACCAAGCTCAATATTGTTCATATTCATCGTATTCACATTGACTTATTGTATATTACACCAAAAATATTCAATATTTTTTTCACAAACCCAAAGTTTTAGGTTTATTTATCACGAAGCAAAAAACATTATAGATTATAGCAGATGTAAAAAATTAATTATATTTTATTTTTCTACTCCATCAAAAATATTTAGGTTTTTCCCCGCTAAAAAACAAAGTTAAAAGATTATAATCCATGACATATATATTTTATAAAATTGATATTAATTTAATTAAATAATCAAGCTCTAATTTGTTTATATTTACCTTTTTCACATTGAATTAAGGTAAATTAGATGTAAACCGTTTCTATGTTTTTCTTCTTCTCCATCACTAAAATTTTGGTTTCTTCACCTCTGAGAAACTATATTAAGAGACTACAAATGAATGGACAATAATTTATACGTTTGCATAACAATTAAAATAAAATAACCAAGCTCAATATTGTTCATATTCATCGTATTCACATTGACTTATTTTATATTACACCAAAAAATATTCAACATTTTTTTCACGAACCCAAAGGTTGTGGTTTTTATCGCTAAGCAAAAAACATAACAGACTATAGCAAATGTAAAAAAATTAATTATATTTTATTTTTCTACTCCATCAATTTTTTTTAGGTTTTTGCCCGCTAAAAAACAAAGTTAAAAGACTATAATCCATGACATATATATTTTATAAAATTTATTTTAATTAAATTAAATAATGAATCTCTAATTTGTTTATATTTACCTTTTTCACATAGAATTAAGGTAAATCGGATGTAAATATATTCAATATGTTTTTTCTCCATCACAAAATTTCATGTTTCTTTGTCAGTAAGCCACGGAGTTAAAAGACTATAAATGAATGACAAATATATTTTATCTAAATGGGTAATCACTAAAATTAGATATTCAATCTCAATGTTAATTGTATTCACCATAATCACATTGTTTTACAGTATAATAGATGTAAACCATTTCTATGTTTTTCTTCTTCTCCATCACCAAAATTTTGGTTTCTTCACCTCTGAGAAACTATGTTAAGAGACTACAAATGAATGGTCAATAATTTATACGTATGCATAACAATTAAAATAAAATAACCAAGCTCAATATTGTTCATATTCGTCGTATTCACATGGACTTATTGTATATTACACCAAAAAATATTCAATATTTTTTTTCACAAACCCAAAGTTTTAGGTTTTTTTATCGCTAAGTAAAAAACATAATAGACTATAGCAGATGTAAAAAATTAATTTTATTTTATTTTTCTACTTCATCAAAAATATTTAGGTTTTTCCCCGCTAAAAAACAAAGTTAAAAGACTATAATCCATGACATATATATTTTATAAAATTGATATTAATTAAATTAAATAATCAATCTCTAATTTGTTTATATTTACCTTTTTCACATTGAGTTAAGGTAAAGTAGATGTAAATATATTAAATATGTTTATTCTTCATCACGAAATTTCATGTTTCTTCATCAGTAAGCCGCAGAGTTAAAAGACTATAAATGAATAACAAATATATTATATCTAAATGGGTAATCTTTAAACTTAGATATTCAATCTCAATGTTAATTGTATTCACCATAATTACATTGTATTATGGTATAATAAATGCAAACCATGTCTATGAATTTATTCTTCTCCATCACCAAAATTTTGGTTTCTTCAGCTCTAGGAAACAATGTTAAGAGACTACAAATGAATGGTCAATAATCTATACGTATGCATAATAATTAAAATAAAATAACCAAGCTCAATATTGTTCATATTCATCTTATTCACATTGACTTATTGTATATTACACCAAACATATTCAATATTTTTTTTCACAAACCCAAAGTTTTAGGTTTTTTTATCGCTAAGCAAAAAACATAATAGACTATAGCAGATGTAAAAAATTAATTTTATTTTATTTTTCTACTTCATCAAAAATATTTAGGTTTTTCCCCGCTAAAAAACAAAGTTAAAAGACTATAATCCATGACATATATATTTTATAAAATTGATATTAATTAAATTAAATAATAAATCTCTAATTTGTTTATATTTACCTTTTTCACATTGAGTTTAGGTAAAGTAGATGTAAATATATTCAATATGTTTATTCTTCATCACGAAATTTCATGTTTCTTCGTCAGTAAGCCACAAAGTTAAAAGACTATAAATGAATAACAAATATATTATATCTAAATGGGTAATCTCTAAACTTAGATATTCAATCTCAATGTTAATTGTATTTACCATAATCACATTGTATTATGGTATAATACATGTAAACCATGTCTATGATTTTATTTTCTCCATCACCAAAATTTTGGTTTCTTCACCTCTAGGAAACAATGTTAAGAGACTACAAATGAATGGTCAATAATCTATACGTATGCATAATAATTAAAATAAAATAACCAAGCTCAATATTGTTCATATTCATCGTATTCACATTAACTTATTGTATATTACACCAAAAAATATTCAATATTTTTTTTCACAAACCCAAAGTTTTAGGTTTTTTTATCGCTAAGCAAAAAACATAATAGACTATAGCAGATGTAAAAAATTTATTTTATTTTATTTTTCTACTTCATCAAAAATATTTAGGTTTTTCCCCGCTAAAAAACAAAGTTAAAAGACTATAATCCATGACATATATATTTTATAAAATTGATATTAATTAAATTAAATAATCAATCTCTAATTTGTTTATATTTACCTTTTTCACATTGAGTTTAGGTAAAGTAGATGTAAATATATTCAATATGTTTATTCTTCATCACGAAATTTCATGTTTCTTCGTCAGTAAGCCACAGAGTTAAAAGACTATAAATGAATAATAAATATATTATATCTAAATGGGTAATCTCTAAACTTAGATATTCAATGTCAATGTTAATTGTATTCACCATAATCACATTGTATTATGGTATAATACATGTAAACCATGTCTATGATTTTATTCTTCTCCATCACCAAAATTTTGGTTTCTTCACCTCTAGGAAACAATGTTAAGAGACAACAAATGAATGGTCAATAATCTATACGTATGCATAATAGTTAAAATAAAATAACCAAGCTCAATATTGTTCATATTCATCTTATTCACATTGACTTATTGTATATTACACCAAATATATTCAATATTTTTTTTCACAAACCCAAAGTTTTAGGTTTTTTTATCGCTAAGCAAAAAACATAATAGACTATAGCAGATGTAAAAAATTAATTTTATTTTATTTTTCTACTTCATTAAAAATATTTAGGTTTTTCCCCGCTAAAAAACAAAGTTAAAAGACTATAATCCATGACATATTTATTTTATAAAATTTATATTAATTAAATTAAATAATAAACCTCTAATTTGTTTATATTTACCTTTTTCACATTGAGTTAAGGTAAATTAGATGTAAATATATTCAATATGTTTATTCTCCATCACGAAATTTCATGTTTCTTCGTCAGTAAGCCACAGAGTTAAAAGACTATAAATAAATGACAAATAGACTATATCTAAATGGGTAATCTCTAAAATTAGATATTCAATCTCAATGTTAATTGTATTCACCATAATCACATTGTATTGCGGTATAATAGATGTAAACCATTTCTATGTTTTTCTTCTTCTCCATCACCAAAATTTTGGTTTCTTCACCTTTGAGAAACTATGTTAAGAGACTACAAATGAATGGTCAATAATTTATACGTATGCATAACAATTAAAATAAAATAACCAAGCTCAATATTGTTCATATTCATCGTATTCACATTGACTTATTGTATATTACACCAAAAAATATTCAATATTTTTTTTCACAAACCCAAAGTTTTAGGTTTTATTATCGCTAAGCAAAAAACATAATAGACTATAGCAGATGTAAAAAATTAATTTTATTTTATTTTTCTACTTCATCAAAAATATTTAGGTTTTTCCCCGCTAAAAAACAAAGTTAAAAGACTATAATCCATGACATATATATTTTATAAAATTGATATTAATTAAATTAAATAATCAATCTCTAATTTGTTTATATTTACCTTTTTCACATTGAGTTTAGGTAAAGTAGATGTAAATAAATTCAATATGTTTATTCTTCATCACGAAATTTCATGTTTCTTCGTCAGTAAGCCACAGAGTTAAAAGACTATAAATGAATAACAAATATATTATATCTAAATGGGTAATCTCTAAACTTAGATATTCAATGTCAATGTTAATTGTATTCACCATAATCACATTGTATTATGGTATAATACATGTAAACCATGTCTATGATTTTATTCTTCTCCATCACCAAAATTTTGGTTTCTTCACCTCTAGGAAACAATGTTAAGAGACTACAAATGAATGGTCAATAATCTATACGTATGCATAATAGTTAAAATAAAATAACCAAGCTCAATATTGTTCATATTCATCTTATTCACATTGACTTATTGTATATTACACCAAATATATTCAATATTTTTTTTCACAAACCCAAAGTTTTAGGTTTTTTTATCGCTAAGCAAAAAACATAATAGACTATAGCAGATGTAAAAAATTAATTTTATTTTATTTTTCTACTTCATCAAAAATATTTAGGTTTTTCCCCGCTAAAAAACAAAGTTAAAAGACTATAATCCATGACATATTTATTTTATAAAATTTATATTAATTAAATTAAATAATAAACCTCTAATTTGTTTATATTTACCTTTTTCACATTGAGTTAAGGTAAATTAGATGTAAATATATTCAATATGTTTATTCTCCATCACGAAATTTCATGTTTCTTCGTCAGTAAGCCACAGAGTTAAAAGACTATAAATAAATGACAAATAGACTATATCTAAATGGGTAATCTCTAAAATTAGATATTCAATCTCAATGTTAATTGTATTCACCATAATCACATTGTATTGCGGTATAATAGATGTAAACCATTTCTATGTTTTTCTTCTTCTCCATCACCAAAATTTTGGTTTCTTCACCTCTGAGAAACTATGTTAAGAGACTACAAATGAATGGTCAATAATTTATACGTATGCATAACAATTAAAATAAAATAACCAAGCTCAATATTGTTCATATTCATCGTATTCACATTGACTTATTGTATATTACACCAAAAAATATTCAAGATTTTTTTTCACAAACCCAAAGTTTTAGGTTTTATTATCGCTAAGCAAAAAACATAATAGACTATAGCAGATGTAAAAAATTAATTTTATTTTATTTTTCTACTTCATCAAAAATATTTAGGTTTTTCCCCGCTAAAAATAAAAGTTAAAAGACTATAATCCATGACATATATATTTTATAAAATTGATATTAATTAAATTAAATAATCAATCTCTAATTTGTTTATATTTACCTTTTTCACATTGAGTTTAGGTAAAGTAGATGTAAATATATTCAATATGTTTATTCTTCATCACGAAATTTCATGTTTCTTCGTCAGTAAGCCACAGAGTTAAAAGACTATAAATGAATAACAAATATATTATATCTAAATGGGTAATCTCTAAACTTAGATATTCAATCTCAATGTTAATTGTATTCACCATAATCACATTGTATTATGGTATAATACATGTAAACCATGTCTATGATTTTATTCTTCTCCATCACCAAAATTTTGGTTTCCTCACCTCTAGGAAACAATGTTAAGAGACTACAAATGAATGGTCAATAATCTATACGTATGCATAATAATTAAAATAAAATAACCAAGCTCAATATTGTTCATATTCATCTTATTCACATTGACTTATTGTATATTACAACAAACATATTAAATATTTTTTTTCACAAACCCAAAGTTTTAGGTTTTTTTATCGCTAAGCAAAAAACACAATAGACTATAGCAGATGTAAAAAATTAATTTTATTTTATTTTTCTACTTCATCAAAAATATTTAGGTTTTCCCCGCTAAAAAACAAAGTTAAAAGACTATAATCCATGACATATATATTTTATAAAATTTATATTAATTAAATTAAATAACCAACCTCTAATTTGTTTATATTTACCTTTTTCACATTGAGTTAAGGTAAATTAGATGTAAATATATTCAATATGTTTATTCTCCATCACGAAATTTCATGTTTCTTCGTCAGTAAGCCACAGAGTTAAAAGACTATAAATAAATGACAAATAGACTATATCTAAATGGGTAATCTCTAAAATTAGATATTCAATCTCAAATTTAATTGTATTCACCATAATCACATTGTATTGCGGTATAATAGATGTAAACCATTTCTATGTTTTTCTTCTTCTCCATCACCAAAATTTTGGTTTCTTCACCTCTGAGAAACTATGTTAAGAGACTACAAATGAATGGTCAATAATTTATACGTATGCATAACAATTAAAATAAAATAACCAAGCTCAATATTGTTCATATTCATCGTATTCACATTGACTTATTGTATATTACACCAAAAAATATTCAATATTTTTTTTCACAAACCCAAAGTTTTAGGTTTTTTTATCGCTAAGCAAAAAACATAATAGACTATAGCAGATGTAAAAAATTAATTTTATTTTATTTTTCTACTTCATCAAAAATATTTAGGTTTTTCCCCGCTAAAAATAAAAGTTAAAAGACTATAATCCATGACATATATATTTTATAAAATTGATATTAATTAAATTAAATAATCAATCTCTAATTTGTTTATATTTACCTTTTTCACATTGAGTTTAGGTAAAGTAGATGTAAATATATTCAATATGTTTATTCTTCATCACGAAATTTCATGTTTCTTCGTCAGTAAGCCACAGAGTTAAAAGACTATAAATGAATAACAAATATATTATATCTAAATGGGTAATCTCTAAACTTAGATATTCAATCTCAATGTTAATTGTATTCACCATAATCACATTGTATTATGGTATAATACATGTAAACCATGTCTATGATTTTATTCTTCTCCATCACCAAAATTTTGGTTTCTTCACCTCTAGGAAACAATGTTAAGAGACTACAAATGAATGGTCAATAATCTATACGTATGCATAATAATTAAAATAAAATAACCAAGCTCAATATTGTTCATATTCATCTTATTCACATTGACTTATTGTATATTACAACAAACATATTCAATATTTTTTTTCACAAACCCAAAGTTTTAGGTTTTTTTATCGCTAAGCAAAAAACACAATAGACTATAGCAGATGTAAAAAATTAATTTTGTTTTATTTTTCTACTTCATCAAAAATATTTAGGTTTTTCCCCGCTAAAAAACAAAGTTAAAAGACTATAATCCATGACATATATATTTTATAAAATTTATATTAATTAAATTAAATAACCAACCTCTAATTTGTTTATATTTACCTTTTTCACATTGAGTTAAGGTAAATTAGATGTAAATATATTCAATATGTTTATTCTCCATCACGAAATTTCATGTTTCTTCGTCAGTAAGTCACAGAGTTAAAAGACTATAAATAAATGACAAATAGACTATATCTAAATGGGTAATCTCTAAAATTAGATATTCAATCTCAATGTTAATTGTATTCACCATAATCACATTGTATTAAGGTATAATCAATGTAAACCATGTCTATGTTTTTCTTCTTCTCCATCACCAAAATTTTGGTTTCTTCACCTCTAAGAAATTATGTTAAGAGACTACAAATGAATGGTCAATAATTTATACGTATGCATAACAATTAAAATAAAATAACCAAGCTCAATATTGTTCATATTCATCGTATTCACATTGACTTATTGTATATTACACCAAAAAATATTCAATATTTTTTTTCACAAACCCAAAGTTTTAGGTTTTTTTATCGCTAAGCAAAAAACATAATAGACTATAGCAGATGTAAAAAATTAATTTTATTTTATTTTTCTACTTCATCAAAAATATTTAGGTTTTTCCCCGCTAAAAATAAAAGTTAAAAGACTATAATCCATGACATATATATTTTATAAAATTGATATTAATTAAATTAAATAATCAATCTCTAATTTGTTTATATTTACCTTTTTCACATTGAGTTTAGGTAAAGTAGATGTAAATATATTCAATATGTTTATTCTTCATCACGAAATTTCATGTTTCTTCGTCAGTAAGCCACAGAGTTAAAAGACTATAAATGAATAACAAATATATTATATCTAAATGGGTAATCTCTAAACTTAGATATTCAATCTCAATGTTAATTGTATTCACCATAATCACATTGTATTATGGTATAATACATGTAAACCATGTCTATGATTTTATTCTTCTCCATCACCAAAATTTTGGTTTCTTCACCTCTAGGAAACAATGTTAAGAGACTACAAATGAATGGTCAATAATCTATACGTATGCATAATAATTAAAATAAAATAACCAAGCTCAATATTGTTCATATTCATCTTATTCACATTGACTTATTGTATATTACACCAAACATATTCAATATTTTTTTTCACAAACCCAAAGTTTTAGGTTTTTTTATCGCTAAGCAAAAAACACAATAGACTATAGCAGATGTAAAAAATTAATTTTATTTTATTTTTCTACTTCATCAAAAATATTTAGGTTTTTCCCCGCTAAAAAACAAAGTTAAAAGACTATAATCCATGGCATATATATTTTATAAAATTTATATTAATTAAATTAAATAGCCAACCTCTAATTTGTTTATATTTACCTTTTTCACATTGAGTTAAGGTAAATTAGATGTAAATATATTCAATATGTTTATTCTCCATCACGAAATTTCATGTTTCTTCGTCAGTAAGCCAGAGAGTTAAAAGACTATAAATAAATGACAAATAGACTATATCTAAATGGGTAATCTCTAAAATTAGATATTCAATCTCAATGTTAATTGTATTCACCATAATCACATTGTATTAAGGTATAATCAATGTAAACCATGTCTATGTTTTTCTTCTTCTCCATCACCAAAATTTTGGTTTCTTCACCTCTAAGAAATTATGTTAAGAGACTACAAATGAATGGTCAATAATTTATACGTATGCATAACAATTAAAATAAAATAACCAAGCTCAATATTGTTCATATTCATCGTATTCACATTGACTTATTGTATATTACACCAAAAAATATTCAATATTTTTTTTCACAAACCCAAAGTTTTAGGTTTTTTTATCGCTAAGCAAAAAACATAATAGACTATAGCAGATGTAAAAAATTAATTTTATTTTATTTTTCTACTTCATCAAAAATATTTAGGTTTTTCCCCTCTAAAAATAAAAGTTAAAAGACTATAATCCATGACATATATATTTTATAAAATTGATATTAATTAAATTAAATAATCAATCTCTAATTTGTTTATATTTACCTTTTTCACATTGAGTTTAGGTAAAGTAGATGTAAATATATTCAATATGTTTATTCTTCATCACGAAATTTCATGTTTCTTCGTCAGTAAGCCACAGAGTTAAAAGACTATAAATGAATAACAAATATATTATATCTAAATGGGTAATCTCTAAACTTAGATATTCAATGTCAATGTTAATTGTATTCACCATAATCACATTGTATTATGGTATAATACATGTAAACCATGTCTATGATTTTATTCTTCTCCATCACCAAAATTTTGGTTTCTTCACCTCTAGGAAACAATGTTAAGAGACTACAAATGAATGGTCAATAATCTATACGTATGCATAATAATTAAAATAAAATAACCAAGCTCAATATTGTTCATATTCATCTTATTCACATTGACTTATTGTATATTACACCAAACATATTCAATATTTTTTTTCACAAACCCAAAGTTTTAGGTTTTTTTATCGCTAAGCAAAAAACACAATAGACTATAGCAGATGTAAAAAATTAATTTTATTTTATTTTTCTACTTCATCAAAAATATTTAGGTTTTTCCCCGCTAAAAAACAAAGTTAAAAGACTATAATCCATGGCATATATATTTTATAAAATTTATATTAATTAAATTAAATAGCCAACCTCTAATTTGTTTATATTTACCTTTTTCACATTGAGTTAAGGTAAATTAGATGTAAATATATTCAATATGTTTATTCTCCATCACGAAATTTCATGTTTCTTCGTCAGTAAGCCAGAGAGTTAAAAGACTATAAATAAATGACAAATAGACTATATCTAAATGGGTAATCTCTAAAATTAGATATTCAATCTCAATGTTAATTGTATTCACCATAATCACATTGTATTAAGGTATAATCAATGTAAACCATGTCTATGTTTTTCTTCTTCTCCATCACCAAAATTTTGGTTTCTTCACCTCTAAGAAATTTTGTTAAGAGAATACAAATGAATGGTCAATAATCTATACGTATGCATAATAATTAAAATAAAATAACCAAGCTCAATATTGTTCATATTCATCGTATTCACATTGACTTATTGTATATTACACCAAGCATATTCAATATTTTTTTTTACAAACCCAAAGTTTTAGGTTTTTTTATTGCTATGCAAAAAACATAATAGACTATAGCAAATGTAAAAAAATTAATTATATTTTATTTTTCTACTCCATCAAAAATATTTAGGTTTTTGCCCGCTAAAAAACAAAGTTAAAAGACTATAATCCATGACATATATATTTTATAAAATTTATTTTAATTAAATTAAATAATCAATCTCTAATTTTTTTATATTTACCTTTTTCACATAGAATTAAGGTAAATCGAATGTAAATATATTCAATATGTTTTTTCTCCATCACAAAATTTCATGTTTCTTCGTCAGTAAGCCACGGAATTAAAAGACTATAAATGAATGACAAATATATTTTATCTAAATGGGTAATCACTAAAATTAGATATTCAATCTCAATGTTAATTGTATTCACCATAATCACATTGTATTACGGTATAATAGATGTAAACCATTTCTATGTTTTTCTTCTTCTCCATCACCAAAATTTTGGTTTCTTCACCTCTGAGAAACTATGTTAAGAGACTACAAATGAATGGTCAATAATTTATACGTATGCATAACAATTAAAATAAAATAACCAAGCTCAATATTTTTCATATTCATCGTATTCACATTGACTTATTGTATATTACACCAAAAAATATTCAATATTTTTTTTCACAAACCCAAAGTTTTAGGTTTTTTTATCGCTAAGCAAAAAACATAATAGACTATAACATATGTTAAAAATTTATTATATTTTTTTTCTACTCCATTAAAAATATTTAGGTTTTTCCGCGCTAAAAAACAAAGTTAAAAGACTATAATCCATGACATATATATTTTATAAAATTTATATTAATTAAATTAAATAATCAAGCTCTAATTTATTTATATTTACCTTTTTCACATCGAGTTAAGGTAAAGTAGATGTAAATATATTCAATATGTTTATTCTTCATTAAGAAATTTCATGTTTCTTCGTCAGTAGGCCACAGAGTTAAAAGACTATAAATGAATGACAAATATATTATATCTAAATGGGTAATCTCTAAAATTAGATATTCAATCTCAATGTTAATTGTATTCACCATAATCACATTGTATTATGGTATAATAAATGTAAACCATTTCTATGTTTTTCTTCTTCTCCATCACAAAAAATTTGGTTTCTTCACCTCTAAGAAACTATGTTAAGAGACTACAAATGAATGGTCAATAATCTATACGTATGCATAATAATTAAAATAAAATAACCAAGCTCAATAATATTCATATTCATCGTATTCACATTGACTTATTGATATTACACCAAAAGTATTCAATATTTTTTTCACAAACCCAAAGTTTTAGCTTTTTTTATCGCTAAGCAAAAAAGATTATAGATTATAGCAGATGTAAAAAATTAATTATATTTTATTTTTCTACTCCATCAAAAATATTTAGGTTTTTCCCAGATAAAAAACAAAGTTAAAAGACTATAATCTATGACATATATATTTTATAAAATTGATATTAATTTAATTAAATAATCAAGCTCTAATTTGTTTATATTTACCTTTTTCACATTGAATTAAGGTAAATTAGATGTAAATATATTCAATATGTTTCTTCTCCATCAAGAAATTCCATGTTTCTTCGTCAATAAGCCACAGAGTTAAAAGACTATAAATGAATGACAAATTCAGTATATCTAAATGGGTAATCACCAAAATTAGATATTCAATCTTAATGTTAATTGTATTCACCATGATCACATTGTATTATGGTATAATAGATGTAAACAATTTCTATGTTTTTCTTCTTCTCCATCACCAAAATTTTGGTATCTTCACCTCTTAGAAACCAATTAAGAGACTATAAATGAATGGTACATAATTTATACGTATGCATAACAATTAAAATAAAATAACCAAGCTCAATATTGTTTATATTCATCGTATTCACATTGACTTATTTTATATTACACCTAAAAATATTCAACATTTTTTTCACCATCCCAAAGTTTTAGGTTTTTTTATCGCTAAGCAGAAAACATAATAGACTATTGCAGATGTAAAAAATTAATTATATTTTATTTTTCTACTCCATCAAAAATATTTAGGTTTTTCCCCGCTAAAAAACAAATTTAAAAGACTATAATCTATGACATATATATTTTATAAAATTGATATTAATTAAATTAAATAATCAAGCTCTAATTTGTTTATATTTATCTTTTTCACATAGAATTAAGGTAAATCGAATGTATATCTTTGTTTTTTAGTGGGGAAAACCGAAATTTTTTTGATGGAGTAGAAAAATAAAATATAACTAATTTTTTACATCTACCGTAGACTATTATGTTTGTTGCTTAGTGATAAAAAACATAAAATTTGGGACGGTGACGAAATCTATTGAATATTTTTAGATGTAATATACCATAAGTCAATGTGAATACGATGAATATAAATAATGTTGAGCTTTATTATTTATTTTCATTTGTTATGCATATGTATAAATTACGGGTCATTCGTTTGTTGACCCATAATTTATACATATGCATACTAATTAAAATTAAATTATCAAGCTCAATATTGTTTATATTCATCGTATTCACAATGACCTATGGTATATTACATCTAAAAATATTCAATATTTTTCTTCACCATCCCAAAGTTTTAGGTTTTTTATCACTAAGCAACAAACATAATACACCATAATACATGTAAAAAATTAATTATATTTTATTTTTATACATCTCAAAACTTTAGGTTTCTCCCCACTAAAAAACAAACTTAAAAGACTATAATCCATGACATATATTTTAGATAATATAGGTAAAAATTAATATTAAAAAACCGAACTCAAATTTATTTATATTTACAATTTTCTCATTGAATTATGGTAAATTAGATGTAAATTTATTCAACATGTTTCTTCTCTATCACCAAATTTCATTTTTCTTCGTCAGTAAACCATAGGGTTAAAAAACTATAAATGAATGACAAATAAATTATATCTACATGGGTAATCACTAAAGTTAAATATTCAATCTCAAATTTATTTGTATTCACCATAATGACATTGTATTATGGTATAATAGATGTAAGAAATATCTATATTTTTCTTCTTCTCCATCAGCAAACTTATGGTTTCTTCACCTCTAAGAAACTAAGTTAAGAGACTACAAATGAATGGCCCATAATTTATACATATGTATAACAATTAAAATTAAATAATCAAGCCCAATATAGTTTATATTCATCGTATTCACATTGACTTATGATATATTACATCTAAAAAATTTCAATATTTTTCTTCACCATCCCAAAGTTTTAGCTTTTTTTATAACTAAGCTAAAACCATTTCCCCTTCATGGACAACCCTTCACCAACTGATGATGATGGTTTATGCTCATTTCTTTCGTTCATAAAAATATTGAGCTTTATTATTTAATTTTAATTGTTATGCATATGTATAAATTATGGGACATTCATTTGTAGTCTTTTAACTTAGTTTTTTATAGGTTAAGAACCCAAAATTTTGGTGATGGAGAAGAAGAAAAACATAGAAACGTTTTACGTCTATTATACCATAATACAATGTGATTATGGTGAACACAAATAACATTGAGCTTAAATATTTAATTTTAGTGATTACGCATGTATATATAATTTATTTGTCATTCATTTGTAGCCTTTTAACTCTGTGGCTCACTGACGAAGAAACATGAAGTTTTGGTGATGGAGAAGAAACATATTGAATATATTTACATCTAATAAACCATAAAATCAATGTGAAAATGGTAAATATCAATAAATTTTAGCTTCATTATTTATTTTAGATGTAATATATCATAAGTCAACGTGAATAAGATGAATATAAACAATATTGAGCTTGATTATTTAATTATAATTGTTATGCATATGTATAAATTATGGGTCATTCATTAGTAGTCTCTTAACTTAGTTTCTTAGAGGTGAAGAAAACAAAAATGTTGGTGATGGAGAAGAAGAAAAATGTAGAAATTATTTACATCTATAACACCATAATACAATGTGATTATGGTGAATAAAAATAACGTTCAGTTTAAATATTTGATTTTAGTGATTACCCATGTAGGTATAAGTTATTTATCTTTCATTTATAGTCTTTTAACTCTGTGGCTTTGTGACGAAGAAACATGAAATTTGATGATGGAGAAGAGACATATTGAATATATTTACATCACATTTACCATATTTCCATGTGAAAATGGTAAATATCAATTATTGTTAGCTAAAACTTTTGAACGGTGAAGAAAAATATTGAATATTTTTAGATGTAATATATCATAAGTCAATGTGAATACGATGAATATAAATAATATTGAGCTTGATTATTTAATTTTAATTGTTATGCGTAACCAAAATTTTGGTGATGGAGAAGAAGAAAAATATAGAAATATTTTACATACCTTATACCATAATATAATGTGATTATGGTGAATATAAATAAAATTCAGCTTAAATATTCGATTTTAGTGATTACCCATGTAAATATAATTTATTTGTCATTCATTTATAGTCTTTTAACTATGTGTCTTAGCGACAAAGAAACATGAAATTCGATGATGGAGAAGAAAAATATTGAATATGTTTACATCTAATTTACCATAATTCATTGTGAAAATGGTAAATATCAATAAACGTTGGCTTGATTATTTATTTAAATTTTGACCTATATTATATAAAATATATGTCGTTAATTATAGTCTATAGGTAATGTAAAAAATTAATTATATTTTATTTTTCTACTCCATCACAAAATTTTAGGTTTTTCCCCACTAAAAAACAAAGTTAAAAGACTATAATCCATGACATATTTTTTATATAAAGTAGGTTATAATTAAAAAAAATAGTCAAGCTAGAATTTTTTGATACGTACCATTTTCACATTGAGTTATGGTAAGTTAGATGTAAATATATTCATTATGTTTCTTCTCCATCACCAAATTTCTTGCTTCTTCGTCACTAAGCCACAGTGTTAAAAGACTTCAAATGAATGAAAAATAAATTACATCTACATGGGTAATCACTAAAATTAAATATTTAAGCTCAATGTTATTTGTGGTCACCATAATCACATTGTATTGTCGTATAATAGATGTGAAAATTTTCAATATTTTTCTTCTTCTCCATCACTAAATTTTTTGTTTATTCTCTTCAATGAAACTAAGTTAAGAGACTACAAATGAATGACCCATAACTTATACATATGCATAACAATCAAAATTAAATAATCATGCTTAATATTATTTATATTTATCATATTCACATTGACTTATGGTATGTTACATCTAAAAATCTTCAATTTTTTCTTCACCATCCCAAAGTTTTAATTTTTTTATCACTAAGTTAAAAACATAATAGACTATAGTAAATGTAAAAAATTAATTATATTTTATTTTTCTACTACATCACAAAATTTTAGGTTTTTCCACACCAAAAACAAAGTTTAAAGACTATAATCTATGACATATTTTTTTATATAAAATAGGTAATAATTAAAAAAAAATAGACAAGCTATAATTTATTGATAATTACCATTTACAAATTGAATTTTGGTAAGTTAGATGTAAATATATTCAACATGTTTCTTCTCCATCATCAAATTTCATCCTTCTTTGTCATTGAGCCACATAGTTAAAAGATTGCTAATGATTGACAAATAAATTACATGGACATGGGCAATCCTTAAATTAAATATTTAAGCTCAATGTTATTTGTGGTCAGCATAATTACTTTGTATTGTGGTATAATAGATGTGAAAAATTTCAATATTTTTCTTCTTCTCCATCACCAAAATTTTTGTTTATTCACCTCAATGAAACTAAGTTAAGAGATTACAAATGAATTACCCATAACTTATACATATGCATAACAATTAAAATTAAATAATCAAGCTTAATATTGTTTATATTTATCGTGTTCAAATTGACTTATGATATGTTACATCTAAAAATATTCAATTTTTTCTTCACCATCCCAAAGTTTTAAATTTTTTTATCACTAAGTTAAAAACATAATAGACTATTTTAAATGTAAAAAATTATTTATATTTTATTTTTCTACCAAAATTTTGGTGATGGAGAAGAAGAAGAATATAGAAATTTTGTTACATCTATTTTACCATAATACAATGTGATTATGGTGAAATATTTAATTTTACTGATTACCTTTTGTAGATATAATTCATTTGTCATTCATTTATAGTCTTTTAACTCTGTGGCTATCTAAATAAGAAACCTGAAATTTGATTACATAGAAGAATCATATTGAATATGTTTACATCTAATAAACCACAATTCAACGTGAAAATGGTAAATAAAAATAAATTCTAGCTTTATTATTTATTTTAATTATTACCTATTTTATAAAAAAAATATATCTCATAGATTATAGTATTTTAACTTTGTTTTTTAGTGGGGAAAAACCAAAAAATTTGTGATGGAGGAGAAAAATAAAATATAATTAATTTTTTACGTCTACTGTAGTCTATTATGTTTTTTGCTTAGTGATAAAAAAAAACCTAAAACTTTGGGATGGTAAAGAAAAATATTGAATATTTTTAGATGTAATATACCATAAGTCAGTGTGAATACAATCAATATAAACAATATTGAGCTTGATTATTTAATTTTAATTGTTCTGCATACATATAAATTATAGGTCATTCATTTGTAGTCTCTTAACTTAGTTACTTAAAGGTTAAGAAACCAAAATTTTGGTGATGGAGAAGAAGAAGAATATAGAAATTTGTTACATCTATTTTACCATAATACAATGTGATTATGGTGAACACAAATAACGTTGAGCTTAAATATTTAATTTTATTGATTACCCATGTAGATATAATTCATTTGTCATTCATTTATAGTCTTTTAACTCTGTGGCTATCTAAAGAAGAAACATGAAATTTGGTAAAGGAGAAGAATCATATTGAATATATTTACATCTAATAAACCACAATTCAATGTGAAAATGGTAAATATAAATAAATTCTAGCTTTATTATTTATTTTAATTATTACGTATTTTATAAAAAAAATATATCTCGTGGATTATAGTCTATTAACTTTGTTTTTTAGTGGAAAAAAACCTAAAATTTTGGTGATGGAGAAGAAGCATATTGAATATATTTACATCTAATTTACCATAATTCAATGTGAAATCTTAAATATAAATAAGTTGTTGCTTGATTATTTATGTTAACTATTACCCATTTTATGTAAAAAATATGTCATGGATTTTATAGTCTTTTATCTTTGTTTTTTATTGGGGAAAACCGGAAATTTTTTGATGGAGTAGAAAAATAAAATATAACTAATTTTTTACATCTACTATAGACTATTATGATTTTTGCTTAGTGATAAAAAACCTAAAACTTTAGGATGGTGAAGAATAGTATTCAATATTTTTAGATGTAATATACCATAAGTCAATGTGAATACGAAGAATATAAATAATATTGAGCTTGATTATTTAATTTTAATTGTTATGCATATGTATAAGTTACAGGTCATTCATTTGTAGATTCATAACTTAGTTACTTAGAGGTGAAGAAACCAAACTCTTGGCGATGGAGAAGAAGAAAAATATAGAAATTGTTTACATCTATTATACCATAATACAATGTGATTATAGTGAGTACAGATAACATTGAGCTTAAATATTTAATTTTAGTTGTTACCCATGTGTATATAATTTATTAGTCATTCATTTATTATCTTTTAACTCTGTCGGTTAATAATGAAGAAACATGAAATTTAGTTATGGAGAAGAGACATATTGAATATATTTACACCTAATTTACCATAATTCAATGTGAAAATCTTAAATATAAATAAATTATTGCTTGATTATTTATTTTAACTATTACCTATTTTATGTAAAAAATATGTCATGGATTTTATAGTCTTTTATCTTTGTTTTTTATTGGGGAAAACCGGAAATTTTTTGATGGAGTAGAAAAATAAAATATAACTAATTTTTTACATCTACTATAGACTATTATGATTTTTGCTTAGTGATAAAAAACCTAAAACTTTAGGATGGTGAAGAATAGTATTGAATATTTTTAGATGTAATATACCATAAGTCAATGTGAATACGATGAATATAAATAATATTTTATATAATATAGGTCAAAATTAAAATAAATAATCTAGCTAACATTTATTGATATTTACCATTTTCACTTTGAATTATGGTAAATTAGATGTAAATATATTCAATATGTTTCTTCTCCATCATCAAATTTCATGTTTCTTCGTAACTAAGCCACATAGTTAAAAGACTATATGTGAATGACAAATAAATTATATCTACATGGGTAATCCCTAAAATCAAATATTTAAGATTGTGATGGAGTAGAAAAATAAAATATAATAAATTTGTTACATCTACTATAGTCTATTATGTTTTTAGCTTAGTGATAAGAAAAGATAAAAGTTTGGGATGGTGAAGAAAAATATTGAATATTTTTAGATGTAATATAGCATAAGTCTATGTGAATACGACGAATATAAACAATATTGAGGTTGATTATTTAATTTTAATTGTTATGCATATGTGTAAAATATGGGGCATTCATTTGTAGTCTCTTAAATTAGTTTCATAGAGGTGAAGAAACCAAAATTTTGGTGATGGAGAATAAGAAAAATATAGAAATGTTTTACATATATTATACCATAATACAATGTGATTATAATGAATACAAATAACATTCATCTTAAATATGTGATTTTAGTGATTACCCATGTAGATATAATTTATTTGTCATTCACTTATAGTCTTTTAACTATGTGGCTTAGTTACAAAGAAACATGAAGCTTGGTGATGGAGAAGAAACACATTGAATATATTTACATCTAATTTACCATAATTCAATGTGAAAATGGTAAATATCAATAAATGTTAGCTAGATTATTTATTTTAATTTTGACCTATATAATATAAAATATATGTCGTTGATTATAGTCTTTTAACTTTGTTTTTTAGTTGGGAAAAACCTAAAATTTTGTGATGGAGTAGAAAAATAAAATATAATAAATTTTATACATCTACTATAGTCTATTATGTTTTTAGCTTAGTGATAAAAAATTTAAACTTTGGGATGGTGAGGAAAAATATTGAATATTTTTAGATGTAATATACCATAAGTCTATGTGAATACGACGAATATAAACAATATTGAGGTTGATTATTTAATTTTAATTGTTATGCATATGTATAAATTATGGTTCATTCATTTTTAGTCTCTTAAATTAGTTTCATAGAGGTGAAGAAGCCAAAATTTTGGTGATGGAGAAGAAGAAAAATATAGAAATGTTTTACATACATTATACCATAATACAATGTGATTATAGTGAATACAAATAACATTCATTTTAAATATTTGATTTTAGTGATTACCCATGTAGATATAATTTATTTGTCATTCACTTATAGTCTTTTGACTATGTGGCTTAGTTACGAAGAAACATGAAATTTGGTGATGGAGAAGAAACATATTGAATATATTTACATCTAGACAAATCGGCAATATGATGATTATACATTACAAATTAGTTATTTAACAATTTAAATTAATTTAATAAAAATTCTTATATAATAACTAAAATTTAATAAATGTAATAGATTTTAAAGGCTGTTTTATGACACTACTGATTTCACACATAAATTACAGGACATTGAAATTAGTAGGTGCTATTTTCTTAAGTATAGACAAAAAAATATGTGGAATGGAACCACATTGGTAATATAACATTTGAAAATTCTTGCACGGAAAGAAATTTATATTCATGTTCTTAGAAATAATTAATAAGAAAAGAGAAAAAAATTTATTTTATTTTAAAGTATTCACTTTTAAATGAAATTATGGAATGATTGTAATAATAAAGGAGAGAAAAAAAATTCTTAATTTTTTAATTAAAATTATAATTGTGTTATAGAGATAACTCAAGACTTCAACCCACACATATTTTTATTTTGAATTAGGACAATTATTTAATTTAATAATTAATTAAAAATACATAATTATAACTCAAGACTTCAACCCACATATATTTTTATCTGTTCTTTATAACTTAGTTTCTTAGAGGTGAAGAAACCAAAATTTTGGTGATGGAGAAGAAGAAAAATATTGAAATCTTTTACATATATTATACCATAATACAATGTGATTATAGTGAATACAAATTAAATTCAATTTAAATATTTGATTTTAGTGATTATCCATGTAGATATAGTTTATTTGTCATTCATTTATAGTCTTTTAACTACGTGGCTTAGTTACGAAGAAACATGAAATTTGGTGATGGAGAATAAACAGATTAAATATATTTCCATCTAATTTACCATAATTCGATGTGAAAATGGTAAATATCAATAAACGTTAGCTTGATTATTTATTTTAATTTTGACCTATATTATATAAAATATATGTCGTGGATTATAGTCTTTTAACTTTTTTTTTAGTGGGGAAAAACCTAAAATTTTATGATGGAGTAGAAAAATAAAATATAATTAATTTTTTACATCTACTATAGTCTATTATGTTTTTAACTTAGTGATAAGAAAAAGCTAAAACTTTGGGACGGTGAAGAAAAATATTTAATATTTTTAGATGTAGTATATCATAAGTCAATGTGAATATGATGAATATAAATAATATTGAGCTTCGTTATTTAATTTTATTTGTTATGCATATGTATAAATTATGGGTGATTCATTTGTAGTCTCTTAACTTAGTTTCTTAGAGGTGAAGAAACCAAAATTTTGGTGATGGAGAAGAAGAAAAATATTGAAATCTTTTACATATATTATACCATAATACAATGTGATTATAGTGAATACAAATTAAATTCAATTTAAATATTTGATTTTAGTGATTATCCATGTAGATATATTTTATTTATCATTCACTTATAGTCTTTTAACTATGTGGCTTAGTTACGAAGAAACATGAAATTTGGTGATGGAGAAGAAACAGATTGAATATATTTCCATCTAATTTACCATAATTCGATGTGAAAATGGTAAATATCAATAAACGTTAGATTGATTATTTATTTTAATTTTGACCTATATTATATAAAATATATGTCGTGGATTATAGTCTTTTAACTTTGTTTTTTAGTGGGGAAAAACCTAAAATTTTATGATGGTGTAGAAAAATAAAATATAATTAATTTTTTTACATCTACTATAGTCTATTACGTTTTTAGCTTAGTGATAAGAAAAAGCTAAAACTTTGGGACGGTGAAGAAAAATATTGAATATTTTTAGATGTAGTATATCACAAGTCAATGTGAATACGATGAATATAAATAATATTGAGCTTGGTTATTTAATTTTATTTGTTATACATATGTATAAATTATGGGTGATTCATTTGTAGTCTCTTAACATAGTTTCTTAGAGGTGAAGAAACCAAAATTTTGGTGATGGAGAAGAAGAAAAATATTGAAATCTTTTACATATATTATACCATAATACAATGTGATTATAGTGAATACAAATTAAATTCAATTTAAATATTTGATTTTAGTGATTATCCATGTAGATATATTTTATTTGTCATTCACTTATAGTCTTTTAACTATGTGGCTTAGTTACGAAGAAACATGAAATTTGGTGATGGAGAAGAAACAAATTGAATATATTTCCATCTAATTTACCATAATTCGATGTGAAAATGGTAATAAAATTAAATAATCAAGGTCAAATTTTTTTTATATTTACCTTTTTCACATTGAATTATGGTAAATTAGATGTTAATATATTAATTATGTTTTTTCTTCATCACGAAATTTAATGTTTCTTCGTCAATAAGCCGCAGAGTTTAAAAAGACTATAAATGAATGACAAAAAAATCATATCTACATGGGTAATCACTGAAATAAAATATTCAATCTCAATGTTATCTGTATTCACCATAATCACGTTGTATTATGGTATAATAGATGTAAAAAATTTATATGTTTTTCTTTTTCTCCATCACCAAAATTTTGGTTTCTACACCACTAAGAAACTAAGTTGAGAGACTACAAATGAATGACACATAATTTATACATATGCATAACAATTAAAATGAAAAAATCAAACTCAATATTCTTCATATGCATCGTATTCACATTGACCCATGGTATATTACTTCTAAAAATATTCAATATTTTTCTTCAGCATCCCAAAGTCTTAGGTTTTTTTATCACTAAGCACCAAACATAATAGACTATAGTAGGTGTAAAAAATTAATTATATTTCATTTTTCAACTCCATCAAAAAATTTTAGGTTTTTTCCCACTAAAATACAAACTTAAAAGACTATAATCCATGACTTATATTTTATATAATATCGGTAAAAATTAAACTTAAATAATATAGGTCAAATTTTTTTATATTTACCTTTTTCACATTGAATTATGGTAAATTAGATGTAAATATATTAATTATGTTTTTTCTTCATCACGAAATTTAATGTTTCTTCGTCAATAAGCCGCAGAGTTTAAAAAGACTATAAATGAATGACAAATAAATCATATCTACATGGGTAATCACTGAAATTAAATATTCAATCTCAATGTTATTTGTATTCACCATAATCACGTTGTATTATGGTATAATAGATGTAAAAAATTTATATGTTTTTCTTTTTCTCCATCACCAAAATTTTGGTTTCTACACCACTAAGAAACTAAGTTGAGAGACTACAAATGAATGACGCATAATTTATACATATGCCTAACAATTGATTTGAAATAATCAAACTCAATATTCTTCATATGTATCCTATTCACATTGACCCATGGTATATTACTTCTAAAAATATTCAATATTTTTCTTCAGCATCCCAAAGTCTGAGGTTTTTTTATCACTAAGCACCAAATATAATAGACTATAGTAGGTGTAAAAAATTAATTATATTTTATTTTTCAACTCCATCAAAGAATTTTAGGTTTTTTCCCACTAAAAAACAAACTTAAAAGACTATAATCCATGACTTATATTTTATATAATATAGGTAAAAATTAAAATTAAATAATCAAGGTCAAATTTTTTTATATTTACCTTTTTCACATTGAATTATGGTAAATTAGATGTAAATATATTAATTATGTTTTTTCTCCATCACGAAACTTCATGTTTCTTTGTCAATAAGCCGCAGAGTTTAAAGACTATAAATGAATGACAAATAAATTATATCTACATGGGTAATCACTGAAATAAAATATTCAATCTCAATGTTATCTGTATTCACCATAATCACGTTGTATTATGGTATAATAGATGTAAAAAATTTATATGTTTTTCTTTTTCTCCATCACCAAAAATTTGGTTTCTACACCTCTAAGAAACTAAGTTGGTGATCGAGTAGAAGAAAAATATAGAAATTTGTTACATCTATTTTACCATAATACAATGTGATTATTGTCAACACAAATAACATTGAGCTTAAATATTTAATTTTGGTGATTACCCATATAGATATAATTCATTTGTCATTCATTTATAGCCTTTTAACTCTGTGGCTAACTAAAGAAGAAACGTGAAATTTGGTGACGGAGAAGAATCATATTGAATATGTTTACATCTAATAAACCATAATTGAATGTGAAAATGGTAAATATAAATAAATTATAGCTTGATTATTTATTTTAATTATTACCTATTTTATAAAAAATAATATGTCATGGATTATAGACTTTTAACTTTGTTTTTTAGTGGGTAAAAAATAAGATTTTGTGATTGAGTAGAAAATTAAAATATAATTAATTTCTGACATCTACTATAGTCTATTATATTTTTTGCATAGTGATAAAAAACCTAAAATTTATAATGGTGAATAAAAATATTGGATATTTTTAGATGTAATATACCATAAGTCAACGTGAATACGATGAATACAAACAATATTGAGCTTGATTATTTAATTTTAATTGTTATGCATATGTATGAATTATGGGTCATTCATTTGTAGTTTCTTAACTTAGTTTCTTAGAGGTTGAGAAACCAAAATTTTGGTGATGGAGAAGAAGAAGAATATAGCAATTTGTTATATCTATTTGACCATAATACAATGTGATTATGGTGAACACGAATAAAATTGAGCTTAAATATTTAATTTTAGTGATTAACCATGTAGATATAATTTATTTGTCATTCATTTATAGTCTTTTAACTCTGTGGCTAACTAAAGAAGAAACATGAAATTTGGGGAGGGAGAAGAATTATATTGAATATGTTTACATCTAATAAACCATAATTCAATGTGAAAATGGTAAATAAAAATAAATTCTAGCTTTATTATTTATTTTAAGTATTATCTATTATATAAAAAATATATCTCATGCATTATAGTCTTTTAACTTTGTTTTTTAGTGGGGAAAAACCTAAAATTTTGTGATGGAGATGAAGATAAAATATCATTATTTTTTTACATCTACTGCAGTCTATTATGTTTTTTTATGACTAAGAAACCAAAATTTTGGTGATGGAGAAGAAGAAAAATATAGAAATTGTTTACATCTATATTACCATAATACAATTTGATTATGGTGAGTACAAATAACATTGTGATTAAATATTTAATATTAATGATTATCCGAGTAGATATGATTTATTTGTCATTCATTTATAGTCCTTTAAATCTGTGGCTTATTCACGAAGAAACGTGAAATTTGGTGATGGAGAAGAAACATATTTAATATCTTTACATCAAGTTTACCATAATTTAATGCAAAAATAGTAAATATAAATAAATTTGAGCTTGATTGTTTAATTTTTAATTTTCACCTATATAGTATAAAATAAAAGTCATGTATTATAGTCTTTTAACTTTGTTTTTTATTGGGGATAAATCTAAAATTTTGTGATGGAGTTGAAAAATAAAATATAATCAATTTTTTACATCTACTATAGTCTATTATGTTTGTTGCTTAGTGATAAAATACCTAAGACTTTGGGATGGTGAAGAAAAATATTGAACATTTCTAGAAGTAATATACAATAAGTCAATGTGAATATTATGAATATGAACAATATTGAGCTTGATTATTTAATTTTAATTGTTATGCATATGTATAAATTATGGGACATCCATTTAAGTCTCTTAACTTAGTTTCTTAGTGGTGAAGAAACGCAAATTTTGGTGATGGAGAAGAAGAAAAATATAGAAATTGTTTACATCTATTATACCATAATACAATTTAATTATGGTGAATACAAATAACATTGTGATTAAATATTTAATATTAGTGATTACCAGAGTAGATATAATTTATTTGTCATTTATTTATAGTCCTTTAAATCTGTGGCTTACTAACGAAGAAACATGAAATTGGTGATGGAGAAGAAACATATTGGATATATTTACATCAAATTTACTATAATTCATTGTGAAAATGGTAAAACTTTGGGATGGTTAGGAAAATTATTGAATATTTTTAGATGTAATATATCATAAGTCAATGTGAACACGATGAATATAAACAATATTGAGCTTGATTATTTTATTTTAATTGTTATGCATATGTATAAATTATGGGTCGTTCATTTGTAGTTTCTTAACTTAGTTTCATAGAGGTGAAGAAAGCAAAATTTTGGTGATGGAGAAGAAAGAAAATATAGAAATGTTTTACATCTATTACACCATAATACAATGTAATAATAGTTTATACAAATAACATTCAGCTTAAATATTTGATTTTAGTGATTACCCATGTAGATATAAGTTAATTGTCATTCATTTATAGTCTTTTAACTATGTGGCTTAATGACGAAGAAACGTGAAATTTGATTATGGAGAAGAAACATATTGAATATGTTTACATCTAATTTACCATATATCAATGTGAAAATGGTAAATAACAATAATGTTTAGCTTGATTATTTATTTTAATTTTGACCTATATTATATAAAATATATGTCGTGGATTATAGTCTTTTAACTTGGTTTTTTAGTGGGGAAAAACCTAAAATTTTGTAATGGAATAGAAAAATAAAATATAATTAATTTTTTACATCTACTATAGTCTATTATGTTTTTAGCTTAGTGATAAAAAAGTTAAAACTTTGGGATGGTGAAGAAATTTTTTTAATAATTTTAGATGTAATGTATCATAAGTCAATGTGAATACGATGTATATAAACAATAATGGGCTTGATTACATAATTTTAATTGTTATGCATATGTATAAATTATGGGTCATTCATTTGTAATCTCTTAACTTAGTTTCATAGAGGTGAAGAAACCAAAATTTTGGTGATGCAGAAGAAGAAAAATATAGAAATGTTTTAAATATATTATACCATAATACAATGTGATTATGGTGAACACAATAACTTGAGCTTAAATATTTGATTTTTTAGTGATTACCCATGTAGATATAATATATTTGTCATTCACTTATAGTCTTTTAACTATGTGGCTTAGTTACGAAGAAACACGAAATTTGGTGATGGAGAAGAAACATATTGAATATATTTACATCTAATTTACCGTAATTCAATGTGAAAATGGTAAATATCAATAAACGTTAGTTTGATTATTTATTTTAATTTTGACCTATATTATATAAAATATATGTCGTGGATTATAGTCTTTTAACTTTGTTTTTTAGTGGGGAAAAACCTAAAATTTAGTGATGGAGTAAAAAAATAAAATATAATAAATTTTTTACATCTACTATAGTCTATTATGTTTTTAGCTTAGTGATAAAAAAAGCTAAAACTTTGGGATGGTGAAGAAAAATTTTGAATAATTTTAGATGTAATGTATCATAAGTCAATGTGAATGCGATGAGTATAAACAATATTGAGCTTGATTACTTAATTTTAATTGTTATGCATATGTATTCATTATGGGTCATTCATTTGTAGTCTATTAACTTAAAAAATTATGTCATGGATTATAGCCTTTAACTTTGTTTTTTGGTGGGGAAAAACCATATATTTTGTGGAGTAGAAAAATAAAATATAATTTAATTTTTTACATCTACTGTAGTCTATTATGTTTTTTGCATAGTGATAAAAAAACCTAAAACTTTGGGATGGTGAAGAAACATATTGAATATTTTTAGGTTTTTTTCATCACTAAGCACCAAACATAATAGACTATAGTAGGAGTATAAAATAATTATATTTTCTTTTTCAAATCCATCATAAAATTTTAGGTTTTTCCCCACTAAAAAACAAAGTTAAAAGACTATAATCCATGACATATATTTTATATAATATAGGTGAAAATTAAAATTAAATAATGAAGCTCAAACTTATTTATATTTTCCTTTTTCACATTGAATTATGGTAAACTAGATGTAAATATATTCAATATGTTTCTTCTCCATCACCGAATTTCGTGTTTCTTCCTCAGTAAGCCAAAGAGTTCAAAGACTCTAAAAGAATAACGAATATTTTAGGTTTTTTCTTCACCATTCCAAAGTCTTAGGTTTTTTTCATCACTAAACACCAAACATAATAGACTATAGTAGGAGTAAAAAATAATTATATTTTCTTTTTCAAATCCATCATAAAAGTTTTGGTTTTTCCCCACTAAAAAACAAAGTTTAAAGACTATCCATGACATATATTTTACATAATATAGGTAAAAATTAAAATTAATAATGAAGCTCAAAATTATTTATATTTACCTTTTTCACATTGAATTACAGTCAATTAGATGTAAATATATTTAATATGTTTCTTCTCCATACAAAATTTTATGTTTCTTCGTCAGTAAGCCACAGAGTTAAAAGACTATAAATGAATGACAAATATTTGAGGTTTTTTCTTCACCATCCTAAAGTATTATGTTTTTTTATCACTAACCACCATACATAATAGACTATAGTAGATGTAAAAATAATAATATTTTATTTTTCAAGTCCATCATAAAGTGTTCGGTTTTTCCGCACCTAAAAACAAAGTTTAAAGCCTATAATCCATGACATATATTTTATATAATATAGGTAAAAATTAAAATTAAATAATGAAGCTGAAACTTATTGATATTTACCTTTTTCACATTGAATTATGATAAATAAGATGAAAATATATTTAATATGTTTCTTCTCCATCACAAAATTTCATCTTTCTTCGTCAGTAAGCCACAAAGTTAAAAGACTATAAATGAATGACAATTATTTTAGGTTTTTTCTTCACCATCCCAAAGTCTTAGGTTTTTTTCATCAATAAGCACCAAACATAATAGACTATAGTAGGAGTAAAAAATAATTATATTTTCTTTTTCAAATCCATCATAAAATTTTAGGTTTTTCCCCACTAATAAACAAAGTTTAAAGACTATCCATGACATATATTTTACATAATATAGGTAAAAATTAAAATTAATAATGAAGCTCAAAATTATTTATATTTACCTTTTTCACATTCAATATTGGTAAATTAGATGTAAATATATTCAATATGTTTCTTCCCCATACAAAATTTTATGTTTCTTCGTCAGTAAGCCACAGAGTTAAAAGACTATAAATGAATGACAAATATTTTAGGTTTTTTCTTCACCATCCCAAAGTCTTAGGTTTTTTTATCACTAAGCACCAAATCTAATAGACTAAAGTAGGAGTAAAAAATAATTATATTTTCTATTTCAAATCCATCATAAATTTTTTGGTTTTTCCCCACTAAAAAACAAAGTTTAAAGACTATAATCCATGACATATATTTTATATAATATAGGTAAAAATTAAAATTAATAATGAAGCTCAAAATTATTTATATTTACCTTTTTCAAATTGAATTATGGTAAAGTAGATGTAAATATATTCAATATGTTTCTTCTCCATCACCGAATTTCATGTTTCTTCCTCAGTAAGCTAGAGAGTAAAAAGACTATAAAAGAACAACGAATATTTTAGGTTTTTTCTTCACCATCCCAAAGTCTTAGGCTTTTTTCATCACTAAGAACCAAACATTAGAGACTATAATAGGAGTAAAAAATAATTATATTTTCTTTTTCAAATCCATCATAAAATTTTAGGTTTTTCCCCACTAAAAAACAAAGTTAAAAGACTATAATCCATGACATATATTTTGTATAATATAGGTGAAAATTAAAATTAAATAATGAAGCTCAAACTTATTTATATTTTCCTTTTTCACATTGAATTATGGTAAACTAGATGTAAATATATTCAATATGTTTCTTCTCCATCACCGAATTTCGTGTTTCTTCCTCAGTAAGCCAAAGAGTTCAAAGACTCTAAAAGAATAACGAATATTTTAGGTTTTTTCTTCACCATTCCAAAGTCTTAGGTTTTTTTCATCACTAAGCACCAAACATAATAGACTATAGTAGGAGTAAAAAATAATTATATTTTCTTTTTCAAATCCATCATAAAATTTTTTGTTTTTCCCCACTAAAAAACAAAGTTTAAAGACTATCCATGACATATATTTTACATAATATAGGTACAAATTAAAATTAATAATGAAGCTCAAAATTATTTATATTTACCTTTTTCACATTGAATTACAATCAATTAGATGTAAATATATTCAATATGTTTCTTCTCCATACAAAATTTTATGTTTCTTCGTCAGTAAGCCACAGAGTTAAAAGACTATAAATGAATGACAAATATTTGAGGTTTTTTCTTCACCATCCTAAAGTATTATGTTTTTTTATCACAAACCAGCATACATAATAGACTATAGTAGGTGTAAAAATAATAATATTTTATTTTTCAAGTCCATCATAAAGTGTTCGGTTTTTCCGCACCTAAAAACAAAGTTTAAAGCCTATAATCCATGACATATATTTTATATAATATAGGTAAAAATTAAAATTAAATAATGAAGCTGAAACTTATTGATATTTACCTTTTTCACATTGAATTATGATAAATTAGATGAAAATATATTCAATATGTTTCTTCTCCATCACAAAATTTCATCTTTCTTCGTCAGTACGCCACAGAGTTAAAAGACTATAAATGAATGACAATTATTTTAGGTTTTTTCTTCACCATCCCAAAGTCTTAGGTTTTTTTCATCAATAAGCACCAAACATAATAAACTATAGTAGGAGTAAAAAATAATTATATTTTCTTTTTCAAATCCATCATAAAATTTTAGGTTTTTCCCCACTAATAAACAAAGAATTTTAGGTTTTTCCCCACTAAAAAACCAAGTTAAAAGACTATAATCCACGACATATATTTTATATAATACAGATCAAAATTAAAATAAATATTCAAGCTAACGTTTATTGATATTCACCATTTTCACATTTAATTATGGTCAATTAGGTGTAAATATATTCAATATTTTTCTTCTCCATCACCAAATTTCATGTTTCTTCTTCACTAAGCCACATAGTTAAAAGACTATAAATGAATAACAAATAAATTCTATCTACGCGGGTAATCACTAAAATTAAATATTTCAGCTCAACGTTATTTGTATTCACCATAATCATATTGTATTATGGTATAATATATGTAAAACATTTCTATATTTTTCTTCATCTCCATCACCAAAATTTTGGTTTCTTCCCATCTAAGAAACTAAGTTAAGAGACTACAAATGAATGACCCATAATTTATACATATCCATAAAAGTTAAAATTAAACAATCAAGCTCAATATTGTTTATGGTCATCGTATTCACATTGACTTATGATGTATTACATCAAAAAATATTCAATATTTTTCATCACCATCCCAAAGTTTTAGCTTTTTTTATCACTAAGCTAAAAACATAGTAGACTATAGCAGATGTAAAAAATTAATTATATTTTATTTTTCTACTCCATCACAAACTTTTAGGTTTTTCCCCATTAACAAACCAAGTTAAAAGACTATAATCCACGACATATATTTTATATAATATAGGTCAAAATTAAAATAAATAATCAAGCTAACGTTTATTGATATTTACCATTTGCACATTGAATTATGGAAAATTAGATGTAAATATATTCAATATTTTTCTTCCTCATCACCAAATTTCATGTTTCTTCGTCACTAAGCCACATAGTTAAAAGACTATAAATGAATAACAAATATATTCTATCTACACGGGTAATCACTAAAATTAAATATTTAAGCTCAATGTTATTTGTATTCAACATAATCACATTGTATTATGGTATAATATATGTAAAACATTTCTATATTTTTCTTCTTCTCCATCACCAACATTTTGGTTTCTTCACCTCTAAGAAACTAAGTTAATAGACTACAAATGAATGACCCACAATTTATACATATCCATAACAATTAAAATTAAACAATCAAGCTCAATATTGTTTATATTCATCGTATTCACATTGACTTATGATGTATTACATCTAACAATATTCAATATTTTTCATCACCATCTCAATGTTTTCGCTTTTTTTTATCACTAAGCTAAAAACATTGACTATAGTAGATGTAAAAAATTAATTATATTTTTTTTCTATCCATCAAAGAATTTTAGGTTTTTCCCCACTAAAAAACCAAGTTAAAAGACTATAATCCACGACATATATTTTATATAATATAGGTCAAAATTAAAATAAATATTCAAGCTAACGTTTATTGATATTTACCATTTTCACATTTAATTATGGTCAATTAGATGTAAATATATTCAATATTTTTCTTCTCCATCACCAAATTTCATGTTTCTTCTTCACTAAGCCACATAGTTAAAAGACTATAAATGAATAACAAATAAATTCTATCTACGCGGGTAATCACTAAAATTAAATATTTCAGCTCAACGTTATTTGTATTCACCATAATCATATTGTATTATGGTATAATATATGTAAAACATTTCTATATTTTTCTTCTTCTCCATCACCAAAATTTTGGTTTCTTCCCATCTAAGAAACTAAGTTAAGAGACTACAAATGAATGACCCATAATTTATACATATCCATAAAAGTTAAAATTAAACAATCAAGCTCAATATTGTTTATGGTCATCGTATTCACATTGACTTATGATGTATTACATCAAAAAATATTCAATATTTTTCATCACCATCCCAAAGTTTTAGCTTTTTTTATCACTAAGCTAAAAACATAGTAGACTATAGCAGATGTAAAAAATTAATTATATTTTATTTTTCTACTCCATCACAAACTTTTAGGTTTTTCCCCATTAACAAACCAAGTTAAAAGACTATAATCCACGACATATATTTGATATAATATAGGTCAAAATTAAAATAAATAATCAAGCTAACGTTTATTGATATTTACCATTTGCACATTGAATTATGGAAAATTAGATGTAAATATATTCAATATTTTTCTTCCTCATCACCAAATTTCATATTTCTTCGTCACTAAGCCACATAGTTAAAAGACTATAAATGAATAACAAATATATTCTATCTACACGGGTAATCACTAAAATTAAATATTTAAGCTCAATGTTATTTGTATTCAACATAATCACATTGTATTATGGTATAATATATGTAAAACATTTCTATATTTTTCTTCTTCTCCATCACCAACATTTTGGTTTCTTCACCTCTAAGAAACTAAGTTAATAGACTACAAATGAATGACCCACAATTTATACATATCCATAACAATTAAAATTAAACAATCAAGCTCAATATTGTTTATATTCATCGTATTCACATTGACTTATGATGTATTACATCTAACAATATTCAATATTTTTCATCACCATCTCAATGTTTTCGCTTTTTTTTATCACTAAGCTAAAAACATTGACTATAGTAGATGTAAAAAATTAATTATATTTTTTTTCTACTCCATCAAAGAATTTTAGGTTTTTCCCCACTAAAAAACCAAGTTAAAAGACTATAATCCACGACATATATTTTATATAATATAGGTCAAAATTAAAATAAATATTCAAGCTAACGTTTATTGATATTTACCATTTTCACATTTAATTATGGTCAATTAGATGTAAATATATTCAATATTTTTCTTCTCCATCACCAAATTTCATGTTTCTTCTTCACTAAGCCACATAGTTAAAAGACTATAAATGAATAACAAATAAATTCTATCTACGCGGGTAATCACTAAAATTAAATATTTCAGCTCAACGTTATTTGTATTCACCATAATCATATTGTATTATGGTATAATATATGTAAAACATTTCTATATTTTTCTTCTTCTCCTTCACCAAAATTTTGGTTTCTTCCCATCTAAGAAACTAAGTTAAGAGACTACAAATGAATGACCCATAATTTATACATATCCATAAAAGTTAAAATTAAACAATCAAGCTCAATATTGTTTATGGTCATCGTATTCACATTGACTTATGATGTATTACATCAAAAAATATTCAATATTTTTCATCACCATCCCAAAGTTTTAGCTTTTTTTATCACTAAGCTAAAAACATAGTAGACTATAGCAGATGTAAAAAATTAATTATATTTTATTTTTCTACTCCATCACAAACTTTTAGGGTTTTCCCCATTAACAAACCAAGTTAAAAGACTATAATCCACGACATATATTTGATATAATATAGGTCAAAATTAAAATAAATAATCAAGCTAACGTTTATTGATATTTACCATTTGCACATTGAATTATGGAAAATTAGATGTAAATATATTCAATATTTTTCTTCCTCATCACCAAATTTCATATTTCTTCGTCACTAAGCCACATAGTTAAAAGACTATAAATGAATAACAAATATATTCTTTCTACACGGGTAATCACTAAAATTAAATATTTAAGCTCAATGTTATTTGTATTCAACATAATCACATTGTATTATGGTATAATATATGTAAAACATTTCTATATTTTTCTTCTTCTCCATCACCAACATTTTGGTTTCTTCACCTCTAAGAAACTAAGTTAATAGACTACAAATGAATGACCCACAATTTATACATATCCATAACAATTAAAATTAAACAATCAAGCTCAATATTGTTTATATTCATCGTATTCACATTGACTTATGATGTATTACATCTAACAATATTCAATATTTTTCATCACCATCTCAATGTTTTCGCTTTTTTTTATCACTAAGCTAAAAACATTGACTATAGTAGATGTAAAAAATTAATTATATTTTTTTTCTACTCCATCAAAGAATTTTAGGTTTTTCCCCACTAAAAAACCAAGTTAAAAGACTATAATCCACGACATATATTTTATATAATATAGGTCAAAATTAAAATAAATATTCAAGCTAACGTTTATTGATATTTACCATTTTCACATTTAATTATGGTCAATTAGATGTAAATATATTCAATATTTTTCTTCTCCATCACCAAGTTTCATGTTTCTTCTTCACTAAGCCACATAGTTAAAAGACTATAAATGAATAACAAATAAATTCTATCTACGCGGGTAATCACTAAAATTAAATATTTCAGCTCAACGTTATTTGTATTCACCATAATCATATTGTATTATGGTATAATATATGTAAAACATTTCTATATTTTTCTTCTTCTCCATCACCAAAATTTTGGTTTCTTCCCATCTAAGAAACTAAGTTAAGAGACTACAAATGAATGACCCATAATTTATACATATCCATAAAAGTTAAAATTAAACAATCAAGCTCAATATTGTTTATGGTCATCGTATTCACATTGACTTATGATGTATTACATCAAAAAATATTCAATATTTTTCATCACCATCCCAAAGTTTTAGCTTTTTTTATCACTAAGCTAAAAACATAGTAGACTATAGCAGATGTAAAAAATTAATTATATTTTATTTTTCTACTCCATCACAAACTTTTAGGTTTTTCCCCATTAACAAACCAAGTTAAAAGACTATAATCCACGACATATATTTGATATAATATAGGTCAAAATTAAAATAAATAATCAAGCTAACGTTTATTGATATTTACCATTTGCACATTGAATTATGGAAAATTAGATGTAAATATATTCAATATTTTTCTTCCTCATCACCAAATTTCATATTTCTTCGTCACTAAGCCACATAGTTAAAAGACTATAAATGAATAACAAATATATTCTATCTACACGGGTAATCACTAAAATTAAATATTTAAGCTCTATGTTATTTGTATTCACCATAATCACATTGTATTATGATATAATATATGTAAAACATTTCTATATTTTTCTTCTTCTCCATCCCCAACATTTTGGTTTCTTCACCTCTAAGAAACTAAGTTAATAGACTACAAATGAATGACCCACAATTTATACATATCCATAACAATTAAAATTAAAAAATCAAGCTCAATATTGTTTATATTCATTGTATTCTCATTGACTTATGATGTATTACATCAAACAATATTCAATATTTTTCATCACCATCTCAAATTTTTCGCTTTTTTTTATCACTAAGCGAAAAACATTGACTATAGTAGATGTAAAAAATTAATTATATTTTTTTTCTACTCCATCAAAGAATTTTAGGTTTTTCCCCACTAAAATACAAAGTTAAAAGACTATAATCCACGACATATATTTTATATAATATAGGTCAAAATTAAAATAAATATTCAAGCTAACGTTTATTCATATTTACCATTTTCACATTTAATTATGGTCAATTAGATGTAAATATATTCAATATTTTTCTTCTCCATCACCAAATTTCATGTTTCTTCTTCACTAAGCCACATAGTTAAAAGACTATAAATGAATAACAAATAAATTCTATCTACGCGGGTAATCACTAAAATTAAATATTTCAGCTCAACGTTATTTGTATTCACCATAATCACATTGTATTATAGTATAATATATGTAAAACATTTCTATATTTTTCTTCTTCTCTCCATCACCAAAATTTTGGTTTCTTCCCATCTAAGAAACTAAGTTAAGAGACTACAAATGAATGACCCATAATTTATACATATCCATAAAAGTTAAAATTATACAATCAAGCTCAATATTGTTTATGTTCATCGTATTCACATTGACTTATGATGTATTACTTAAAAAAATATTCAATATTTTTCATCACCATCATATGGTAATGGAGAAGAAACATATTGAATATATTTACATCTAATATACTTAAATTCAATGTGAATACAGTAAATAACAATAAATTTTAGCTTGAATATTTATTTTAATTATTACCTATTTTATTAAAAATACATGTCATGGATTATAGTCTTTTAACTTTATTTTTTAGTGGGGAAAAACCTAAAATTTGTGATGAATTAGAAAAATAAAATATAATTATTCTTAAACATCTACTATAGTGTATTATGATTTTTGCTTATTAACAAAAAACAGAAAACTTTGGGATGGTGAAGAAAAATATTGAATATTTTTAGATTTAATATACCGTAAGTCAATGTGAACACGATGAATATAGACAATATGGAGCTTGATTATTTTATTTTAATTCTTACGGATATGTATAAATTATGGGTCATTCATTTGTAGACTCTTAACTTAGTTTCTTAGACGTGAAGAAAACAAAATTTTGGTGATGGAGAAGAAGAAAAATATAGAAATTGTTTACATCTATTATACCATAATACAATGTGATTATGGTGAATACAAATAACTTTGAGATTGAATATTTAATTTTAGTGATTACCCGTGTAGATATAATTTATTTGTCATTCATTCATTGTTTTTTTAACAATGTCGCTTACTGGTGAAGAAACATGAAATTTGGTGATGGAGAAGAAACATTATGAATATATTTACATCTAATTTACGATAAGTAAATTTGAAAACAGTAAATATCAATAAATTTGAGCTTGATTATTTATTTTAATTATTACCTATTTTATAAAAAGTACATGTCATGGATTATAGCCTTTTAACTTTGTTTTTTTAATGGGGAAAAACCTAATATTTTGTGATGGAGTAGAAAAATGAAATATAATTAATTTTTTACATCTACTATAGTGTATTATCATTTTTTCCTAGTGATAAAAAAACATAAAATTTTGGGATGGTGAAGAAACAAATTGAATATTTTCATATGTAATATACCATAAGTCAATGTGAATGCGACGAATGTAAATAATATTGAGATTGATTATTTTATTTTATTTGTTATGAAAATGTAAATTATGGGTCATTCATTTGTAGTCTCTTAACTTAGTTTCTTAGAGGTGAAGAAACCAAAATTTTGGTGACTGAGCAGAACAAAAATATAGAAATTGTTTACATCTATTATATCATCTTACAATTTGATTATGGTGACCACAAATAACATTGAGCTTTAATACTTAAATTTGACCTTGGTTATTTAATATTAATTCTTACATATATTATATAAAATATATGTCATGGATTATAGTCTTTTAACTTTCTTTTTTATTGGGGAAAACCCTCAAATTTTGAGATGGAGTAGAAAAATAAATTTTAACTAATTTTTTACATCTACTATAGTGTTTTATGTTTGTTGCTTAGCGATAAAAAAACCTAAAAGTTTGGGATGGTGAAGAAAAATGTTGAATACTTTTAGATGTAATATAGCATAGGTCAATGTGAATACGATGAATATAAACAATATTGAGCTTAATTATTTAATTATAATTATTATGCATATGTATAAATTATGGGTCATTCATTTGTAGTCTCTTAACTTAGTTTTTTAGAGGTGAAGAAACTAAAATTTTGGTGATGGAGCGGAAGAAAAATATAGAAATTATTTACATCTATTATATCATAATACAATTTGATTATGGTGAACACAAATAACATTGAGCTTATATATTTAATTTTAGTGATTGCCCATGTAGATATAATGTATTTGTCATTCATTTATAGTCTTTTAACTCTATGGCTTAGTGATGAAGAAACATGAAATATGGTAATGGAGAAGAAACATATTGAATATATTTACATCTAATATACTTAAATTCAATGTGAATACAGTAAATAACAATAAATTTTAGCTTGAATATTTATTTTAATTATTACCTATTTTATTAAAAATACATGTCATGGATTATAGTCTTTTAACTTTATTTTTTAGTGGGGAAAAACCTAAAATTTGTGATGAATTAGAAAAATAAAATATAATTATTCTTAAACATCTACTATAGTGTATTATGATTTTTGCTTATTAACAAAAAACATTAAACTTTGGGATGGTGAAGAAAAATATTGAATATTTTTAGATTTAATATACCGTAAGTCAATGTGAACACGATGAATATAGACAATATGGAGCTTGATTATTTTATTTTAATTCTTACGGATATGTATAAATTATGGGTCATTCATTTGTAGTCTCTTAACTTAGTTTCTTAGACGTGAAGAAACCAAAATTTTGGTGATGGAGAAGAAGAAAAATATAGAAATTGTTTACAAGCAAAGTTCTCAAACACATACAATTCTCAAATATGGTGTTACATTGGATAATAGGCATGTCATTCCATACAACACTAGACTACTCCTGAAATATGAGACTCACATCAACATGAAGTGGTGTAACCAAATTACCCCAATCAAGTACCTTTTCAAGTTCATCCACAAAGGATATGATAGAATAACTACCACAGGTTTTCCTGCTTTAAATTCTTCTTCAAATTCCGAGAACGTAATTGATGAGATTAATGAATATCTTGACTGTAGGTATGTTTCACCAAATGAGGCACGTTGTAAGATATTTTCTTGCAAAATACTTGGGAGAAAGTATGCCGTAGAACGCATGTTTTACCATCTTATAGGTGAGAAAACTGTGAATTATACTGATTTCGAAAGGATGGAGAATATTTAGGAAAAGGCAAGTGTTACAGAATCTATGTGCAGTTCATGGTTAATTGCAAATACATAATATGAAGAGGCACAAAGTTTAACAAATGGATAATTTGTGAGCAAATTCGTTTACATAACTTTTCACTCTGTTTTTTTGTGGGGAAAAATCTAAAATTTTGTGATGGAGTTGAAAGATAAAATTTAATTAATTTTTTACACCTACTGTAGTCTATTATGTTTGGTTCTTAGTGATGAAAAAAATCTAAGACTTTGGGATGGTGAAGAAATAACCTAAAATATTTGTCATTCATTTATAGCCTTTTAACGTTGTGGCTAACTGACGAAGAAACATGAAATTTTATGATGGAGAAGAAACATATTGAACATAATTACATTCAATTTACCATAATTCAATGTGAAAAAGGTAAATATAAATAAGTATGAGCATAATTATTTAATGTTATTTTTTTCCTATATTATATAAAATATATGGCATGGATATAGTCTTTTAACTCTGTTTTTCTACTCAATCACAAAATCTTATTTTTTACCCACTAAAAAACAAAGTTAAAAATTCTACAATCCATGACATATTTTTTTTTATAAAATAGGTAATAAATAAAATAAATAATCAAGCTACAATTTATTTATATTTACCATTTTCACATTCAATTATGGTTTATTAGATGTAAACATATTCAATATGATTCTTCTCCGTCCCCAAATTTCATGTTTCTTCTTTAGTTAGCCACAGAGTTAAAAGGCTATAAATGAATGACAAACGAATTATATCTACATGGGTAATCACTAAAATTAAATATTTAAGCTCAATGTTATTTGTGTGGACCATAATCACATTGTATTATGGTAAAATAGATGTAACAAATTTTTATATTTTTCTTCTACTCGATCACCAAAATTGTAGTTTCTTAGCCTCTAATCAACTAAGTTAAGAGACTACAAATGAATGACCCATAATTTATACGTATGCATAACAATTAAAATTAAATTTTCAAGCTCAATATTGTTTATATTCATCGTATTCACACTGACTTATGGTATATTACATCTAAAAATATTGAATACTTTTCTTTACCATTCCAACGTTTTAGGTTTTTTTATCACTAAGCAAAAAACATAATAGACTGCAGCAGATGTAAAAACATAATTATATTTTATATTCTTCTCCATCACAAAATTTTAGGTTTTTCCGCACTAAAAAACAAAGTTAAAAGACTATAATGCATGAGATATATTTTTTATAAAATAGGTAATACTTAAAATAAATAATAAAGCTAGAATTTATTTATATTTACCATTTTCACATTGAATTATGGTTTATTAGATTTAAACATATTCAAAATGATTCTTCTCCGTCACCAAATTTCATGTTTCTTCTTTAGTTAGCCACAGAGTTAAAAGACTATAAATGAATGACAAATGAATTATATCTACATGGTTAATCACTAAAAATCAAGCTAAATATTGTTTAGATTCATCCTATTCACATTGCCTTATGGTATATTACATCTAAAAATATTCAATATTTTTCTTCACCGTCCTAAAGTTTTAGATTTTTGTATCACTAAGCAAAATTCATAATACACTATAGTAGATGTAAAAAATTAATTATATTTTAATTTTCTACTCCATCACAAAAATTTAGGTTTTTCCAAACTAAAAAAAAAAAGTTAAAAGACTATAATCTATGACATATATTTTTGATAAAATAGGTAATAATTAAAATAAATAATCCAGCTAAATTTTATTGATATTTACCGTTTTCACATTGAATTATGGTAAATTAGATGTAAATATATTGAATATGTTTCCTCTCAATCACCAAATTTCATGTTTCTTCGTTACTAAGCCACAGATTGAAAAGACTATAAATGAATGAGAAATAAATTATATCTACACGGGTAATCTCTAAAATTAATTATTTAAGCTCAATGTTATTTGTGTTTACCATAATCACATTGTATTATGGTATAATAGATGTAAAAAAATATCTATATTTTTCTTCTTCTCCATCACCAAACTTATGGTTTCTTCACCTCTAACAAACTAAGTTAAGAGACTACAAATAAATGACCCATAATTTATACATATGCATAACAATTAAAATAAAATAATCAAGCTCAATATTATTTATATTCATCGTATTCACATTGACTTATGCTATATTACATCTAAAAACATTCAATATTTTTCTTCACCATCCTAAAGTTTTAGGTTTTTTATTCACTAAGCAAAAATCATAATACAATATAGTAGCTCTAAAAAAATTAATTACAATTTATTTTTCTACTCCATCACAAAATTTTAGGTTTTTCCACACAAAAAAAAAGTTAAAAGTCTACAACCCACGACATATATTTTTTATAAAATAGGTAATAATTAAAATAAACAATCAAGCTAAAACTTATTGATATTTACCATTTTCACGTTAAATTATGGTAAATTAGATGTAATTATATTCAATATGTTTCTTCTCCATCACTAAATTTCATGTTTCTTCACCAGTAAGCCACAGAGTTAAAAAAACAATGAATGAATGACAAATAAATTATATTTACACGATTAATCACTTAAATTAAAAATTAAAACTCAAAGTTTTTTGTAATCACAATAATCACATTGTATTATGGTATAATAGATGTAAATAATATCTATATTTTTCTTCTTCTCCGTCACCAAACTTATGGTTTCTTCACCTCTAAGAGACTAAGTTAAGAGACTACAAATAAATGACCCAAAATTTATACATATGCATAACAATTAAAAAAAATAATCAAGCTCAATATTGTTTATATTCATCGTATTCACATTGACTTATTCTATATTACATCTAAAAATATTCAATATTTTTCTTCACATCCCAAAGTTTTAGGTTTTTTTATCACTAAGAAAAAAACATAATACACTATAGTAGATGTAAAAAATTAATAATATTTTATTTTTCTACTCCATCACAAAATTTTAGGTTTTTCCCACTAAAAAAAAATTAAAAGACTATAATTCATGACACATATTTTTAATAAAATTGGTAATAATTAAAATAAATAATCAAGCTAAATTTTATTGATATTTACCATTTTCACATTGAATTATGGTAAATTAAATGTAAATATATTCAATATGTTTCTTCTACATCACCAAATTTCATTTTTCTTCGTCACTAAGCCACACAGTTAAAAGACTATAAATGAATGAGAAATAAATTATATCTACACGGGTAATCACTAAAATTAAATATTTAAGCTCAATGTTATTTGTGTTTACCTTAATCAAATTGTTTTAAGATATAATAGATGTAAAAAAATATTTATATTTTTCTTCTTCTCCGTCACCAAACTTATGGTTTCTTCACCTCTAAGAGACTAAGTTAAGAGACTACAAATAAATGACCCATAATTTATACATATGCATAACAATTAAAAAAATCATCAAGCTCAATATTGTTTATATTCATCGTATTCACATTGACTTATTCTATATTACATCTAAAAATATTCAATATTTTTCTTCACATCCCAAAGTTTTAGGTTTTTTTATCACTAAGAAAAAAACATAATACACTATAGTAGATGTAAAAAACTAATAATATTTTATTTTTCTACTCCATCACAAAATTTTAGGTTTTTCCCACTAAAAAAAAAGTTAAAAGACTATAATCCATGACACATATTTTTAATAAAATTGGTATTAATTAAAATAAATAATCAAGCTAAATTTTATTGATATTTACCATTTTCACATTGAATTATGGTAAATTAGATGTAAATATATTCAATATGTTTCTTCTACATCACCAAATTTCATTTTTCTTCGTCACTAAGCCACACAGTTAAAAGACTATAAATGAATGAGAAATAAATTATATCTACACGGGTAATCACTAAAATTAAATATTTAAGCTCAATGTTATTTGTGTTTACCTTAATCAAATTGTTTTAAGATATATTAGATGTAAAAAATTTCTATATTTTTCTTCTGCTCCATCAGCAAAATTTTGGTTCTTCACCTCTAAGAAATTATGTTAAGAGACTAAAAATGAATGACCCATAATTTATACATATGCATAACAATTAAAATTAAATAATCAAGCTAAATATTGTTTAGATTCATCCTATTCACATTGCCTTATGGTAAATTAAAATAAAAAAAAGTTAAAAGACTATAATCCATGACACATATTTTTAATAAAATTGGTAATAATTAAAATAAATAATCAAGCTAAATTTTATTGATATTTACCTTTTTCACATTGAATTATGGTAAATTATATGTAAATATATTCAATATGTTTCTTCTCCATCATGAAATTTCATGTTTCTTCGTTAGTAAGCCACAAAATTAAAAGACTAAAAATGAATGACAAACATTTTAGGTTTTTTCTTCACCATCCCAAAGTCTTAGGTTTTTTATCACTAAGAACCAAACATAATAGACTATAGCATGTGTAAAAAATTAATTATAATTTTTTTTTCAACTCCATCACAAAATTTTAGGTTTATCCCCATGAAAAAAACAAAGTTAAAAGACTATAATCCATGACTTATATTTTATATAATATAGGTAGAAATTTAAATTAAATAATCAAGCACAAATTAATTTATATTTTCCTTTTTCACATTGAATTATGGTAAATTAGATTTAAATATATTCAATATGTTTATTCTCCATCACTAAATTTCATGTTTCTTCGTCAGTCAGCCACAGAGTTAAAAGACTATAAATAAATGACAAATATTTTAGGTTTTTTCTTCACCATCCCAAAGTCTTATATTTTTTAGAAGGCTAAAAACCAAACATAATAGAGTATAGTAGGTATAAAAAATTAATTAAATTTTATTTTTCAACTCCATCGCAAAATTTTAGGTTTATCCCCACGAAAAAACAAAGTTAAAAGACTATAATCCATGACTTATATTTTATATAATATAGGTAAAAATTTAAATTAAGTAATCAGGCTCAAAGTTATTTATATTTACCATTTTAACGTTGAATTATGGTAATTAGATGTAAATATATTCGATATGTTTCTTCTCTATCACGAAATTTCATGTTTCTTCGTCAATAAGCCACAGAATTCAAAGACTATAAATTAATGACCAATAATTTAGGTTTTTTCTTCACCATCCTAAAGTCTTAGGTTTTTATTATCACTAAGCACCTAAAATAATAGACTATAGTAGGTGTAAAAAATTAATTATATTTTATTTTTCAACTCCATCACAAAATTTTAGGTTTATCCCCAAGAAAAAACAAAGTTAAAAGACTATAATCCATGACTTATATTTTATATAATATAGGTAAAAATTAAAATTAAGTAATCAGGCTCAAACTTATATATATTTACATTTTTCACGTTGAATTATATAATTATATGTAAATATATTCAATATGTTTCTTCTCCATCATGAAATTTCATGTTTCTTCGTTAGTAAGCCATAAAATTAAAAGACTAAAAATGAATGACAAACATTTTAGGTTTTTTCTTCACCATCCCAAAGTCTTAGGTTTTTTATCACTAAGAACCAAACATAATAGACGATAGTAGGTGTAAAAAATTAATTATAATTTATTTTTCAACTCCATCACAAAATTTTAGGTTTATCCCCATGAAAAAAACAAAGGTAAAAGACTATAATCCATGACTTATATTTTATATAATATAGGTAGAAATTTAAATTAAATAATCAAGCACAAATTAATTTATATTTTCCTTTTTCACATTGAATTATGGTAAATTAGATGTAAATATATTCAATATGTTTATTCTCCATCACTAAATTTCATGTTTCTTCGTCAGTCAGCCACAAAGTTAAAAGACTATAAATAAATGACAAATATTTTAGGTTTTTTCTTCACCATCCCAAAGTCTTATATTTTTTAGAAGGCTAAAAACCAAACATAATAGAGTATAGTAGGTATAAAAAATTAATTAAATTTTATTTTTCAACTCCATCACAAAATTTTAGGTTTTTCCCCACGAAAAAACAAAGTTAAAAGACTATAATCCATGACTTATATTTTATATAATATAGGTAAAAATTTAAATTAAGTAATCAGGCTCAAAGTTATTTATATTTACCATTTTAACGTTGAATTATGGTAATTAGATGTAAATATATTCGATATGTTTCTTCTCTATCACGAAATTTCATGTTTCTTCGTCAATAAGCCACAGAATTCACAGACTATAAATGAATGACCAATAATTTAGGTTTTTTCTTCACCATCCTAAAGTCTTATGTTTTTATTATCACTAAGCACCTAAAATAATAGACTATAGTAGGTGTAAAAAATTAATTATATTTTATTTTTCAACTCCATCACAAAATTTTAGGTTTATCCCCAAGAAAAAACAAAGTTAAAAGACTATAATCCATGACTCATATTTTATATAATATAGGTAAAAATTAAAATTAAGTAATCAGGCTCAAACTTATATATATTTACATTTTTCACGTTGAATTATATAATTATATGTAAATATATTCAATATGTTTCTTCTCCATCATGAAATTTCATGTTTCTTCGTTAGTAAGCCACAGAATTAAAAGACTAAAAATGAATGACAAACATTTTAGGTTTTTTCTTCACCATCCCAAAGTCTTAGGTTTTTTTATCACTAAGAACCAAACATAATAGACTATAGTAGGTGTAAAAAATTAATTATATTTTATTTTTCAACTCCATCACAAAATTTTAGGTTTATCCCCATGAAAAAAACAAAGGTAAAAGACTATAATCCATGACTTATATTTTATATAATATAGGTAGAAATTTAAATTAAATAATCAAGCACAAATTAATTTATATTTTCCTTTTTCACATTGAATTATGGTAAATTAGATGTAAATATATTCAATATGTTTATTCTCCATCACTAAATTTCATGTTTCTTCGTCAGTCAGCCACAAAGTTAAAAGACTATAAATAAATGACAAATATTTTAGGTTTTTTCTTCACCATCCCAAAGTCTTATATTTTTTAGAAGGCTAAAAACCAAACATAATAGAGTATAGTAGGTATAAAAAATTAATTAAATTTTATTTTTCAACTCCATCACAAAATTTTAGGTTTTTCCCCACGAAAAAACAAAGTTAAAAGACTATAATCCATGACTTATATTTTATATAATATAGGTAAAAATTTAAATTAAGTAATCAGGCTCAAAGTTATTTATATTTACCATTTTAACGTTGAATTATGGTAATTAGATGTAAATATATTCGATATGTTTCTTCTCTATCACGAAATTTCATGTTTCTTCGTCAATAAGCCACAGAATTCACAGACTATAAATGAATGACCAATAATTTAGGTTTTTTCTTCACCATCCTAAAGTCTTATGTTTTTATTATCACTAAGCACCTAAAATAATAGACTATAGTAGGTGTAAAAAATTAATTATATTTTATTTTTCAACTCCATCACAAAATTTTAGGTTTATCCCCAAGAAAAAACAAAGTTAAAAGACTATAATCCATGACTCATATTTTATATAATATAGGTAAAAATTAAAATTAAGTAACCAGGCTCAAACTTATATATATTTACATTTTTTACGTTGAATTATATAATTATATGTAAATATATTCAATATGTTTCTTCTCCATCATGAAATTTCATGTTTCTTCGTTAGTAAGCCACAAAATTAAAAGACTAAAAATGAATGACAAACATTTTAGGTTTTTTCTTCACCATCCCAAAGTCTTAGGTTTTTTATCACTAAGAACCAAACATAATAGACGATAGTAGGTGTAAAAAATTAATTATAATTTATTTTTCAACTCCATCACAAAATTTTAGGTTTATCCCCATGAAAAAAACAAAGGTAAAAGACTATAATCCATGACTTATATTTTATATAATATAGGTAGAAATTTAAATTAAATAATCAAGCACAAATTAATTTATATTTTCCTTTTTCACATTGAATTATGGTAAATTAGATGTAAATATATTCAATATGTTTATTCTCCATCACTAAATTTCATGTTTTTAGTGGGGAAAAACCCAAAAAATTTTGATGGATTAGAAAAAGAAAATATAATTATTTTTTACTCCTACTATTGTCTATTATGCTTGGTGCTTAGTGATAAAAAAAACCTAAGACTTTGGGATGGTGAAGAAAAAACCTAAAATATTCGTTATTCTTTTATAGTCTTTTAACTCTCTTGCTTACTGAGGAAGAAACATGAAATTCGGTGATGGAGAAGAAACATATTGAATATATTTTCATCTAATTTATCATAATTCAATGTGTAAAAGGTAAATATCAATAAGTTTCAGCTTCATTATTTAATTTTAATTTTTACCTATATTATATAAAATATATGTCATGGATTATAATCTTTAAACTTTGTTTTAAGTGCAGAAAAACCGAAAATTTTATGATGGACTTGAAAAATAAAATAGAATTATTTTTACACCTACTATAGTCTATTATGTTTGGTGCTTAGTGATAAAAAAAACATAAGACTTTAGGATGGTGAAGAAAAAACCTCAAATATTCGTCATTCATTTATAGTCTTTTAACTCTCTGGCTTACTGACGAAGAAACATAAAATTTTGTATGGAGAAGAAACATATTGAATATATTTACATCTAATTTACCGTAATTCAATGTGAAAAAGGTAAATATAAATAATTTTGAGCTTCATTATTAATTTTAATTTTTACCTATATTATATAAAATATATGTCATGGATTATAGTCTTTAAAATTTGTTTTTTAGTGGGGAAAAACCCAAAAATTTATGATGGATTAGAAAAAGAAAATATAATTATTTTTTACTCCTACTAATGTCTATTATGTTTGGTGCTTAGTGATAAAAAAACCTAAGACTTTGGGATGGTGAAGAAAAAACCTAAAATATTTGTCATTCATTTATAGTCTTTTAACTTTGTGGCTTACTGACGAAGAAACATAAAATTTTGTATGGAGAAGAAAACCTAAATTAAAGACTATAGTAATTCATTTTTTACTCCTAAAATATTCGTAAATAACCTCAAATATTCGTCATTCATTTATAGTCTTTTAACTCTGTGGCTTACTGACGAAGAAACATAAAATTTTGTATGGAGAAGAAACATATTGAATATATTTACATTTAATTTACCGTAATTCAATGTGAAAAAGATAAATATAAATAATTTTGAGCTTCATTATTAATTTTAATTTTTACCTATATTATATAAAATATATGTCATGGATTATAGTCTTTAAACTTTCTTTTTAGTGGGGAAAAACCAAAAAATTTAGGATGGATTTGAAAATGAAAATATAATTCTTTTTTCTCCTACTATAGTCTATTATGTTTGGTTCTTATTGATGAAAAAAACCTAAGACTTTGGGATGGTGAAGAAAAAAACTAAAATATTCGTTATTCTTTTATAGTCTTTTAACTCTGTGGCTTATTGAGGAAGAAACATGAAATTCGGTGATGGAGAAGAAACATATTGAATATATTTTCATTTAATTTATCATAATTCAATGTGTAAAAGGTAAATATAAATAATTTTGAGCTTCATTATTAATTTTAATTTTTACCTATATTATATAAAATATATGTCATGGATTATAGTCTTTAAACTTTGTTTTTTAGTGGGGAAAAACCCAAAAACTTATGATGGATTAGAAAAAGAAAATATAATTATTTTTTACTCCTACTATTGTCTATTATGTTTGGTGCTTAGTGATAAAAAAACCTAAGACTTTGGGATGGTGAAGAAAAAACCTAATATATTTGTCATTCATTTATAGTCTTTTAACTCTGTGGCTTACTGACGAAGAGACATAAAATTTTGTATGGAGAAGAAACATATTGAATATATTTACATTTAATTTACCGTAATTCAATGTGAAAAAGGTAAATATAAATAATTTTGAGCTTCATAACTAATTTTAATTTTTACCTATATTATATAAAATATATGTCATTGATTATAGTCTTTAAACTTTGTTTTTTAGTGGGGAAAAACCAAAAAATTTATGATGGATTAGAAAAAGAAAATATAATTATTTTTTACTCCTACTATTGTCTATTATGTTTGGTTCTTATTGATGAAAAAAACCTAAGACTTTGGGATGGTGAAGAAAAAAACTAAAATATTCGTTATTCTTTTATAGACTTTAACTCTCTTGAAATATATTCAATATGTTTCTTCTCCATCACCAAATTTCATGTTTCTTCGTAACTAAGCCACATATTTAAAAGACTATAAGTGAATGACAAATAAATTATATCTACATGGATAATCACTAAAATCAAATATTTAAAATGAATTTAATTTGTATTCACTATAATCACATTGTATTATGGTATAATATATGTAAAACATTTCAATATTTTTCTTCTTCTCCATCACCAAAATTTTGGTTTCTTCACCTCTAAGATACAAATAACGTTGAGATTGAATATTTAATTTTAGTGATTACCCACGTGCATATAATTTACTTGTCATTCATTCATAGTTTTTTAACTCTGTGGCTTACTGGCGAAGAAACATGAAATTTGGTGATGGAGAAGAAACATGTTGAATATATTTACATCTAATAAACCATAATTCAATGTGAAAATGGTAAATATCAATAAATTTCAGCTTGATTATTTATTTTAATTATTACCTAGTTTTATTAAAAATACATGTCATGGATTATAGTCTTTTAACTTTGTATATTAGTAAGGAAAATCCTTAAATTTTGTGATGGAGTAGAAAATAAATATAATTAATTTTTTACATCTACTGTAGTCTGTTATGTTTTTTGTTTAGTGATAAAAAAACATAACACTTTGGGATGTTGAATAAAAATATTGAATATTTTTAGATGTAATATACCATAAGTCAATGTGAATACGATGAATATAAATAATATTGAGCTTGATTATTTTATATTAATTGATATGCATATGTATAAATTATGGGTCATTAATTTGTAGTCTCTTAAATTAGTTTCTTAGAGGTACATCTATTATACCATAATACAATGTGATTATAGTGAATACAAATAACATTGAGCTTAAATTTTAAATTTTAGTGATTTCCCATGTATATATAATTTATTTTTCATTCATTTATAGTCTTTTAACTCCGTAACTTAGTGACGAAGAAACATGAAATTCGGTGATAGAGAAGAAACATATGGAATATATTTACATCTAATATATCATGATTCAATTTGAAAATGGTAATTATAAATAAATTCTAGCTTGACTATTTATATTAAATATTACGTATTTTGTAAACAATATATGTCATGGATTATAGTCTATTAACTTTGTTTTTTAGTGGGGAAAAACCTAAAATTTTGTGATCGAGTAGAAAATTAAAATATCATTAATTTTTTTCATTGACTATATTCTATTATATTTGTTGCTTAGTGATAAAATAACCAAAAACATTTGGACGGTGAAGAAAAATATTGAATATTTTTCGATGTAATACACCATAAGTCAATGTGAATACGATGAATAGAAACAATATTGAGCTTGATTATTTAATTTTAATTCTTATTCATATGTATAAATTATGGGTCATGCATTTTTAGTCTCTTAACTTAGTTTCTTAGAGGTGAAGAAACAAAAATTTTGGTGATGGAGAAGAACAAAAATATAGAAATTTTTTAGATCTATTATACCATAATACAATGTGATTATTGTGAACACAAATAACATTGAGCTTAAATATTTAATTTTAGTGATTACCCATGTAGATATATTTTATTTGTCATTCATTTATAGTCTTTTAACTCTGTGGCTTAGTGACGAAGAAACATGAAATTCGGTGATCGAGAAGAAACATATTGTATATATTTATATCTAATTTACAATAATTTAGTGTGAAAATGGTAAATATCAATAAATTTTAGCTTGACTATTTTGTTTTAATTGTTACCTATTTTATATAAAATATATGTCATGAGTTATAGTCTTTTAACTTTGTTTTTTAGGGGGAAAAACCTAAAATTTTGTGGTCGAGTAGAAAATTAAAATATAATTAATTTTTTTTCATTGACTATAGTCTATTATATTTCTTGCTTAGTGTTAAAAAAAGTCAAAAACTTTGGGACGGTGAAGAAAAATATTGAATATTTTTAGATGTAATACACCATAAGTCAATGTGAATACGATGAATATAAACAATATTGAGCTTGATTATTTAATTTTAATTGTTATTCTTTTGTATAAGTTATGGGTCATTCATTTTTAGTCTCATAAATTACTTTCTTAGAGGTGAAGAAACCAAAATTTTGCTGATGCAGAAGAAGTAATATATAGAAATTTTTTAGATCTATTATACCATAATACAATGTGATTATTGTGACTACAAATAACATTGAGCTTAAATATTTAATTTTAGTGATTATGTATGTAGATATATTTTATTTGTCATTCATTTACAGTCATTTAACTTTGGGCTTAGTGACGAAGAAACATGAAATTCGGTGGTCGAGAAGAAACATATTGTATATATTTATATCTAATTTACAATAATTCAATGAGAAAATGGTAAATATCAATAAATTTTAGCTTGATTATTTTGTTTCAATTGTTACCTATTTTATATAAAATATATGTCATGAGTTAAAGTCTTTTAACTTTGTTTTTTAGTGGGGAAAAACCTAAAATTTTGTGATCTAGTAGAAAATTAAAATATCATTAATTTTTTTCATTGACTATAGTCTATTATATTTGTTGCTTAGTGATAAAATAACCAAAAACATTGGGCCGGTGAAGAAAAATATTGAATATTTTTCGATGTAATACACCATAAGTCAATGTGAATACGATGAATATAAACAATATTGAGCTTGATTATTTAATTTTAATTGTTATTCATATGTATAAATTATGGGTCATTAATTTGTAGTCTCCTAACTTAGTTTGTTAGAGGTGAAGAAACCAAAATTTTGGTGATGGAAAAGAGCAAAAATATAAAATTTGTTTTGATCTATTATACTATAATACAATGTAATTATTGTGAACACAAATAACATTGAGCTTAAATATTTAATTTTAGTGATTACCCATGTAGATATATTTTATTTGTCATTCATTTATAGTCTTTTAACTATGTGGCTTAGTGACGAAGAAACATGAAATTCGGTGATCGAGAAGAAACATATTGTATGTATTTAACTCTAATTTACAATAATTCAGTGATAAAATGGTAAATATCAATAAATTTTAGCTTGATTATTTTGTTTTAATTGTTACCAATTTTATATAAAATATATGTCATGAGTTAAAGTCTTTTAACTTTGTTTTTTAGTGTGGAAAAACCTAAAATTTTGTGATCGAGTAGAAAATTAAAATATCATTAATTTTTTTCATTGACTATAGTTTATTATATTTGTTGCTTAGTGATAAAATAACCAAAAACATTGGGACGGTGAAGAAAAATATTGAATATTTTTCGATGTAATACACCATAAGTCAATGTGAATACGATGAATAGAAACAATATTGAGCTTGACTATTTAATTTTAATTGTTATTCTTATGTATAAATTATGGGTCATTCATTTGTAGTCTCTTAAATTAGTTTCTCAGAGGTGAAGAAACCAAAATTTTGGTGATGCAGAAGAAGTAATATATAGAAATTTTTTAGATCTATTATACCATAATACAATGTGATTATTGTTAACACAAATAACATTGAGCTTAAATATTTAATTTTATTGATTATCCATGTAGATATATTTTATTTGTCATTCATTTATAGTCTTTTAACTCTGTGGATCAGTGACGAAGAAACATGAAATTCGGTGATCGAGAAGAAACATATTGTATATATTTACATCTAATTTAATATAATTCAATGATAAAATGGTAAATATCAATAAATTTTAGCTTGATTATTTTGTTTTAATTGTTACCTATTTTATATACAATATATGTCATGAATTATAGTCTTTTAACTTTGTTTTTTAATGGGGAAAAACCTAAAATTTTGTGATCGAGTAGAAAATTAAAATATAATTAATTTTTTTCATTGACTATAGTCTATTATATTTGTTTCTTAGTGATTAAAAAACCAAAAACTTTGGAAGGGTGAAGAAAAATATTGAATATTTTTAGATGTAATACACGATAAGTCAATGTGAATACGATGAATATAAACAATATTGAGCTTGATTATTTAATTTTAATTGTTATTCATATGTATAAATTATGGGTCATTCATTTGTAGTCTCTTAACTTAGTTTCTTATAGGTGAAGAAACCAAAATTTTGGTGATGGAGAAGAACAAAAATATAGAAATTTTTTAGATCTATTATACCATAATACAATGTCATTATTGTGAACACAAATAACATTGCGCTTAAATATTTAATTTTAGTGATTACCCATGTAGATGTTTTTTATATGTCATTCATTTATAGTCTTGTAACTCTGTGGATTAGTGACGAAGAAACATGAAATTCGGTGATCGAGAAGAAAGAGATTGTATATATTTACATCTAATTTACAATAATTCAGTTTGAAAATGGTAAATATCAATAAATTTTAGCTTGATTATTTTGTTTTAATTTTTACCTATTTTATATAAAATATATGTCATGAATTATAGTCTTTTAACTTTGTTTTTTAGTGGGGAAATACCTAAAATTTTGTGATCGAGTAGAAAATTAAAATATAATTAATTTTTTTCATTGACTATAGTCTATTATATTTCTTGCTTAGTGATAAAAAAACCAAAAACTTTGGGACGGTGAAGAAAAATATTGAATATTTTTAGATGTAATTCACCATAAGTCAATGTGAATATGATGAATATAAACAATATTGAGCTTGATTATTTAATTTTAATTGTTATTCTTATGTATAAATTATGGGTCATTCATTTGTAGTCTCTTAAATTAGTTTCTCAGAGGTGAAGAAACCAATGGTGATGCAGAAGAAGTAATATATAGAAATTTTTTAGATCTATTATACCATAATACAATGTGATTATTGTTAACACAAATAACATTGAGCTTAAATATTTAATTTTATTGATTATCCATGTAGATATATTTTATTTGTCATTCATTTATAGTCTTTTAACTCTGTGGATTAGTGACGAAGAAACATGAAATTCGATGATCGAGAAGAAACATATTGTATATATCTACATCTAATTTAATATAATTCAATTATAAAATGGTAAATATCAATAAATTTTAGCTTGATTATTTTTTTTAATTGTTACCTATTTTATATACAATATATGTCATGAATTATAGTCTTTTAACTTTGTTTTTTAATGGGGAAAAACCTAAAATTTTGTGATCGAGTAGAAAATTAAAATATAATTAATTGTTTTCATTGACTATAGTCTATTATATTTGTTTCTTAGTGATTAAAAAACCAAAAACTTTGGAAGGGTGAAGAAAAATATTGAATATTTTTAGATGTAATACACGATAAGTCAATGTGAATATGATGAATATAAACAATATTGAGCTTGATTATTTAATTTTAATTGTTATTCATATGTATAAATTATGGGTCATTCATTTGTAGTCTCTTAACTTAGTTTCTTATAGGTGAAGAAACCAAAATTTTGGTGATGGAGAAGAACAAAAATATAGAAATTTTTTAGATCTATTATACCATAATACAATGTCATTATTGTGAACACAAATAACATTGCGCTTAAATATTTAATTTTAGTGATTACCCATGTAGATGTATTTTATTTGTCATTCATTTATAGTCTTGTAACTCTGTGGATGCGTCTTCTTCATCACCAAATTTCTTGTTTCTTCGTCAGTAAGCCACAGAGTTAAACGACTATAAATGAATGACAAATAAATTATATCAAAAATGGGTAATCACTAAAATTAAATATTTAAGCTATAAGTTATTTGTGTTTACCATAATCACGTTGTATTGTGGTATAATAGATGTAAAAAAATTCTATATTTTTCTTCTTCTCCATCACCAAAATTTTGGTTTCTTAACCTCTATGAAACTAAATTAAGAGACTACAAATGAATGACCCCTAATTTATACATATGTATAACAATTCAAATTAAATAGTAAAGCCCAATATTTTTTAGATTCATCGAATCCAAATTGACTTATGGTATATTACATCCAAAAATATTCAATATGTTTCTTAACCATCCCAAAGTTTTAGGTTTTTTTATCACTATTCAAAATACATAATAGACTATAGTAAATGTAAAAAAATTAATTTGTATTTTACTTTTCTACTACACGTAATTTTAGGTTTTTGCCCACTAAAAAACAAAGTTAAAAGGCTATAATCCATGACATATTTTTTTTATAAAATAGGTAACAATTAAAATATATGATCAAGCTAGAATTTATTTATATTTACCATTTTCACATTGAACTATGATTTATTAGATGTAAATATATTCAATATGCTTCTTCTTCATCACCAAATTTCTTGTTTCTTCGTCAGTAAGCCACAGAGTTAAACGACTATAAATGAATGACAAATAAATTATATCAAAAATGGGTAATCACTAATATTAAATATTTAACTTCAAATTTATTTGTGTTCACCATAACCACATTGTATTATGGTATAATAGATGTAAAAAAAATCTATATTTTTCTTCTTCTCCATCACCAAAATTTTGGTTTCTTAACCTCTAAGAAACTAAGTAAAGAGACTACAAGTGAATGACCCGTAATTTATACATATGCATAACAATTCAAATTAAATAGTAAAGCTCAATATTTTTTATATTCATCGAATCCAAATTGACTTATGGTATATTACATCCAAAAATATTCAATATGTTTCTTCACCATCCCAAAGTTTTAGGTTTTTTATCATTATTCAAAATACATAATAGACTATCTTAGATGTAAAAAAATCATTTATATTTTATTTTTCTACTCCACGTAATTTTAGGTTTTTGCCCACTAAAAAACAAAGTTAAAAGGCTATAATCCATGACATATTTTTTTTATAAAATAGGTAACACTTAAAATATATGATCAAGCTAGAATTTATTTATATTTACCATTTTCACATTGAATTATGGTTTATTAGATGTAAATATATTAAATATGCATCTTCTTCATAACCAAATTTCTTATTTCTTCGTCAGTGTAAAAAATTAATTATATTTTATTTTACAATTCCATCACAAAATTTTAGGTTTTTACCCACTAAAAAACAAAGTTAAAAGACTATAATCCATGACTTATATTTTATATAATATAGGTAAAAATTAAAATTAAATAATCAAGCTCAAATTTATTTATATTTACCTTTTTCACATTGAATTCTGGTAAATTAGATGTAAATATATTAAATATGTTTTTTCTCCATCACGAAATTTCATGTTTCTTCGTCAATAAGCCGCAGAGGTAATAGACTATAAATGAATGACAAATAAAGTATATCTACATGGGTAATCACGAAAATAAAATATTCAATCTCAATGTTATTTTTATTCACCATAATCACATTGTATTGTGGTATAATAGATGTAAAAAAATTATGTTTTTCTTCTTCTCCATCACCAAAGTTTTGGTTTCTTCACCTCTAAGAAACTAAGTTAAGAGACTACATATGAATGACCCATAATTTATACATATGCATAACAATTAAAATTAAATAATCAAGCTCAATATTTCACATTGAACTATGGTAAATTAGATGTACATATGTTCAATATGTTTCTTCTCCATCACAAAATTTCATGTTTCTTCGTCAGTAAGCCAGAGAGTTAAAAGACTATAAATGAATGCCAAATAATTTAGCTTTTTTCTTCACCATCCCAAAGTCTTAGGTTTTTTCTTCACTAAGAACCAAACATAATAGACTACAGTAGGTGTCAAAAAATAATTAAATTTTATTTTTCAACTCCATCACAAAATTTTAGGTTTTTCCCCACTAAAAAAACAGAGTTAAAAGACTATAATCCATGCCATATATTTTATATAATATAGGAAAAAATTAAAATTAAATAATTAAGCTCATACTTATTTATAATTACCTTTTTCACTTTGAATTATGGTAAATTAGATGTAATTATGTTCAATATGTTTCTTCTCCGTCACAAAATTTCTTGTTTCTTCGTCAGTTAGCCACAGCGTTAAAAGACTATAAATGAATGACAAATATTTTAGGTTTTTTCTTCACCATCCCAAAGTCTTAGATTTTTTTCATCACTAAGAACCAAACATAATAGACTACAGTAGGTGTAAAAAATTAATTAAATTTTATTTTCCAACTCCATCACAATATTTTAGGTTTTTCCCCACTAAAAAACAGAGTTAAAACACTATAATCCATGACATATATTTTATATAATATAGGTAAAAATTAAAATTAAATAATGAAGCTCAAACTTATTTATATTTACCTTTTTCACATTGAATTATGGTAAATTAGATGTAAATATGTTCAATATGTTTCTTCTCCATCACAAAATTTCATGTTTCTTCATGAGTAAGCCAGAGAGTCAAAAGACTATAAATGAATGACAAATAATTTAGCTTTTTTCTTCACCATCCCAAAGTCTTAGGTTTTTTCATCACTAAGAACGAAACATAATAGACTACAGTAGGTGTAAAAAAATTATTAAATTTTATTTTTCAACTCCATCACAAAATTTTAGGTCTTTCCCCACTTTGTTTTTTAGTGGGGAAAAACAAAAAAATATGTGATGGAGGAGAAAAATAAAATATAATTAATTTTTTACGTCTACTGTAGTCTATTATGTGTTTAACTCTATGGCTTACTGACGTAGAAACATGAAATTTGGTGATGGAGAATAAACATATCGAATATATTTACATCTAAATTACCATAATTCAATGTGAAAAAGGTAAATATAAATAAATTTGAGCTTGATTACTGAATTTTAGTTTTTACCTATATTTTATGAAATGCAAGTCATGGATTATAGTCTTTTAACTTTGTTTTTTAGTGGGAAAAAACCTAAAATTTTGAGATGTAGTTGAAAAACAAAATATAATAATTTTTTTACATTTACTGTAGTCTATTATGTTTGTTGCTTACTGATAAAAAAAACCTTGGGATGGTGAAGAAAATTATTGAATATTTTTAGAAGTAATATATAATAAGTCAATGTGAATATTTTGAATACGAACATTATTGAGCTTGATTATTTATTTTTGATTGTTATGCATATGTATAAATTATGGGTCATTCATATGTAGTCTCTTAACTTAGTTTCTTAGAGGTGAAGAAATCATAATTTTGGAGATGGAGAAGAAGAAAAACATAGAAATGTTTTATTTATATTATACCATAATACAATGTGATTATGGTGAATACAAATAACATTTAGATTGACTATTTAATTTTAGTGCTTATCCATGTAGATATAATTTATTTGTCATTCATTAATAGTCTCTTAACTTTGTGGCTTACTGACGTAGAAACATGAAATTTGGTGATGGAGAATAAACATATCGAATATATTTACATCTAATTTACCATAATTCAATGTGAAAAAGGTAAATATAAATAAATTTGAGCTTGATTACTGAATTTTAGTTTTTACCTATATTTTATGAAATGCAAGTCATGGATTATAGTCTTTTAACTTTGCTTTTTAGTGGGAAAAAACCTAAAATTTAGAGATGTAGTTGAAAAACAAAATATAATAATTTTTTTTACATTTACTATAGTCTATTATGATTGTTGCTTACTGATAAAAAAAACCTTGGGATGGTGAAGAAAATTATTGAATATTTTTAGAAGTAATATATAATAAGTCAATGTGAATATTTTGAATACGAACATTATTGAGCTTGATTATTTAATTTTGATTGTTATGCATATGTATAAATTATGGGTCATTCATATGTAGTCTCTTAACTTAGTTTCTTAGAGGTGAAGAAATCAAAATTTTGGAGATGGAGAAGAAGAAAAACATAGAAATGTTTTATTTATATTATACCATAATACAATGTGATTATGGTGAATACAAATAACATTTAGATTGAATATTTAATTTTAGTGGTTATCCATGTAGATATAATTTATTTGTCATTCATTAATAGTCTCTTAACTCTGTGGCTTACTGACGTAGAAACATGAAATTTGGTGATGGAGAATAAACATATCGAATATATTTACATCTAAATTACCATAATTCAACGTGAAAAAGGTAAATATAAATAAATTTGAGCTTGATTACTGAATTTTAGTTTTTACCTATATTTTATAAAATGCAAGTCATGGATTATAGTCTTTTAACTTTGTTTTTTAGCGGGAAAAAACCTAAAATTTTGAGATGTAGTTGAAAAACAAAATATAATAATTTTTTTACATTTACTGTAGTCTATTATGTTTGTGGCTTACTGATAAAAAAAATCTAAAACCTTGGGATGGTGAAGAAAATTATTGAATATTTTTAGAAGTAATATATAACAAGTCAATGTGAATATTTTGAATATGAACATTATTGAGCTTGATTATTTAATTTTGATTATTATGCATATGTATAAATTATGGGTCATTCATATGTAGTCTCTTAACTTAGTTTCTTAGAGGTGAATAAGGGTCATTCATTTTTAGTCTCTTTACTTAGTTTCTTAGAGGTAAAGAAACCAAAATTTTGGTGATGGAGAAGAAGAAAAACATAATTTTTTTTACATCTATTATACCATAATACAATGTGATTATGGTGAATACAAATAACATTGAGATTGAATATTTTATTTTAGTGATTACCCATGTAGATATAATTTATTTGTCATTCATTTATAGTCTTTTAACTTTGCGGCTTGTTGACGAAGAAACGTGAAACTACGTGATGGAGAAAAAACATATTTAATATATTTACATCGAATTTACCATAATTCAATTTGAAAAAGGTAAATATAAATAAATTTGAGTTTGATTATTTAATTGTAATTTTTACCTATGTTATATAAAATATAAGTCATGGACTATAGTCTTTTAAGTTTATTTTTTAGTGTGAAAAAACCTAAAATTTTTTGATGGAGTTCAAAAATAAAATATAATTAATTTTTTACACCGACTATAGTCTATTATGTTTTGTGCTTAGTGATAAAAAACCTAAGACTTTGGGATGGTGAAGAAAAATATTGAATATTTTTAGACGTAATATACCATAAGTCAATGTGAATACGATAAATACGAACAATATTGAGGTTGCTTATTTAATTTTAATTGTTAGGCATATGTATAAATTAAGGGTCATTCATTTTTAGTCTCTTTACTTAGTTTCTTAGAGGTGAAGAAACCAATATTTTGGTGATGGAGAAGAAGAAAAACATAATTTTTTTTACATCTATTATACCATAATACAATGTGATTATGGTGAATACAAATAACATTGAGATTGAATATTTTATTTTAGTGGTTATCCATGTAGATATAATTTATTTGTCATTCATTAATAGTCTCTTAACTCTGTGGCTTACTGACGTAGAAACATGAAATTTGGTGATGGAGAATAAACATATCGAATATATTTACATCTAATTTACCATAATTCAATGTGAAAAAGGTAAATATAAATAAATTTGAGCTTGATTACTGAATTTTAGTTTTTACCTATATTTTATGAAATGCAAGTCATGGATTATAGTCTTTTAACTTTGCTTTTTAGTGGGAAAAAACCTAAAATTTAGAGATGTAGTTGAAAAACAAAATATAATAATTTTTTTACATTTACTATAGTCTATTATGATTGTTGCTTACTGATAAAAAAAACCTTGGGATGGTGAAGAAAATTATTGAATATTTTTAGAAGTAATATATAATAAGTCAATGTGAATATTTTGAATACGAACATTATTGAGCTTGATTATTTAATTTTGATTGTTATGCATATGTATAAATTATGGGTCATTCATATGTAGTCTCTTAACTTAGTTTCTTAGAGGTGAAGAAATCAAAATTTTGGAGATGGAGAAGAAGAAAAACATAGAAATGTTTTATTTATATTATACCATAATACAATGTGATTATGGTGAATACAAATAACATTTAGATTGAATATTTAATTTTAGTGGTTATCCATGTAGATATAATTTATTTGTCATTCATTAATAGTCTCTTAACTCTGTGGCTTACTGACGTAGAAACATGAAATTTGGTGATGGAGAATAAACATATCGAATATATTTACATCTAAATTACCATAATTCAACGTGAAAAAGGTAAATATAAATAAATTTGAGCTTGATTACTGAATTTTAGTTTTTACCTATATTTTATGAAATGCAAGTCATGGATTATAGTCTTTTAACTTTGTTTTTTAGTGGGAAAAAACCTAAAATTTTGAGATGTAGTTGAAAAACAAAATATAATAATTTTTTTACATTTACTGTAGTCTATTATGTTTGTGGCTTACTGATAAAAAAATCTAAAACCTTGGGATGGTGAAGAAAATTATTGAATATTTTTAGAAGTAATATATAACAAGTCAATGTGAATATTTTGAATATGAACATTATTGAGCTTGATTATTTAATTTTGATTATTATGCATATGTATAAATTATGGGTCATTCATATGTAGTCTCTTAACTTAGTTTCTTAGAGGTGAATAAGGGTCATTCATTTTTAGTCTCTTTACTTAGTTTCTTAGAGGTAAAGAAACCAAAATTTTGGTGATGGAGAAGAAGAAAAACATAATTTTTTTACATCTATTATACCATAATACAATGTGATTATGGTGAATACAAATAACATTGAGATTGAATATTTTATTTTAGTGATTACCCATGTAGATATAATTTATTTGTCATTCATTTATAGTCTTTTAACTTTGCGGCTTGTTGACGAAGAAACGTGAAACTACGTGATGGAGAAAAAACATATTTAATATATTTACATCTAATTTACCATAATTCAATTTGAAAAAGGTAAATATAAATAAATTTGAGTTTGATTATTTAATTGTAATTTTTACCTATGTTATATAAAATATAAGTCATGGACTATAGTCTTTTAAGTTTATTTTTTAGTGTGAAAAAACCTAAAATTTTTTGATGGAGTTCAAAAATAAAATATAATTAATTTTTTACACCGACTATAGTCTATTATGTTTTGTGCTTAGTGATAAAAAACCTAAGACTTTGGGATGGTGAAGAAAAATATTGAATATTTTTAGACGTAATATACCATAAGTCAATGTGAATACGATAAATACGAACAATATTGAGGTTGCTTATTTAATTTTAATTGTTAGGCATATGTATAAATTAAGGGTCATTCATTTTTAGTCTCTTTACTTAGTTTCTTAGAGGTGAAGAAACCAATATTTTGGTGATGGAGAAGAAGAAAAACATAATTTTTTTTACATCTATTATACCATAATACAATGTGATTATGGTGAATACAAATAACATTGAGATTGAATATTTTATTTTAGTGATTACCCATGTAGATATAATTTATTTGTCATTCATTTATAGTCTTTTAACTCTGCGGCTTGTTGACGAAGAAACGTGAAACTACGTGATGGAGAAAAAACATATTTAATATGTTTACATCTAATTTACCATAATTCAATGTGAAAAAGGTAAATATAAATAAATTTGAGTTTGATTATTTAATTTTAATTTTTACCTATGTTATATAAAATATAAGTCATGGACTATAGTCTTTTAAGTTTATTTTTTAGTGGGAAAAAACCTAAAATTTTTTGATGGAGTTCAAAAATAAAATATAATTAATTTTTTACACCTATTATAGTCTATTATGTTTTGTGCTTAGTGATAAAAAACCTAAGACTTTGGGATGGTGAAGAAAAATATTGAATATTTTTAGACGTAATATACCATAAGTCAATGTGAATACGATAAATATGAACAATATTGAGGTTGATTATTTAATTTTAATTGTTAGGCATATGTATAAATTAAGGGTCATTCATTTTTAGTCTCTTTACTTAGTTTCTTAGAGGTAAAGAAACCAAAATTTTGGTGATGGCGAAGAAGAAAAACATAATTTTTTTTACATCTATTAAACTATAATACAATGTGATTATTGTGAATACAAATAACATTGAGATTGAATATTTTATTATAGTGATTACCCATGTAGATATAATTTATTTGTTATTCATTTATAGTCTTTTAACTCTGCGGCTTATTGACGAAGAAACGTGAAATTTCGTGATGGAGAAAAAACATATTTAATATATTTACATCTAGTTTACCATAATTCAATGTGAAAAAGGTAAATATAAATAACTTTGAGTTTGATTATTTAATTTTAATTTTTACCTATATTATATAAAATATAAGTCATAGACTATAGTCTTTTAAGTTTGTTTTTTAGTGGGAAAAAAACTAAAAAAATTTTATGGAGTTCAAAAATAAAATATAATAAATTTTTTACACCTACTATAATGTGATTATGTTTTGTGCTTAGTGATAAAAAACCTAAGACTTTGGGATGGTGAAGAAAAATATTGAATATTTTTAGACGTAATATACCATAAGTCAATGTGAATACGATAAATACGAACAATATTGAGGTTGCTTATTTAATTTTAATTGTTAGGCATATGTATAAATTAAGGGTCATTCATTTTTAGTCTCTTTACTTAGTTTCTTAGAGGTGAAGAAACCAATATTTTGGTGATGGAGAAGAAGAAAAACATAATTTTTTTTACATCTATTATACCATAATACAATGTGATTATGGTGAATACAAATAACATTGAGATTGAATATTTTATTTTAGTGATTACCCATGTAGATATAATTTATTTGTCATTCATTTATAGTCTTTTAACTCTGCGGCTTGTTGACGAAGAAACGTGAAACTACGTGATGGAGAAAAAACATATTTAATATGTTTACATCTAATTTACCATAATTCAATGTGAAAAAGGTAAATATAAATAAATTTGAGTTTGATTATTTAATTTTAATTTTTACCTATGTTATATAAAATATAAGTCATGGACTATAGTCTTTTAAGTTTATTTTTTAGTGGGAAAAAACCTAAAATTTTTTGATGGAGTTCAAAAATAAAATATAATTAATTTTTTACACCTATTATAGTCTATTATGTTTTGTGCTTAGTGATAAAAAACCTAAGACTTTGGGATGGTGAAGAAAAATATTGAATATTTTTAGACGTAATATACCATAAGTCAATGTGAATACGATAAATATGAACAATATTGAGGTTGATTATTTAATTTTAATTGTTAGGCATATGTATAAATTAAGGGTCATTCATTTTTAGTCTCTTTACTTAGTTTCTTAGAGGTAAAGAAACCAAAATTTTGGTGATGGCGAAGAAGAAAAACATAATTTTTTTTACATCTATTAAACTATAATACAATGTGATTATTGTGAATACAAATAACATTGAGATTGAATATTTTATTATAGTGATTACCCATGTAGATATAATTTATTTGTTATTCATTTATAGTCTTTTAACTCTGCGGCTTATTGACGAAGAAACGTGAAATTTCGTGATGGAGAAAAAACATATTTAATATATTTACATCTAGTTTACCATAATTCAATGTGAAAAAGGTAAATATAAATAACTTTGAGTTTGATTATTTAATTTTAATTTTTACCTATATTATATAAAATATAAGTCATAGACTATAGTCTTTTAAGTTTGTTTTTTAGTGGGAAAAAAACTAAAAAAATTTTATGGAGTTCAAAAATAAAATATAATAAATTTTTTACACCTACTATAATGTGATTATGTTTTGTGCTTAGTGATAAAAAACCTAAGACTTTGGGATGGTGAAGAAAAATATTGAATATTTTTAGACGTAATATACCATAAGTCAATGTGAATACGATAAATATGAACAATATTGAGGTTGCTTATTTAATTTTAATTATTATGCATATGTATAAATTAAGGGTCATTCATTTGTAGTCTCTTTACTTAGTTTCTTAGAGGTGAAGAAACCAATATTTTGGTGATGGAGAAGAAGAAAAACATAATTTTTTTTACATCTATTATACCATAATACAATGTGATTATGGTGAATACAAATAACATTGAGATTGAATATTTTATTTTAGTGATTACCCATGTAGATATAATTTATTTGTCATTCATTTATAGTCTTTTAACTCTGCGGCTTGTTGACGAAGAAACGTGAAACTACGTGATGGAGAAAAAACATATTTAATATGTTTACATCTAATTTACCATAATTCAATGTGAAAAAGGTAAATATAAATAAATTTGAGTTTGATTATTTAATTTTAATTTTTACCTATGTTATATAAAATATAAGTCATGGACTATAGTCTTTTAAGTTTATTTTTTAGTGGGAAAAAACCTAAAATTTTTTGATGGAGTTCAAAAATAAAATATAATTAATTTTTTACACCTATTATAGTCTATTATGTTTTGTGCTTAGTGATAAAAAACCTAAGACTTTGGGATGGTGAAGAAAAATATTGAATATTTTTAGACGTAATATACCATAAGTCAATGTGAATACGATAAATATGAACAATATTGAGGTTGATTATTTAATTTTAATTGTTAGGCATATGTATAAATTAAGGGTCATTCATTTTTAGTCTCTTTACTTAGTTTCTTAGAGGTAAAGAAACCAAAATTTTGGTGATGGCGAAGAAGAAAAACATAATTTTTTTTACATCTATTAAACTATAATACAATGTGATTATTGTGAATACAAATAACATTGAGATTGAATATTTTATTATAGTGATTACCCATGTAGATATAATTTATTTGTTATTCATTTATAGTCTTTTAACTCTGCGGCTTATTGACGAAGAAACGTGAAATTTCGTGATGGAGAAAAAACATATTTAATATATTTACATCTAGTTTACCATAATTCAATGTGAAAAAGGTAAATATAAATAACTTTGAGTTTGATTATTTAATTTTAATTTTTACCTATATTATATAAAATATAAGTCATAGACTATAGTCTTTTAAGTTTGTTTTTTAGTGGGAAAAAAACTAAAAAAATTTTATGGAGTTCAAAAATAAAATATAATAAATTTTTTACACCTACTATAATGTGATTATGTTTTGTGCTTAGTGATAAAAAACCTAAGACTTTGGGATGGTGAAGAAAAATATTGAATATTTTTAGACGTAATATACCATAAGTCAATGTGAATACGATAAATATGAACAATATTGAGGTTGCTTATTTAATTTTAATTATTATGCATATGTATAAATTAAGGGTCATTCATTTGTAGTCTCTTTACTTAGTTTCTTAGAGGTGAAGAAACCAATATTTTGGTGATGGAGAAGAAGAAAAACATAATTTTTTTTACATCTATTATACCATAATACAATGTGATTATGGTGAATACAAATAACATTGAGATTGAATATTTTATTTTAGTGATTACCCATGTAGATATAATTTATTTGTCATTCATTTATAGTCTTTTAACTCTGCGGCTTGTTGACGAAGAAACGTGAAAGTACGTGATGGAGAAAAAACATATTTAATATATTTACAACTAATTTACCATAATTCAATGTGAAAAAGGTAAATATAAATAAATTTGAGTTTGATTATTTAATTTTAATTTTTACCTATGTTATATAAAATATAAGTCATGGACTATAGTCTTTTAAGTTTATTTTTTAGTGGGAAAAAACCTAAAATTTTTTCAACCTTAGGTTTTTAGACCGTCGGTTCTCTTCTCATTCTCGAAACAATCAAAAAAAATACGAATAATGTTTCAAACACAATAAAAGACAATTCTTGCGTAAAAGACTGAAAACCAATCAAAAACGTCATTTTTGTCCGCTTGGACTCGTAATCAGAAGAAAACCTTTTTCAGAAGGATAAAAGATAAACAGACAGACTTGTGTCGTACGTAGCCCGAACTACTTTTGTTCTGATCTTCCATGCTGTGTGGAAGTACGTAGGCATAAGATGCGATTGACTTATGGTATATTATATCTAAAATATTCAATATTTTTCTTCACCATCCCTAAGTTTTAGGTTTTTTATCACTATGCAAAAAATATAATAGACTATAGTAGATGTAAAAAATTAATTATATTTTATTTTTCTACTCCGCATAATTTTAGGTTTTCCCCTAGTAAATAACAAAGTGAAAAGACTATAATCCAGGACATATTTTTTAATAAAATAGGTAATAATTAAAATATATATTCAAGCTAGAATTTATTTATATTTACGATTTTCAGATTGAGTTATGGTTTATTAGATGTAAATATATTCAATATGATTCTTCTCCATCACCAAATTTCTTGTTTCTTTGTCAGTAGGCCACAGAGTTAAAAGACTATAAATGATTGACAAATAAATTATATCTAAATGGGTAATCACCAAAATTAAATATTTAAGGTCAATTTTATTTGTGTTCACCATAATCACAATGTATTATGGTATAATAGATGTAAAAAAAATCTATATTTTTCTTCTTCTCCATCACCAAAATTTTGGTTTCTTAACCTCTGAGAAGAAACATTGTATTAAAAGACTACAAATGAATGACCCATAATTTATACACATGAAAAACAATTAAAATAAAATAATCAAGCTCAATATTGTTCATATTCATTATACTCACATTGACTAATTGTATATTACTTCTAAAAATATTCAATATTTTTCTTCACCATCCCAAAGTCTTAGGTTTTGTTATCACTAAGCAACAAACATAAAAGACTATAATAGATGTAAAAAATTAATTGTATTTTATTTTTCAACTCCATCACAAAATTTTAGGTTTATCCCCACTAAAAAACAAAGTTAAAAGACTATAATCCATGACTTATATTTTATAAAATATAGGAAAAAATTAAAATTAAATAATGAAACTCACATTTATTTATATTTACCTTTTTCACACTGAATTATGGTGAATTAGATGTAAATATATTCAATATGCTTCTTCTCCATCACCAAAATTTTGGTTTCTTCACTTCTAAGAAACTAAGTTAAGAGACTACAAATGAATGACCCATAATTTATACACATGAAAAACAATTAAAATTAAATAATCAAGCTCAATATTGTTCATATTCATTATACTCACATTGACTTATTGTATATTACTTCTAAAAATATTCAATATTTTTCATCACCATCCCAAAGTCTTAGGTTTTGTTATCACTAAGAAACAAACATAATAGACTATAATATATGTAAAAAATTAATTGTATTTTATTTTTCAACTCCATCAGAAAATTTTAGGTTTATCCCCACTAAAAAACAAAGTTAAAAGACTATAATCCATGACTTATATTTTATAAAATATAGGTAAAAATTAAAACTAAATAATGAAACTCACATTTATTTATATTTACCTTTTTCACACTGAATTATGGTGAATTAGATGTAAATATATTCAATATGCTTCTTCTCCATCACCAAAATTTTGGTTTCTTCACTTCTAAGAAACTAAGTTAAGAGACTACAAATGAATGACCCACAATTTGTACACATGAAAAACAATTAAAATTAAATAATCAAGCTCAATATTGTTCATATTCATAATACTCACATTGACTTATTGTATATTACTTCTAAAAATATTCAATATTTTTCTTCACCATCCCAAAGTCTTAGGTTTTGTTATGACTAAGCAACAAACATAATAGACTATAATATATGTAAAAAATTAATTGTATTTTATTTTTCAACTCCATCAGAAAAATTTAGGTTTATCCCCACTAAAAAACAAAGTTAAAAGACTATAATCCATGACTTATATTTTATAAAATATAGGTAAAAATTAAAATTAAATAATGAAACTCACATTTATTTATATTTACCTTTTTCACACTGAATTATGGTGAATTAGATGTAAATATATTCAATATGCTTCTTCTCCATCACCAAAATTTTGGTTTCTTCACTTCTAAGAAACTAAGTTAAGAGACTACAAATGAATGACCCATAATTTGTACACATGAAAAACAATTAAAATTAAATAATCAAGCTCAATATTATTCATATTCATAATACTCACATTGACTTATTGTATATTACTTCTAAAAATATTCAATATTTTTCTTCACCATCCCAAAGTCTTAGGTTTTGTTATGACTAAGCAACAAACATAATAGACTATAATATATGTAAAAAATTAATTGTATTTTATTTTTCAACTCCATCAGAAAAATTTAGGTTTATCCCCACTAAAAAACAAAGTTAAAAGACTATAATCCATGACTTATATTTTATAAAATATAGGTAAAAATTAAAATTAAATAATGAAACTCACATTTATTTATATTTACCTTTTTCACACTGAATTATGGTGAATTAGATGTAAATATATTCAATATGCTTCTTCTCCATCACCAAAATTTTGGTTTCTTCACTTCTAAGAAACTAAGTTAAGAGACTACAAATGAATGAACCATAATTTATACACATGAAAAACAATTAAAATTAAATAATCGAGCTCAATATTGTTCATATTCATTATACTCACATTGACTTATTGTATATTACTTCTAAAAATATTCAATATTTTTCATCACCATCCCAAAGTCTTAGGTTTTGTTATCACTAAGAAACAAACATAATAGACTATAATATATGTAAAAAATAAATTGTATTTTATTTTTCAACTCCATCAGAAAATTTTAGGTTTATCCCCACTAAAAAACAAAGTTAAAAGACTATAATCCATGACTTATATTTTATAAAATATAGGTAAAAATTAAAACTAAATAATGAAACTCACATTTATTTATATTTACCTTTTTCACACTGAATTATGGTGAATTAGATGTAAATATATTCAATATGCTTCTTCTCCATCACCAAAATTTTGGTTTCTTCACTTCTAAGAAACTAAGTTAAGAGACTACAAATGAATGACCCATAATTTGTACACATGAAAAACAATTAAAATTAAATAATCAAGCTCAATATTGTTCATATTCATAATACTCACATTGACTTATTGTATATTACTTCTAAAAATATTCAATATTTTTCTTCACCATCCCAAAGTCTTAGGTTTTGTTATGACTAAGCAACAAACATAATAGACTATAATATATGTAAAAAATTAATTGTATTTTATTTTTCAACTCCATCAGAAAAATTTAGGTTTATCCCCACTAAAAAACAAAGTTAAAAGACTATAATCCATGACTTATATTTTATAAAATATAGGTAAAAATTAAAATTAAATAATGAAACTCACATTTATTTATATTTACCTTTTTCACACTGAATTATGGTGAATTAGATGTAAATATATTCAATATGCTTCTTCTCCATCACCAAAATTTTGGTTTCTTCACTTCTAAGAAACTAAGTTAAGAGACTACAAATGAATGAACCATAATTTGTACACATGAAAAACAATTAAAATTAAATAATCAAGCTCAATATTGTTCATATTCATAATATTCACATTGACTTATTGTATATTACTTCTAAAAATATTCAATATTTTTCTTCACCATCCCAAAGTCTTAGGTTTTGTTATCACTAAGCAACAAACATAATAGACTATAATAGATGTAAAAAATTAATTGGATTTTATTTTTCAACTCCATCACAAAATTTTAGGTTTATCCCCACTAAAAAACAAAGTTAAAAGACTATAATCCATGACTTATATTTTATAAAATATAGGTAAAAATTAAAACTAAATAATGAAACTCACATTTATTTATATTTACCTTTTTCACACTGAATTATGGTGAATTAGATGTAAATATATTCAATATGCTTCTTCTCCATCACCAAAATTTTGGTTTCTTCACTTCTAAGAAACTAAGTTAAGAGACTACAAATGAATGACCCATAATTTGTACACATGAAAAACAATTAAAATTAAATAATCAAGCTCAATATTGTTCATATTCATAATACTCACATTGACTTATTGTATATTACTTCTAAAAATATTCAATATTTTTCTTCACCATCCCAAAGTCTTAGGTTTTGTTATGACTAAGCAACAAACATAATAGACTATAATATATGTAAAAAATTAATTGTATTTTATTTTTCAACTCCATCAGAAAAATTTAGGTTTATCCCCACTAAAAAACAAAGTTAAAAGACTATAATCCATGACTTATATTTTATAAAATATAGGTAAAAATTAAAATTAAATAATGAAACTCACATTTATTTATATTTACCTTTTTCACACTGAATTATGGTGAATTAGATGTAAATATATTCAATATGCTTCTTCTCCATCACCAAAATTTTGGTTTCTTCACTTCTAAGAAACTAAGTTAAGAGACTACAAATGAATGAACCATAATTTGTACACATGAAAAACAATTAAAATTAAATAATCAAGCTCAATATTGTTCATATTCATAATATTCACATTGACTTATTGTATATTACTTCTAAAAATATTCAATATTTTTCTTCACCATCCCAAAGTCTTAGGTTTTGTTATCACTAAGCAACAAACATAATAGACTATAATAGATGTAAAAAATTAATTGGATTTTATTTTTCAACTCCATCACAAAATTTTAGGTTTATCCCCACTAAAAAACAAAGTTAAAAGACTATAATCCATGACTTATATTTTATAAAATATAGGTAAAAATTAAAATTAAATAATGAAACTCACATTTATTTATATTTACCTTTTTCACACTGAATTATGGTGAATTAGATGTAAATATATTCAATATGCTTCTTCTCCAACACCAAAATTTTGGTTTCTTCACTTCTAAGAAACTAAGTTAAGAGACTACAAATGAATGACTCATAATTTATACACATGAAAAACAATTAAAATTAAATAATCAAGCTCAATATTGTTCATATTCATTATACTCACATTGACTAATTGTATATTACTTCTAAAAATATTCAATATTTTTCTTCACCATCCCAAATTCTTAGGTTTTGTTATGACTAAGCAACAAACATAATAGACTATAATAGATGTAAAAAATTAATTAAATTTTATTTTTCTACTCCATCAGAAAATTTTAGGTTTTCCCCCACTAAAAAACAAAGTTGAAAGACTATAATCCATGAGATATATTTTATATAATATAGGTAAAAATAAAAATTAAACAATCAAGCTCAAATTTATTTATATTTACCTTTTCCTTATTGAATTATTTTAAATTAGATGTAAATATGTTCGATATGTTTCTTCTTCATCAAGAAATTTCAAATTTCTTCGTCAGTAAGCAACAGAGTTAAAAGACTATTAATGAATAACAAATAAATTATATCTACATGGGTAATCACTAAAATAAAATATTCAATCTCAATGTTATTTGTATTCACCATAACCACATTGTATTATGGTATAAAAGATGTAAAAAAATTCTCTGTTTTTCTTCTTCTTCATCACCAAATTTTTGGTTTCTTCACCTCTAACAAACTAAGTTAAGAGACTACAAATGAATGACGCATAACTTATACATATGCATAACAATTAAAATAAAATAATCAAGCTAAATGTTGTTGATATTCATCGTATTCACGTTGATTTATGGCATATTACATTTAAAAATATTCAATATTTTTCTTCACCATCCCAAAGTTCTAGGATCAAGCTAGAATGTATTTATATTTACCATTTTCACATTGAATTATGGTTTATTAGATGTAAATATATTCAATATGATTCTTCTTCATCACCAAATTTCTTGTTTATTCGTCAGTAAGCCACAAAGTTAAACGACTATAAATGAATGACAAATAAATTATATCAAAAATGGGTAATCACTAAAATTAAATATTTAAGCTCAAAGTTATTTGTGTTCACCATAATCACATTGTATTATGGTATAATAGATGTAAAAAAATTCTATATTTTTCTTCTTCTCCATCACCAAAATTTTGGTTTCTTAACCTCTAAGAAACTAAGTTAAGAGACTACAAATGAATGCCCCATAATTTATACATATGCATAACAATTCAAATTAAATAGTAAAGCTCAATATTTTTTATATTCATCGTATCCAAATTGACTTATGGTATATTACATCTAAAAATATTCAATAGGTTTCTTCACCATCCCAAAGTTTTAGGTTTTTTATCACTATTCAAAATACATAATAGACTATAGTAGATGTAAAAAATAAATTTATATTTTATTTCTCTACTCCACGTAATTTTAGATTTTTGCCCACTGAAAAACAAAGTTAAAAGGCTATAATCCATGACATATTTTTTTTATAAAATAGGTAACAATTAAAATATTTGATCAAGCTAGAATATATTTATATTTACCATTTTCACATTGAATTATGGTTTATTAGATGTAAATATATTCAATATGATTCTTCTTCATCACCAAATTTCTTGTTTATTCGTCAGTAAGCCACAGAGTTAAACGACTATATATGAATGACAAATAAATTATATCAAAAATGGGTAATCACTAAAATTAAATATTTAAGCTCAAAGTTATTTGTGTTCACCATAATGACATTGTATTATGGTATAATAGATGTAAAAAAATTCTATATTTTTCTTCTTCTCCATCACCAAAATTTTGGTTTCTTAACCTCTAAGAAACTAAGTTAAGAGACTACAAATGAATGCCCCATAATTTATACATATGCATAACAATTCAAATTAAATAGTAAAGCTCAATATTTTTTATATTCATCGTATCCAAATTGACTTATGGTATATTACATCTAAAAATATTCAATAGGTTTCTTCACCATCCCAAAGTTTTAGGTTTTTTATCACTATTTAAAATACATAATAGACTATAGTAGATGTAAAAAATAAATTTATATTTTATTTTTTACTCCACGTAATTTTAGATTTTTGCCCACTGAAAAACAAAGTTAAAAGGCTATAATCCATGACATATTTTTTTTATAGCTCAAAATTAAAATAAATAATCAAGCTAACGTTTAATGAAATTTACCAGTTTCAAAATGAATTATGGTAAATTAGATGTAAATATATTCAATATGTTTCTTCTGCATCACCAAATTTCATGTTTCTTCGTCACTAAGCTCAATATTATTTATATTCATCGTAATCACATCGACTTATGATATATTACATCTAAAAACATTCAATATTTTTCTTCACCATCCCAAAGTTTTATCTTTTTTAATCATTAAGCTAAACACATAGTAGACTATATTTTTTATAAAATAGGTAATAATGAAAATAAATAATCAAGCTAGAATTTATTTATATTTACCATTTTCACATTGAATTATGGTTTATTAGATATAAACATAACCAATATGATTCTTCTCCGTCACCAAATTTCATTTTTCTTCGTCAAAAGGCCGCAGAGTTAAAAGACTTTAAATGGATGACAAAAAAATTATATCTACATGGGAAATAAATAAAATTAAATATTTAAGCTCAACGTTATTTGTGTTCACGATAATCACATTGTATTATGGTAAAATAGATGTAAAAAATTCCTATATTTTTCTTCTTCTCCATCACCAAAATTTTGGTTTCTTAACCTCTAAGAAAAAAATTTATGAGACTACAAATGAATTACCCATAATTTATATGTATGCATAACAATTAAAATTAAATAAGCATGCTCAATATTGTTTATATTCATCGTATTCACATTGACTTATGGTATATTACATCTAAAAATATTCAATATTTTTCTTCACCATCCCAAAGTTTTACGTAAGACTTTGGCATGGTGAAGAAAAAACCTAAAATATTTGTCATTCATTTATAGTCTTTTAACTCTGTGGCTTACTAACGAAGAAACATGAAATTTGGTGATGGAGAAGAAACATATTGAATATATTTACATCTAATTTGCCATAATTCAATGTGAAAAAGGTAAATATAAATAATTTTGATCTTCATTATTTAATTTTAATTTTTACCTATATTATATAAAATATATGTCATCGACTATAGTCTTTTGTCTTTCTTTTTTAGTGGGGAAAAACCTAAAATTTTATGTTGAAGTTGAAAAATAAAATATAATTAATTTTTTACTCGTACTATAGTCTATTATGTACGGTGCTTAGTGATAAAAAAACTTAAAACTTTGGGATGCTGAAGAAGAAACCTAAAATATTTGTCATTCATTTATAGTTTTCTAACTCTGTGGATGACTGACGAAGAAACATGAAATTTGGTGATGGAGAAGAAACATATTGAATATATTTACATCTAATTTACCATAATTCAATGTGAAAAAGGTAAATATAAATAATTTTGAGCTTCATTATTTAATTTTAATTTTTACCTATATTATATAAAATATATGTCAGGGACTATAGTCTTTTATTTTTGTTTTTTAGTGGGGAAAACCTAAAATTTTATGTTGGAGTAGAAAAATTAAATATAATTAATTCTTTACACCTACAATAGTCTATTATGTTTTGTTCTTAGTGATAAAAAAAACGTAAGACTTTGGCATGGTGAAGAAAAAACCTAAAATATTTGTCATTCATTTATAGTCTTTTAACTCTGTGGCTTACTGATGAAGAAACATGAAATTTGGTGATGGAGAAGAAACATATTGAATATATTTACATCTAATTTACCATAATTAAATGTGAAAAAGATAAATATAAATAAGTTTGAGCTTCATTATTTAATTTTAATTTTTACCTATATTATATAAAATATATGTCATGGACTATAGTGTTTTATCTTTGTTTTTTAGTGGAGAAAACCTAAAGTTTTATGCTGTCACCAGATTTCATGTTTCTTCTTTAGTTAGCCACAGAGTTAAAAGACTATAAATGAATGACCAATGAATTATATCTACATGGGTAATCCCTAAAATTAAATATTTAAGCTCAACGTTATTTGTGTTCACCATAATCACATTGTATTATGGTCAAATAGGTGTAACAAATTTCTATAATCTTCTTCTTCTCCGTCACCAAAATTTTGGTTTTTTAACCTCTATGAAACTAAGTTAAGAAACTACAAATCAATGACCCATAATTCATACGTATGCATAACAATTAAAATTAAATAATCAAGCTCAATATTGTTTGTATTCATCGTATTCACGTTGTCTTATTGTATATTAAATCTAAAAGTATCCAATATTTTTCTTCACCATCCTAAAGTTTTAGGTTTTTTTATCACAATGCAAAAAATACAATAGACTATAGTAGATGTAAAATATTAATTATATTTTAATTTTCTACTCAATCAGAAAATTTTATTTTTTTACCCACTAAAAAACAAAGTTAAAAGTCTATAATCCATGACATATATTTTTTTATAAAATAGGTAATAATTAAAATAAATAATCAAGCTACAATTTATTTATATTTACCATTTTTCACATTCAATTTTGGTTTATTAGATGTAACATATTCAATATGATTCTTCTCCATCACCAGATTTCATGTTTCTTCTTTAGTTAGCCACAGAGTTAAAAGACTATAACTGAATGACAAATGAATTATATCTACATGGGTAATCACTAAAATTATATATTTAAGCTCAACGTTATTTGTGTTCACCATAATCGCATTGTGCTATGGTCAAATAGGTGTAACAAATTTCTATATTCTTCTTCTTCTCCGTCACCAAAACTTTGGTTTCTTAACCTCTAAGAAACTAAGTTAAGAAATTACAAATGAATGACCCATAATTCATAGGCATGCATAACAATTAAAATTAAATAATCAAGCTCAATATTGTTTGTATTCATCGTATTCACGTTGTCTTATTGTATATTAAATATAAAAATATCCAATATTTTTCTTCACCATCCTAAAGTTTTAGGTTTTTTTATCAGAATGCAAAAAATACAATAGACTATAGTAGACTTAAAAAATTAATTATATTTTAATTTTCTACTCAATCAGAATTTTTTTTTACCCACTAAAAAACAAAGTTAAAAGTCTATAATCCATGACATATATTTTTTTATAAAATAGGTAATAATTAAAATAAATAATCAAGCTAAAATTTATTTATATTTACCATTTTTCACATTCAATTATGGTTTATTAGATGTAAACATATTCAATACGATGAATATAAATAATATTGAGCTTGATTATTTAATTTTAAGTGTTATGCATATGTATAAATTATGGGTCATTCATTTGTAATCTCTTCACTTAGTTTTATAGAGGTGAAGAAACCAAAATTTTGGTGATGGAGAAAAAGAAAAATATAGAAATATTTTACATATATTATACCATAACATAATGTGATTGTGGTGAATACAAATACCATTGAGCTTAAATAATTAATTTTAGTGATTACCCATGTACATCTAATTTATTTGTCATTCATTTATAGTATTTAACCTATGTGTCTTAGTGACGAAGAAACATGAAATGTGATGATGGAGAAGAAACATATTGAATATATTTACATCTAATTTACTATAATTCAATGTGAAAATGGTAAATATCAACAAACGTTAGCTTGATTATTTATTTTAATTTTGACCTATATTGTATAAAATATATGTCGTGGACTATAGTCTTTTAACTTTGTTTTTTAGTGGGGAAAAACCTAAAATTTTGTGATGGAGTAGAAAAATAAAATACAATTAATTTTTTACATTTATTATAGTCTATTATGTTTTTACCTAAGTGATAAAGAAATGCTAAAACTTTGGGATGGTGAATAAAAATATTGAATATTTTTATATGTAATATATCATAAATCTATGTGAATACGATGAATATAAATAATATTGAGCTTGATTATTTAATTTTAAGTGGTAAACACAAATAAAATTGAGCTTAAATACGTAATTTTAGTGATTACCCATGTGCATATAATTTGTTTGTCATTCATTTATAGTCTTTTAACTCTATGATTTAGTGACAAAGGAACATTAAATTTGGTGATGGAGAAGAAACATATTGAATATATTTACATCTAATTTACCATTATTCAATTTGAAAATGGTAAATATCAATAACTTTTAGCTTGATTATTTATTTTAATTATTACCTATTTTATAAAAAATATATGTCATGGATTATAGCCTTTTAACATTTTTTTTAGTGGGGAAAAGCCTAAAATTTTGGGATGGAGTAGAAGAATCAAATATAATTAATTTTTTACATCTATTATAGTGTACTATTTTTTTTAGCGATAAACAAACCTAAAACTTTGGGATGGTGAAGAAAAATATTGAATATTTTTAGATATAATATACCATAGGTCAAAGTGAATACGATGAATATAAATAATATGGAGGTTGGTTATTTTATTTTAATTGTTATGCATAGTCTGTTAACTTAGTTTCTTAGAGAGGAAGAAACCAAAATTTTGGTGATGGAGCAGAAGAAAAATTTAGAAATGGTTTACATCTATTATATCATGATACGATTTGATTATGGTAAACACAAATAAAATTGAGCTTAAATACATAATTTTAGTGATGACCCATAATTTATACACATGAATAACAATTAAAATTAAATAATCAAGCTCAATATTGTTCATATTCATAATATTCACATTGAATTATTGTATATTACTTCTAAAAATATTTAATATTTTTCTTCACCATCCCAAAGTCCAAGGTTTTGTTATCACTAAGCAACAAACATGATAGACTATAATAGAAGTAAAAAATAAATAGTATTTTATTTTTCAACTCCATCACAAAATTTTAGAAAAATAAAATATAACTAATTTTTTACATCTACTATATACTATTATGATTTTTGCTTAGTGATAAAAAAACCTAAAACTTTGGGATGGAGAAGAATAATATTGAATATTTTTAGATGTAATATACCATAAGTCAATGTGAATACGATGAATATAAATAATATTGAGCATGATTATTTATTTTTCATTGTTATGCATATGTTTAAATTACGGGTCATTCATTTGTAGTCTCTTAACTTAGTTTCTTAGAGGTGAAGAAACCAAAATTAGCATAATACAATGTGATTATAGTGAGTACAGATAACATTGAGCTTAAATATTTAATTTAAGTTATTACCCATGTGTATATAATTTATTTGTCATTCATTTATAGTCATTCAACTCTGTGGGTTAATAACGAAGAAACATGAAATTTGGTTATGGAGAAGAAACATATTGAATATATTTACATCTAATTTACCATAATTCATTGTGAAAATCGTAAATATAAATAAATTATTGCTTGATTATTTATTTTAACTATTACCTATTTTATATAAAAAATATGTCATGGATTATAGTCTTTTATCTTTGTCTTTTAGTGGGGAAAACCGAACTTTTTTTGATGGAGTAGAAACATAAAATATAACTAATTTTTTACATCTACTATAGACTATTATGATTTTTGCTTAGTGATAAAAAAACCTAAAACTTTGGGATGGTGAAGAATAATATTGAATATTTTTAGATGTAATATACCATAAGTCAATGTGAATACGATGAATATAAATAATATAGAGCATGATTATTTATTTTTCATTGTTATGCATATGTTTAAATTACGGGTCATTCATTTGTAGTCTCTTAACCTAGTTTCTTAGAGGTGAAGAAACCAAAATTAGCATAATAGAATGTGATTATAGTGAGTACAGATAACATTGAGCTTAAATATTTAATTTAAGTTATTACCCATGTGTATATAATTTATTTGTCATTCATTTATAGTCATTCAACTCTGTGGGTTAATAACGAAGAAACATGAAATTTGGTTATGGAGAAGAAACATATTGAATATATTTACATCTAATTTACCATAATTCATTGTGAAAATCGTAAATATAAATATATTATTGCTTGATTATTTATTTTAACTATTACCTATTTTATGTAAAAAATATGTCATGGATTATAGTTTTTTATCTTTGTTTTTTAGTGGGGAAAACCGGAAATTTTTTGATGGAGTAGAAAAATAAAATATAACTAATTTTTTACATCTACTATAGACTATTATGATTTTTGCTTAGTGATAAAAAAACCTAAAACTTTGGGATGGTGAAGAATAGTATTGAATATTTTTAGATGTAATATACCATAAGTCAATGTGAATACGATGAATATAAATAATATTGAGCTTGATTATTTAATTTTAATTGTTAGGCAAATGTATAAGTTACGGGTCATTCATTGTAGATTCATAACTTAGTTACATAGAGGTGAAGAAACCAAAATTTTTGTGATGGAGAAGAAGAAAAATATAGAAATTGTTTACATCTATTATACCATAATACAATGTGATTATAGTGAATATTGAGCTTGATTATTTAAGTTTAATTGTTATGCATATGTATAAATTATGGGTCAGTTATTTGTAGTCTCTTAACTTAGTTTCTTAGAGGTGAAGAAACAAAAATTTATGGTGATGGAGAAGAAGAAAAATATAGAAGTTTTTTACATCTATAACTCCATAATACAATGTGATTATGGTGATTACAAAATTAATTCATCTTTGCATTAGTTAACAAACGATTCATCATAGAGGAGGTCAAAAGAACTAATATTTATCTCTTTAACTTCCTTCCAGTCGTAAATTCAGACCTGCTAGTTCCATTAGTGGGGGAACTATTAACTTACTATGATTCTGCTAAAAAATTTATGTTTTATTTCTATGATGAATCGAAGCCTGAACTTCTTATGGTAAGCCATTGATGAGCCCCTGTCGACGTCAATTTTTTTCCATTTTTGTTGTCCCTTCTGTTTGCCCTCATATGGCTTCATCCAACTTCCCTTAGAAGCCTTCGCTGTTGGTTTGAATGTGGATGGCTTAATCCCCGACACCTTCAATTTGATTTCGTCTTGCCTTGTTGAGAAATATGCTGAAATTTTAGCAAGTCAAGGGTTGTTGATCACAACAATGGAGTATCTTAAACTTTTGGGTTCTGAAGAACTTTCAACTGAACTTGTGATTTTAAAGGACCGAATTGCATTGTCTACAAAACCAGGTAAAATTTTTCTTGGCTTTCTATACAACATGTCGACATGCTGGAACTACGTAGCCACATCTTTAAAAGTCAGGAAGAAGAATGTAGGGGTTATCTCGGTAGGGGTTATCTCAGTAGGGATTATCTCAATAGGGGTTATATATCCTAGTAAGGGTTATATATCCTAGTAGGGGTTATCTCAATAGGGGTTATATATCCTAGTAGGGATTATATATCCTAGTAAGGGTTATCTCAGTAGGGGTTATCTAAGTAGGGGTTATCTCAGTATCCCTGGGTTCTGAAGAACTTTCAACTGAACTTGTGATTTTAAAGGACCGAATTGCATTGTCTACAAAACCTGGTAAAATTTTTCTTGGCTTTCTTATCTCGGTAGGGGTTATCTCAGTAGGGATTATCTCAATAGGGGTTATATATCCTATTAGGGGTTATATATCCTAGTAGGGGTTATCTCAGTAGGGGTTATCTAAGTAGGGGTTATCTCAGTATCCCTTCTAACATGAATCCCTTCTAGAACCAGAACCCCTTCTAGAACCAGAATCCCTTCTAACATGAATCCATTCTAGAACTAGAATCCCTTCTAACATGAATCCCTTCTAGAACATGAATCCCTTCTAAGGAGAATCCCTTCTAGAACATGAATCCCTTCTAAGGAGAATCCCTTCTAAGGAGAATCCCTTCTAACATGAATCCCTTCTAGAACATGAACCCCTACTCATTTGTCTTGAACAATGATATGTATTTCACTTATCACGTGTTCCTTGTCTTATTCTATTTTGGCTTTAACTTTTGCTTTTACTATGTCAGTACACCAAATGCCTATTGTTACAACATTGACAAGACTTTTTAATGAGACATCGAAAGCACTCGGAGGTTCACGTGCAAACCCAGTAAAGAGGCGGGAAATAGAAGACAACTCAAAGAGACTTGCTGGGTTGTTTGCTAAGTTGAATAGTGGGGACATCTCCAAAAATGCTTCTTATAAGCTCCTTCAGCTTTATCAAGTGGGGAAAAACCTAAAATTTTGTGATGGAGTAGAAAAATAAAATATTCAAAATATTTTACATCTGCTATAGTCTATTATGTTTTTCTCTTAGTGATAAGAAAACCTAAAACTTTCCGATGGAGAAAAAAAATATATTGAATATTTTTATATGTAATGTACCATAAGTCAATGTGAATAAGATGAATACAAAAACTATTGAGCTTGATTATTTAATTTTAATTGTTATGCATAGGTATAAATTCTGGGTCATTCATTTGTAGTCTCTTAACTTAGTTTTTTATAGGTTAAGAACCCAAAATTTTGGTGATGGAGAAGAAGAAAAACATAGAAACGTTTTACGTCTATTATACCATAATACAATGTGATTATGGTGAACACAAATAACATTGAGCTTAAATATTCACTTTTAGGGATTACCCATGTATATATAATTTATTTGTCATTCATTTGTAGTCTTTTAACTCTGTGGCTCACTGACGAAAAAACATGAAGTTTTGGTGATGGAGAAGAAACATATTGAATATATTTACATCTAATAAACCATAAAATCAATGTGGAAATGGTAAATAACAATAAATTTTGGTTTCATTATTTATTTTATTTTTTACCTATTTTGTAGAAAATATATGTCGTGGATTATAGTCTTTTAACTTTGTTTTTTAGTGGGGAAAAACCTAAAATTTTGTGATGGAGAAGAAAAATAAAATATTCAAAAGTTTTTACATCTACTATAGTCTATTATGTTTTTTTCTTAGTGATAAGAAAACCTAAAAATTTCCGATGGACAAAAAAAAATATTGAATATTTTTAGATGTAATGTACAATAAGTCTATGTGAATGCGAAGAATATAAAAAATATTGAGCTTGATTATTTAATTTTAATTGTTATGCATATGTATAAATTATGGGTCATTCATTTGTAGTCTCTTAACTTAGTTTTTTATAGGATAAGAACCCAAAATATTGGTGATGGAGAAGAAGAAAAACATAGAAACGTTTTACGTCTATTATACCATAATACAATGTGATTATGGTCAGCACAAATAACATTGAGCTTAAATATTTACTTTTAGTGATTACCCATGTATATATAATTTATTTGTCATTCATTTGTAGTCTTTTAACTCTGGGGCTCACTGACGAAGAAACATGAAGTTTTGGTGATGGAGAAGAAACATATTGAATATATTTACATCTAATAAACCATAAAATCAATGTGAAAAGGTTAAATATCAATAAATTTTGGTTTCATTATTTATTTTATTTTTACCTATTTTATAGAAAATATATGTCGTGGATTATAGTCTTTTAACTTTGTGATGGAGTAGTAAATATATTCAATATGTTTCTTCTCCATAACCAAATTTCATGTTTCTTCGTTATTAACCCACAGAGTTGAATGACTATAAATGAATGACAAATAAATTATATACACATGGGTAATAACTTAAATTAAATATTTAAGCTCAATGTTATCTGTACTCACTATAATCACATTGTATTATGCTAATTTTGGTTTCTTCACCTCTAAGAAACTAAGTTAAGAGACTACAAATGAATGACCCGTAATTTAAACATATGCATAACAATGAAAAATAAATAATCATGCTCAATATTATTTATATTCATCGTATTCACATTGACTTATGGTATATTACATCTAAAAATATTCAATATTATTCTTCACCATCCCAAAGTTTTAGGTTTTTTTATCACTAAGCAAAAATCATAATAGTCTATAGTAGATGTAAAAAATTAGTTATATTTTATGTTTCTACTCCATCAAAAAAAATTCGGTTTTCCCCACTAAAAGACAAAGATAAAAGACTATAATCCATGACATATTTTTTATATAAAATAGGTAATAGTTAAAATAAATAATCAAGCAATAATTTATTTATATTTACGATTTTAACAATGAATTATGGTAAATTAGATGTAAATATATTCAATATGTTTCTTCTCCATAACCAAATTTCATGTTTCTTCGTTATTAACCCACAGAGTTGAATGACTATAAATGAATGACAAATAAATTCTATACACATGGGTAATAACTTAAATTAAATATTTAAGCTCAATGTTATCTGTACTCACTATAATCACATTGTATTATGCTAATTTTGGTTTCTTCACCTCTAAGAAACTAAGTTAAGAGACTACAAATGAATGACCCGTAATTTAAACATATGCATAACAATGAAAAATAAATAATCATGCTCAATATTATTTATATTCATCGTATTCACATTGACTTATGGTATATTACATCTAAAAATATTCAATATTATTCGTCACCATCCCAAAGTTTTAGGTTTTTTTATCACTAAGCAAAAATCATAATAGTCTATAGTAGATGTAAAAAATTAGTTATATTTTATTTTTCTACTCCATCAAAAAAAATTCGGTTTTCCCCACTAAAAGACAAAGATAAAAGACTATAATCCATAACATATTTTTTATATAAAATAGGTAATAGTTAAAATAAATAATCAAGCAATAATTTATTTATATTTACGATTTTCACAATGAATTATGGTAAATTAGATGTAAATATATTCAATATGTTTCTTCTCCATAACCAAATTTCATGTTTCTTCGTTATTAACCCACAGAGTTGAATGACTATAAATGAATGACAAATAAATTTTATACACATGGGTAATAACTTAAATTAAATATTTAAGCTCAATGTTATCTGTACTCACTATAATCACATTGTATTATGCTAATTTTGGTTTCTTCACCTCTAAGAAACTAAGTTAAGAGACTACAAATGAATGACCCGTAATTTAAACATATGCATAACAATGAAAAATAAATAATCATGCTCAATATTGTTTATATTCATCGTATTCACATTGACTTATGGTATATTACATCTAAAAATATTCAATATTATTCGTCACCATCCCAAAGTTTTAGGTTTTTTTATCACTAAGCAAAAATCATAATAGTCTATAGTAGATGTAAAAAATTAGTTATATTTTATTTTTCTACTCCATCAAAAAAAATTCGGTTTTCCCCACTAAAAGACAAAGATAAAAGACTATAATCCATGACATATTTTTTATATAAAATAGGTAATAGTTAAAATAAATAATCAAGCAATAATATATTTATATTTACGATTTTCACAATGAATTATGGTAAATTAGATGTAAATATATTCAATATGTTTCTTCTCCATAACCAAATTTCATGTTTCTTCGTTATTAACCCACAGAGTTGAATGACTATAAATGAATGACAAATAAATTCTATACACATGGGTAATAACTTAAATTAAATATTTAAGCTCAATGTTATCTGTACTCACTATAATCACATTGTATTATGCTAATTTTGGTTTCTTCACCTCTAAGAAACTAAGTTAAGAGACTACAAATGAATGACCCGTAATTTAAACATATGCATAACAATGAAAAATAAATAATCATGCTCAATATTATTTATATTCATCGTATTCACATTGACTTATGGTATATTACATCTAAAAATATTCAATATTATTCGTCACCATCCCAAAGTTTTAGGTTTTTTTATCACTAAGCAAAAATCATAATAGTCTATAGTAGATGTAAAAAATTAGTTATATTTTATTTTTCTACTCCATCAAAAAAAATTCGGTTTTCCCCACTAAAAGACAAAGATAAAAGACTATAATCCATGACATATTTTTTATATAAAATAGGTAATAGTTAAAATAAATAATCAAGCAATAATATATTTATATTTACGATTTTCACGTTGAATTATGGTAAATTAGATGTAAATATATTCAATATGTTTCTTCTCCATAACCAAATTTCATGTTTCTTTGTCATTAACCGACAGAGTTAAAAGATAATAAATGAATGACTAATAAATTATATACACACGGGTAATAACTAAAATTAAATGTTTAAGCTCTATGTTATCTGTACTCACTATAATCACATTGTATTATGGTATAATAGATGTAAATATTCAAGCAATAATATATTTATATTTACGATTTTCACAATGAATTATGGTAAATTAGATGTAAATATATTCAATATGTTTCTTCTCCATAACCAAATTTCATGTTTCTTCGTTATTAACCCACAGAGTTGAATGACTATAAATGAATGACAAATAAATTATATACACATGGGTAATAACTTAAATTAAATATTTAAGCTCAATGTTATCTGTACTCACTATAATCACATTGTATTATGGTATAATAGATGTAAACAATTTCTATATTTTTCTTCTTCTCCATCACCAAAATTTTGGTTTCTTCACCTCTAAGTAACTAAGTTATGAATCTACAAATGAATGACTCGTAACTTATACATAGGCATAACAATTAAAATTAAATAATCAAGCTCAATATTATTTATATCCATCGTATTCACATTGACTTATGGTATATTACATCTAAAAATATTCAATACTATTCTTCACCATCCTAAAACATTTCTATTTTTTCTTCTTCTCCATCATCAAAATTTTGGTTTGTTCACCTCTAAGAAACTAAGTTAAGAGACTACAAATGAATGACCCATAATTTATGCATACGCATAGCAATTAAAATTAAACAGTAATATTGTTTATATTCATCGTACTCACATTGACTTATGATGTATTACATCTAAAAATATTCAATATTTTTCATCACCATCTCAATGTTTAAGCTTTTTTTTATCACTAAGCTAAAAACATAATAGACTATACTAGATGTAAAAAATGAATTATATTTTATTTTTCTCCTCCATCACAAAATTTTAGGTTTTTCCCCACTAAAAAACCAAGTTAAAAGACTATAATCCATGACATATATTCAATGTGAAAATGGTAAATATAAATAAATTCTAGCTTGATTATTTATTTTCATTATTAGCTATTTTATTAAAAATATTTGTCATGGACTATAGTCTTTTAAATTTGTTTTTTAGTGGTGAAAACCTAAAATTTTGTTATTGAGTAGAAAAAACAAAATTTAATTAATTTTTTACATCTACTATAGTCTATTGTATTATTTGCATAGTGATAAAAAAACCTAAAGCTTTGGGATAGTGAGGAAAAATATTGAATATTTTTAGATGTAATATACCATAAGTCAATGTGAATACGATGAATATAAACAATATTGAGCATGCTTATTTAATTTTAATAGTTATGCATACGTATAAATTATGGGTCATTCATTTGTAGTCTCTTAACTTAGTTTCTTAGAGGTTAAGAAACCAAAATTTTAGTGATGGAGAAGAAGAAAAATATAGGAATTTTTTACATCTATTTTATCATAATACAATGTGATTATGGTGAACACAAATAACGTTGAGCTTAAATATTTAATTTTAGTGATTTCCCATGTAGATATAATTTACTTGTGATCCATTTATAGTCTATTCATCGTATCCAAATTGACTTATGGTATATTACATCCAAAAATATTCAATATGTTTCTTCACCATCCCAAAGTTTTAGGTTTTTTATCACTATTCAAAATACATACTAGACTACAGTAGATGTAAAAAATTAATTTATATTTTATTTTTCTACTCCAAGTAATTTTAGATTTTTGCCCACTAAAAAACAAAGTTAAAAGGCTATAATCCATGACGCTATGTTTTCTCTCTCCAACATATTTATACATTTTTTTTTGATAAAATTGTGCAAGAAATATCAATGCTTTTTGTTTAAGTTTTTTTCGTGTTCCCTTTGGTTTGGTTCTTTGAAACTTCATTCACATACATTATGATTCATTATTAATTGAATATTTATTTAATGAATCGTTTAATTTAATTGTCTTTGTATTTATTTATTTATTTTTGGTTGATTTCCTCAATAAAATTTGATTATGGTGAACACAAATAACATTGAGGTTAAATATTTAATTTTAGTGATTACCCATGTAGATATAATTTATTTGTCATTCATTTATTGATTTTTAACCATTTGGCTTACTGACGAAGAAAAATGAAATTTGGTGATAGAGAAGAAACATGTTGAATAAATTTACATCTAATTTACCATAGTTCAATGTGAAAACTGTAAATAAAAATAAATTTGAGCTTGGTTATTTAATATTAATTTTTACATATATTATGTGAAATATATGTCATGGATTATAGTCTTTTAAGTTTGTTTTTTAGTGGGGAAAAACCTAAAATTTTGAGATGTAGGAAAATAAGATATAATTAATTTTTTACATGTGTTATAGTGTATTATGTTTGTTGCTTAGTGATAAAAAACCTAAAGCTTTGGGATGGTGAAGAAAAATATTGAATATTTTTAGATGTAATATACCATAGGTCAGTGTGAATACGATGAATATAAACAATATTGAGCTTTACTATTTAATTTTAATTAGTATGCATATGTATAAATTATGTGCCATTCATTTGTAGTTTCTTAACTTAGTTTCTTAGAGGTGAAGAAACCAAAATTTTGGTGACGGAGCAGAAGAAAAATATAGAAATGGTTTACATTTATTATATCATAATACAATTTGATTATGGTGAACACAAATAACATTGAGGTTAAATATTTAATTTTAGTGATTACCCATGTAGATATAATTTATTTGTCATTCATTTATTGTTTTTTAACCATTTGGCTTACTGACGAAGAAAAATGAAATTTGGTGATAGGGAAGAAACATGCTGAATAAATTTACATCTAATTTACCATAGTTCAATGTGAAAACCGTAAATAAAAATAAATTTGGGCTTGGTTATTTAATATTAATTTTTACCTATTTAAGAGACTACAAATGAATCACCAATAATTTATACATATGCATAACAATTAGAATTAAATAATCAAGCTCAATATTGTTTATATTCATCGTATTCACATTGACTTATGATATATTACATCTAAAAATATTCAATATTTTTCTTCACCGTCCGAAAGATTTAGCTTTTTTTTATCACTAAGCTAAAAACATAATAGACTGTAGTAGATTTAAAAAATTAATTATCTTTTATTTTTCTAATCAATCACAAAATTTTTGGTTTTTCTCCACTAAAAAACAAAGTTAAAAGACTATAATCCACGACATATATTTTATATAATATAGGTCTTAATTAAATTAAATAATCAAGCTAACGTTTATTGGTATCTACCATTTTCACCTTGAATTATGGTAAATTAGATGTAAATATATTCAGTATGTTTCTTCTTCATCACCAAATTTCATGTTTCTTCGTCACTTAGACACATAGCTAAAAGATTATAAATGATAGGGAAATAAATAATATCTACATGGGTAATCACTAAAATTAAATATTTAAGCTCAATGTTATTTGTATTCACCATAATCACATTGTATTATAGTATAATATATGTAAAACATTTCCATATTTTTCTTCGTCTCCATCACCAAAACTTTGGTTTCTTAACCTCTAAGAAACGAATTTAAGAGACTACAACTGAATCACCCATAATTTATACATATGCATAACAATTAAAATTAAATAATCAAGCTCAATTTTGTTTATATTCATCGTATTCACATTGACTTATGATATACTACATCTAAAAATATTCAATATTTTTCTTCACCGCGCCAAAGTTTTAGCTTTTTCTTATCACTAAGCTAAAAATATAATAGACTATAGTAGATGTAAAAAATTAATTATATTTTATTTTTCTACTCCATCGTAAAATTTTAGGTTTTTCCCCACTAAAAAACAAAGTTAAAAGACTATAATCCACGACATATATTTTATATAATATAGGTCAAAATTAAAATAAATAATCAAGTTAACGTTTATTGATATTTACCATTTTCACATCGAATTATGGTAAATTAGATGGAAATATATTCAATCTGTTTCTTCTCCATCGCCAAATTTCATGTTTCTTCGTATCTAAGCCACATAGTTAAAAAACTATAAGTGAATGACAAATAAAATATATCTACATGCATAATCACTAAAATCAAATATTTGAATTGAATTTAATTTGTATTCACTATAATCACATTGTATTATGGTATAATATATGTAAAAGATTTCAATATTTTTCTTCTTCTCCATCACCAAAATTTTGGTTTCTTCACCTCTAAGAAACTAAGTCAAGAGACTAAAAATGAATCACCCATAAGTTATACATATGCATAACAAATAAAATTAAATAACCAAGCTCAATATTATTTATATTCATCGTATTCACATTGACTTATGATATACTACATCTAAAAATATTCAATATTTTTCTTCACGTTCCCAAAGTTTTAGCTTTTTCTTATCACTAAGCTAAAAACATAATAGACTATAGTAGATGTAAAAAATTAATTATATTTTATTTTTCTACTCCATCATAAAATTTTAGGTTTTTCCCCACTAAAAAACAAAGTTAAAAGACTATAATCCACGACATATGTTTTATATAATATAGGTCAAAATTAAAATAAATAATCAAGCTAACGTTTATTCATATTTACCATTTTCACATTGCATTATGGTAAATTAGATGGAAATATATTCAATCTGTTTCTTCTCCATCACCAAATTTCATGTTTCTTCGTAACTAAGCCACATAGTTAAAAGACTATAAGTGAATGACAAATAAAATATATCTACATGGATAATCACTAAAATCAAATATTTAAATTGAATTTAATTTGTATTCACTATAATCACATTGTATTATGGTATAATATATGTAAAAGATTTCAAAATTTTTCTTCTTCTCCATCACCAAAATTTTGGTTTCTTCACCTCTAAGAAACTAAGTCAAGAGACTAAAAATGAATCACCCATAATTTATACATGTGCGTAACAAATAAAATTAAATAACCAAGCTCAATATTATTTATATTCATCGTATTCACATTGACTTATGATATACTACATCTAAAAATATTCAATATTTTTCTTCACCGCGCCAAAGTTTTAGCTTTTTCTTATCACTAAGCTAAAAATATAATAGACTATAGTAGATGTAAAAAATTAATTATATTTTATTTTTCTACTCCATCATAAAATTTTAGGTTTTTCCCCACTAAAAAACAAAGTTAAAAGACTATAATCCACGACATATGTTTTATATAATATAGGTCAAAATTAAAATAAATAATCAAGCTAACGTTTATTCATATTTACCATTTTCACATTGAATTATGGTAAATTAGATGGAAATATATTCAATCTGTTTCTTCTCCATCACCAAATTTCATGTTTCTTCGTAACTAAGCCACATAGTTAAAAGACTATAAGTGAATGACAAATAAAATATATCTACATGGATAATCACTAAAATCAAATATTTAAATTGAATTTAATTTGTATTCACTATAATCACATTGTATTATGGTATAATATATGTAAAAGATTTCAAAATTTTTCTTCTTCTCCATCACCAAAATTTTGGTTTCTTCACCTCTAAGAAACTAAGTCAAGAGACTAAAAATGAATCACCCATAATTTATACATGTGCGTAACAAATAAAATTAAATAACCAAGCTCAATATTATTTATATTCATCGTATTCACATTGACTTATGATATACTACATCTAAAAATATTCAATATTTTTCTTCACCGCGCCAAAGTTTTAGCTTTTTCTTATCACTAAGCTAAAAATATAATAGACTATAGTAGATGTAAAAAATTAATTATATTTTATTTTTCTACTCCATCATAAAATTTTAGGTTTTTCCCCACTAAAAAACAAAGTTAAAAGACTATAATCCACGACATATGTTTTATATAATATAGGTCAAAATTAAAATAAATAATCAAGCTAACGTTTATTCATATTTACCATTTTCACATTGAATTATGGTAAATTAGATGGAAATATATTCAATCTGTTTCTTCTCCATCACCAAATTTCATGTTTCTTCGTAACTAAGCCACATAGTTAAAAGACTATAAGTGAATGACAAATAAAATATATCTACATGGATAATCACTAAAATCAAATATTTAAATTGAATTTAATTTGTATTCACTATAATCACATTGTATTATGGTATAATATATGTAAAATATTTCAAAATTTTTCTTCTTCTCCATCACCAAAATTTTGGTTTCTTCACCTCTAAGAAACTAAGTCAAGAGACTAAAAATGAATCACCCATAAATTATACATGTGCGTAACAAATAAAATTAAATAACCAAGCTCAATATTATTTATATTCATCATATTCACATTGACTTATGATATACTACATCTAAAAATATTCAATATTTTTCTTCACGTTCCCAAAGTTTTAGCTTTTACTTATCACTAAGCTAAAAACATAATAGACTATAGTAGATGTAAAAAATTAATTATATTTTATTTTTCTACTCCATCATAAAAGTTTAGGTTTTTCCCCACTAAAAAACAAAGTTAAAAGACTATAATCCACGACATATATTTTATATAATATAGGTCAAAATTAAAATAAATAATCAAGCTAACGTTTATTCATATTTACCATTTTCACATCGAATTATGGTAAATTAGATGTAAATATATTCGAGATGTTTATTCTCCATCTTCAAATTTTATGTATCTACGTCAGTAAGCCACAGAGTTGAGAGACTATTAATAAATGACAAAGAAATTATATCTACATGGATAAACACTAAAATTAAATATTCAATCTCAATGTTATTTATATTCACCATAATCACATTGTATTATGGTATAATATAAATAAAACATTTCTATGTTTTTCGTCTTCTCCATCACCAAAATTTTGATTTCTTCACCTCTAAGAAACTAAGTTAAGAGACTACAACAGAATGACCCTTATTTTATACATATGCATAACAATAAAAATTAAATAATCAAGCTCACTATTGTTCATATTCCGAATATTCACATTGACTTATTATATATTACTTCTAAAAATATTCAATAATTTTCATCACAATCCCAAAGTTTTAGATTTTTTTTTTCAGTAAGCAACAAACATAATAGACTATAGTAAATGTAAAAAAATTATTATATTTTATTTTTCAACTACATCTCTAATCTTTAGGTTTTTTCCCCACTAAAAAACAAAGATAAAAGACTATAATCCACGACTTGTATTTTATAAAATATAGGTAAAAAGTAAAATTAAATAATCAAGCTCAAATTTATTTAGTTTACCTTTTTCACATTGAATTATGGTAAATTAGATGTCAATATATTCGATATGTTTATTCTCCATCACCAAATTTCATGATATAAATAACATTGAGATTGAATATTTAATTTTAGTGTTTATCCATGTAGATATAATTTATTTGTCATTTATTAATAGTCTCTTAACTCTGTGGCTTACTGACGTAGATACATGAAATTTGGTGATGGAGAATAAACATATCGAATATATTTTTAGATATAATTTACCATAAGTCAGTGTGAATACGATGAATATAAACAATATTGAGCTTGATTATTTAATTTTAGTTGTTATGCATACGTATAAATTATGGGTCATTCATTTGTAGTCTCTTAACTTTGTTGCTTAGAGGTTAAGAAACTAAAATTTTGGTGATCGAGTAGAAGAAAAATATAGAAATTTGTTACATCTATTTTTACCATAATACAATGTGATTATGGTCCACACAAATAACATTGAGCTTAAATATTTAATTTTAGGGATTACGCATGTAGATATAATTCATTTGTCATTCATTTATAGCCTTTTAACTCTGTGGCTAACTAAAGAAGAAACATGAAATTTGGTGACGGAGAAGAATCATATTGAATATGTTTACATCTAATAAACCATAATTGAATGTGAAAATGGTAAATATAAATAAATTGTAGCTTGATTATTTATTTTAATTATTACCTATTTTATAAAAAATAATATGTCATGGGTTATAGACTTTTAACTTTGTTTTTTAGTGGGTAAAAAATAAGTTTTTGTGATTGAGTAGAAAATTAAAATATAATTAATTTTTTACATCTACTATAGTCTATTCTATTTTTTGCATAGTGAAAAAAAAAACCTAAAATTTATGATGGTGAAGAAAAATATTGGATATTTTTAGATGTAATATACCATAAGTCAACGTGAATACGATGAATACAAACAATATTGAGCTTGATTATTTAATTTTAATTGTTTATGCATATGTATGAATTATGGGTCATTCATTTGTAGTTTCTTAACTTAGTTTCTTAGAGGTTGAGAAACCAAAATTTTGGTGATGGAGAAGAAGAAGAATATAGAAATTTGTTATATCTATTTGACCATAATACAATGTGATTATGGTGAACACAAATAAAATTGAGCTTAAATATTTAATTTTAGTGATTAACCATGTAGATATAATTCATATGTCATTCATTTATAGTCTTTTAACTCTGTGGCTAACTAAAGAAGAAACATGAAATTTGGTGACAGACAGGAATCATATTGAATATGTTTACATCTAATAAACCATAATTCAATGTGAAAATGGTAAATATAAATAAATTCTAGCTTTATTATTTATTTTAAGTATTACCTATTATATAAAAAATATATCTCATGCATTATAGTCTTTTAACTTTGTTTTTTAGTGGAGAAAAACCTAAAATTTTGTGATGGAGAAGAAAATAAAATATAATTATTTTTTTACATCTACTGCAGTCTATTATGTTTTTTGCTTAGTGATAAAAAAACCTAAAACGTTGGAATGGTAAAGAAAAGTATTCAATATATTTAGATGTAATTTACCATAAGTCAGTGTGAATACGATGAATATAAACAATATTGAGCTTGATTATTTAATTTTAGTTGTTATGCATACATATAAATTATGGGTCATTCATTTGTAGTCTCTTAACTTTGTTGCTTAGAGGTTAAGAAACTAAAATTTTGGTGATCGAGTAGAAGAAAAATATAGAAATTTGTTACATCTATTTTACCATAATACAATGTGATTATGGTCCACACAAATAACATTGAGCTTAAATATTTAATTTTAATGATTACCCATGTAGATATAATTCATTTGTCATTCATTTATAGCCTTTTAACTCTGTGGCTAACTAAAGAAGAAACATGAAATTTGGTGACGGAGAAGAATCATATTGAATGTGTTTACATCTAATAAACCATAATTGAATGTGAAAATGGTAAATATAAATAAATTGTAGCTTGATAATTTATTTTAATTATTACCTATTTTATAAAAAATAATATGTCATGGATTATAGACTTTTAACTTTGTTTTTTAGTGGGTAAAAAATAAGTTTTTGTGATTGAGTAGAAAATTAAAATATAATTAATTTTTTACATCTACTATAGTCTATTCTATTTTTTGCATATTGAAAAAAAACCTAAAATTTATGATGGTGAAGAAAAATAGTGGATATTTTTAGATGTAATATACCATAAGTCAACGTGAATACGATGAATACAAACAATATTGAGCTTGATTATTTAATTTTAATTGTTTATGCATATGTATGAATTATGGGCCATTCATTTGTAGTTTCTTAACTTAGTTTCTTAGAGGTTGAGAAACCAAAATTTTGGTGATGGAGAAGAAGAAGAATATAGAATTTTGTTATATCTATTTGACAATAATACAATGTGATTATGGTGAACACAAATAAAATTGAGCTTAAATATTTAATTTTAGTGATTCACCATGTAGATATAATTCATTTGTCATTCATTTATAGTCTTTTAACTCTGTGGCTAACTAAAGAAGAAACATGAAATTTGGTGACAGAGAAGAATGATATTGAAACTAAAATTAAATAATCAGGCTCAAATTTATTTATATTTACCATTTTCATATTGAATTTGGGTAAATTAGATGTAAATATATTCAATATGTTTCTTCTCCATCACAAAATTTCATGTTTCTTTGTCAGTAAGCCAAAGAGTTAAAAGACTATAAATGAATGACAAATATTTTAGGTTTTTTCTTCACCATCCCAAAGTGTTAGGTTTATTTATCACTGAGAAGCAAACATAATAGATTACAGTAGGTGTAAAAAGTTAATTATATTTTATTTTTCAACTCCATCACAAAATTTTTGGTTTTTGACCACTAAAAAACAAAGTTAAAAGAGTATAATCCATGACATATATTTTATATAATATATGTAAAAATTAAAATTAAATAATCAAGCTCAAATTAATTCATATTCACGTTTTTCACATTGAATTATGGTAAATTAGATGGAAATATAGTAAATATATTTGTTTTCTATCACGAAATTTCATGTTTATTCGTCAGTAAGTCACAGAGTTAAAAGACTATAAATGAATGACAAATATTTTAGGTTTTTTCTTCAGCATCCCAAAGTCTTAGGTTTTTTTATCACTAATCACAAAACATAATAGATTACAGTAGGTGTAAAAAATTAATTACATTTTATTTTTCAACTCCATCACAAAGTTTTAGGTTTATCCCCACTAAAAAACAAAGTTCAAAGACTATAATCCATGAATTATATTTTATATAATATAGGTAAAAATTAAAATTAAATAATCAGGCTCAAATTTATTTATATTTACTATTTTCATATTGAATTATGGTAAATTAGAGGTAAATATAATCAATATGTTTCTTCTACATCACGAGATTTCATGTTTTATGCATATGTATAAAATAAGGGTCATTCTTTTGTAGTCTCTTAACTTAGTTTCTTAGAAGTGAAGAAATCAAAATTTTGGTGATGGAGAAGAAGAAAAACATAGAAATGTTTTATTTATATTATACCATAATACAATGTGATTATGGTGAATATAAATAACATTGAGATTGAATATTTAATTTTAGTGTTTATCCATGTAGATATAATTTATTTGTCATTTATTAATAGTCTCTTAACTCTGTGGCTTACTGGCGAAGAAACATGAAAAATATGTCATGGATTATAGCCTTTTAACTTTGTGTTTTAGTTGGCAAAAACCTAAAATTACGTGGAGTAGAAAAATAAAATATAAATTTATTTTTTACATCTACTATATTCTATTATGTATTTTGAATAGTGATAAAAAACCTGAAACTTTGGGATGGTGAAGAAACATATTGAATATTTTTAGATGTAATATACCATAAGTCAATTTGGATTCGATGAATATAAAAAATATTGAGCTTTACTATTTAATTTGAATTGTTATGCATATGTATAAATTAAGGGTCATTCATTTATAGTCTCTTAACTTAGTTTCTTAGAGGTTAAGAAACCAAATTTTGGTGATGGAGAAGAAGAAAAATATAGAATTTTTTTACATCTATTATACCATAATACAATGTGATTATGGTGAATACAAATAACTTTGAGCTTAAATATTTAATTTTTGTGATTACCCATTTTTGATATAATTTATTTGTCATTCATTTATAGTCGTTTAACTCTGTGGCTTACTGACGAAGAAACAAGAAAATTGGTGATGAAGAAGAAGCACATTGAATATATTTACATCTAATATACCATAATTCAATGTGAAAATGGTAAATATAAATAAATTCTAGCTTGATCATAGATTTTAATTGTTACCTATTTTATAAAAAAAAAATATGTCATGGATTATAGCCTTTTAACTTTGTTTTTCAGTGGGCAAATATATAAAATTACGTGGAGTAGAAAAATAAAATATAAATTAATTTTTTACATCTACTATAGTCTATTATGTATTTTGAATAGTGATAAAAGACCTAAAACTTTGGGATGGTGAAGAAACATATTGAATATTTTTGGATGTAATATACCATAAGTCAATTTGGATTCGATGAATATAAAAAGTACTGAGCTTTACTATTTAATTTGAATTGTTATGCATATGTATAAATTATGGGTCATTCATTTATAGTCTCTTAACTTAGTTTCTTAGAGGTTAAGAAACCAAAGTTTTGGTGATGGAGAAGAAGAAATATATAGAATTTTTTTACATCTATTATACCATAATACAATGTGATTATGGTGAAAACAAATAACTTTGAGCTTAAATATTTAATTTTAGTGATTACACATTTTTGATATAATTTATTTGTCATTCATTTCTAGTCGTTTAACTCTGTGGCTTACTGACGAAGAAACAAGAAATTTGGTGATGAAGAAGAAGCATATTGAATATATTTACATCTAATAAACCATAATTCAATGTGAAAATGGTAAATATAAATAAATTCTAGCTTGATCATAGATTTTAATTGTTACCTATTTTATAAAAAAAATATGTCATGGATTATAGCCTTTTAACTTTGTTTTTCAGTGGGCAAATATCTAAAATTACGTGGAGTAGAAAAATAAAATATAAATTAATTTTTTACATCTACTATAGTCTATTATGTATTTTGAATAGTGATAAACAACCTAAAACTTTGGGATGGTGAAGAAACATATTGAATATTTTTGGATGTAATATACCATAAGTCAATTTGGATTCGATGAATATAAAAAATATTGAGCTTTACTATTTAATTTGAATTGTTATGCATATGTATAAATTATGGGTCATTCATTTATAGTCTCTTAACTTAGTTTCTTAGAGGTTAAGAAACCAAAATTTTGGTGATGGAGAAGAAGAAAAATATAGAATTTTTTACATCTATTATACCATAATACAATGTGATTATGGTGAACACAAATAACTTAGAGCTTAAATATTTAATTTTAGTGATTACACATTTTTGATATAATTTATTTGTCATTCATTTATAGTCGTTTAACTCTGTGGCTTAATGACGAAGAAACAAGAAATTTGGTGATGGTTTGCATTAGAATAAGACAAATAACATGAAGAAAAAACCTAAAATATTGGTCATTCATTTATAGTTATTGAATTCTGTGGCTTACTGACGAAGAAACATGAAATTTCGTGATAGAGAAGAAACATATTGAATATATTTACATCTAATTACCAAAATTCAACGTTAAAATGGTAAAATATAAATAAGTTTGAGCCTGATTACTTAATTTTAATTTTTACCTATATTATATAAAATATAAGTCATAGATTATAGTCTTTTAACTTTGTTTTTTCGTGGGGATAAACCTAAAATTTTGTGATGGAGTTGAAAAGTAAAATTAATTAATTTTTTATACCTACTATACTCTATTATGTTTGGTTTTTAATCATCAAAAAAACATAAGACTTTGGGATGGTGAAGAAAATACTTAAAATATTTGTCATTTATTTATAGTCTTTTAACTCTGTGGCTGACTGACGAAGAATCATGAAATTTGGTGATGGAGAAAAAACATATTGAAGATATTTACATCTAATTTACCATAATTCAATGTGAAAAAAGAAAATATAAATTAATTTGAGCCTGATTACTTAATTTTAATTTTTACCTTTATTATATTAAATATAAGTCATGGATTATAGTCTTTTAACTTTGTTTTTAGGTTTTCCCCACTAAAAAACAAAGTTAAAAGACTATAATCCATGACATATATTTTATATAATATTGGTAAAAAATAAAATTAAATAACCAAGCTCAAATTTATTTATAATTACCATTTCACGTTTCATTATGGTAAGTTAGATGTAAATATATTCAATATCTTTTTTCTCCATCACCAAATTTCATGTTTCTTCGTCAGTATGCCACAGAGTTGAAAGACTATTGACGAATGACAAATAAATTATATCTACATGGGTAATAACTAAAATTAAATATTCAATCTCAATTTTATTTGTGTTCACCATAATCACATTTTATTATGGTATAATATATGTAAAAAATTTCTATGTTTTTCTTCTTCTCCATCACCAAAACTTTGGTTTCTTCACCTCTAAGAAACTAAGTTAAGAGACTACAAACGAATGACCCATAAATTATACGTATGCAAAACAATTAAAATAAAATAATCAAGCTCAATATTGTTTATATTCATCGTATTCACATTGACTTATGGTATATTACATCTAAAAATATTCTATATTTTTCCTCACCATCCCAAAGTTTTAGGTTTTTTTTATCACTAAGAAAAAAATAATAGACTTTAGCAGATGTGAAAATTTAATTATATTTTGTTTTTCTACTCCATCACAAAATTTTAGGTTTTCCCCACTAAAAAACAAAGTTAAAAGACTATAATCCATGACATATATTTTATATAATATAGCTAAAAATTAAAATTATATAATCAAGCTCAAATTTATTTATAATTACCATTTCACGTTGAATTATGGTAAGTTAGATGTAAATATATTCAATATCTTTTTTCTCCATCACCAAATTTCATGTTTCTTTGTCAGTAAGCCACAGAGTTGAAAGACTATTAATGAATGACAAATAAATTATATCTACATGGGTAATAACTAAAATTAAATATTCAATCTCAATTTTATTTTTGTTCACCATAATCACATTTTATTATGGTATAATAGATGTAAAACATTTCTATGTTTTTCTTCATCTCCATCACCAAAACTTTGGTTTCTTCACCTCTAAGAAACAAAGTTAAGAGACTACAAACGAATGACCCATAAATTATACGTATGCAAAACAATTAAAATAAAATAATCAAGCTCAATATGGTTTATATTCATCGTATTCACATTGACTTATGGTATATTACATCTAAAAATATTCTATATTTTTCCTCACCATCCCAAAGTTTTAGGTTTTTTTTATTACAAAGAAAAAAATAATAGACTATAGCAGATGTAAAAAATTTAATTATATTTTGTTTTTCTACTCCATCACAAAATTTTAGGTTTTCCCCTCTAAAAAACAAATTTAAAAGACTATAATCCATGACATATATTTTATATAATATAGGTAAAAATTAAATTTAAATAATCAAGCTCAAATTTATTTATAATTACCATTTCACGTTGAATTATGGTAAGTTAGATGTAAATATATTCAATATCTTTTTTCTCCATCACCAAATTTCATGTTTCTTTGTCAGTAAGCCACAGAGTTGAAAGACTATTAATGAATGACAAATAAATTATATCTACATGGGTAATAACTAAAATTAAATATTCAATCTCAATTTTATTTTTGTTCACCATAATCACATTTTATTACGGTATAATAGATCTAAAAAATTTCTATGTTTTTCTTCATCTCCATCACCAAAACTTTGGTTTCTTCACCTCTAAGAAACTAAGTTAAGAGACTACAAACGAATGACCCATAAATTATACGTATGCAAAACAATTAAAATAAAATAATCAAGCTCAATATGGTTTATATTCATCGTATTTACATTGACTTATGGTATATTACATCTAAAAATATTCTATATTTTTCCTCACCATCCCAAAGTTTTAGGTTTTTTTTATTACTAAGAAAAAAATAATAGACTATAGCAGATGTAAAAAATTTAATTATATTTTGTTTTTCTACTCCATCACAAAATTTTAGGTTTTCCCCACTAAAAAACAAAGTTAAAAGACTATAATCCATGACATATATTTTATATAATATAGGTAAAAATTAAATTTAAATAATCAAGCTCAAATTTATTTATAATTACCATTTCACGTTGAATTATGGTAAGTTAGATGTAAATATATTCAATATCTTTTTTCTCCATCACCAAATTTCATGTTTCTTCGTCAGTATGCCACAGAGTTGAAAGACTATTAATGAATGACAAATAAATTATATCTACATGGGTAATAACTAAAATTAAATATTCAATCTCAATTTTATTTTTGTTCACCATAATCACATTTTATTACGGTATAATAGATCTAAAAAATTTCTATGTTTTTCTTCATCTCCATCACCAAAACTTTGGTTTCTTCACCTCTAAGAAACTAAGTTAAGAGACTACAAACGAATGACCCATAAATTATACGTATGCAAAACAATTAAAATAAAATAATCAAGCTCAATATGGTTTATATTCATCGTATTCACATTGACTTATGGTATATTACATCTAAAAATATTCTATATTTTTCCTCACCATCCCAAAGTTTTAGGTTTTTTTTATTACTAAGAAAAAAATAATAGACTATAGCAGATGTAAAAAATTTAATTATATTTTGTTTTTCTACTCCATCACAAAATTTTAGGTTTTCCCCACTAAAAAACAAAGTTAAAAGACTATAATCCATGACATATATTTTATATAATATAGGTAAAAATTAAATTTAAATAATCAAGCTCAAATTTATTTATAATTACCATTTCACGTTGAATTATGGTAAGTTAGATGTAAATATATTCAATATCTTTTTTCTCCATCAACAAATTTCATGTTTCTTCGTCAGTATGCCACAGAGTTGAAAGACTATTAATGAATGACAAATAAATTATATCTACATGGGTAATAACTAAAATTAAATATTCAATCTCAATTTTATTTTTGTTCACCACAATCACATTTTATTACGGTATAATAGATCTAAAAAATTTCTATGTTTTTCTTCATCTCCATCACCAAAACTTTGGTTTCTTCACCTCTAAGAAACTAAGTTAAGAGACTACAAACGAATGACCCATAAATTATACGTATGCAAAACAATTAAAATAAAATAATCAAGCTCAATATTGTTTATATTCACCGTATTCACATTGACTTATGGTATATTACATCTAAAAATATTCTATATTTTTCCTCACCATCCCAAAGTTTTAGGTTTTTTTTATTACTAAGAAAAAAATAATAGACTATAGCAGATGTGAAAAATTTAATTATATTTTGTTTTTCTACTCCATCACAAAATTTTAGGTTTTCCCCACTAAAAAACAAAGTTAAAAGACTATAATCCATGACATATATTTTATATAATATAGGTAAAAATTAAAATTAAATAACCAAGCTCAAATTTATTTATAATTACCATTTCACGTTTCATTATGGTAAGTTAGATGTAAATATATTCAATATCTTTTTTCTCCATCACCAAATTTCATGTTTCTTCGTCAGTATGCCACAGAGTTGAAAGACTATTGACGAATGACAAATAAATTATATCTACATGGGTAATAACTAAAATTAGGTTTTTTTGTCACTAAGCAAAATTCATAATACACTATAGTAGATGTAAAAAATTAATTATATTTTATTTTTCTATTCTATCACAATACTTTAGGTTTTTCCCCACTAAAAAAAAGTTAAAAAGACTATAATCCATGACATATATTTTTCATAAAATAGGTCATAATTAAAATAAACAATCAAGCTAAAATTTATTGATATTTACCGTTTTCACATTGAATTATGGTATATTAGACGTAAATATATTCAATATGTTTCTTCTCCATCACCATATTTCATGTTTCTTCGTGACTAAGCCAAATAGTTAAAAGACTATAAATGAATGACAAATAAATTATATCTACACGGATAATTACTAAAATTAAATATTTAACCTAAATGTTATTTGTGTTCACCATAATCAAATTGTAGTATGATATAATAGATGTAAACAATTTCTATATTTTTCTTCTGCTCCGTCACCAAAATTTTGGTTTCTTCACCTCTAAGAAACTAAGTTAAGGGACTACAAACGAATGACCCATAATTTATACATAAGCATACTAATTAAAATTAAATAATCAAGCTCAATTTTGTTTATATTCATCGTATTCACACTGACCTGCGGTATATTACATCTAAAAATATTCAATATTTTCTTTCACCATCCTAAATTTTTAGGTTTATTATCACTAAGCAACAAACATAATACACTATAATACATGTAAAAAATTAATTATATCTTATTTTCCTACATCTCAAAATTTTAGGTTTTTCCCCACTAAAAAACAAACTTAAAAGGCTATAATCCATGACATATATTTTACATAATATACGTAAAAATTAATATTAAATAACCAAACTCAAATTTATTTATATTTACATTTTTCACATTGAATTATGGTAAATTAGATGTAAATTTATTCAACATGTTTCTTCTCTATCACCAAATTTCATTTTTCTTCGTCAGTAAGCCACAGGGTTAAAAAACATTTATGCTATAATAGATGTAAACAATTTCTATATGTTTCTTCTTCTCCATCATCAAAATTTTGGTTTCTTCACCTCTAAGTAACTAAGTTAAGAGACTACAAATGAATGACCCGTAATTTAAACATATGCATAACAATGAAAAATAAATAATCATGCTCAATATTATTTATATTCATCGTGTTCACATTGACTTATGGTATATTACATCTAAAAATATTCAATATTATTCTTCACCATCCCAAAGTTTTAAGTTTTTTTATCACTAATCAAAAATCATAATAGTCTATAGTAGATGTAAAAAATTAGTTATATTTTATTTTTCTACTCCATCCAAATATTTTCGGTTTTCCCCACTAAAAAACAAAGATAAAAGACTATAATCCATGACATATTTTTTATATAAAATAGGTAATAGTTAAAATAAATAATCAAGCAATAATTTATTTATATTTACGATTTTCACAATGAATTATGGTAAATTAGGTGTAAATATATTCAATATGTTTCTTCTCCATAACCAAATTTCATGTTTCTTCGTTATTAACCCACAGAGTTGAATGACTATAAATGAATGACAAATAAATTATATACACATGGGTAATAACTTAAATGAAATATTTAAGGTCAATTTTATCTGTACTCGTTATAATCACGTTGTATTATGCTATAATAGATGTAAACAATTTTTATATTTTTCTTCTTCTCCATCACCGAAATTTTGGTTTCTTCACCTCTAAGAAACTAAGTTAAGAGACTACAAATGAATGACCCGTAATTTAAACATATGCATAACAATGAAAAATAAATAATCATGCTCAATATTATTTTTATTCATCGTATTCACATTGACTTATGGTATATTACATCTAAAAATATTCAATATTATTCTTCACCATCCCAAAGTTTTAGGTTTTTTTATCACTAGACAAAAATCATAATAGTCTATAGTAGATGTAAAAAATTAGTTATATTTTATTTTTCTACTCCATCAAAAAATTTTCGGTTTTCCCCACTAAAAAACAAAGATAAAAGACTATAATCCATGACATATTTTTTATATAAAATAGGTAATAGTTAAAATAAATAATCAAGCAATAATTTATTTATATTTACGATTTTCACAATGAATTATGGTAAATTAGATGTAAATATATTCATTCAATATGTTTCTTCTCCATAACCAAATTTCACGTTTCTTCGTTATTAACCCACAGAGTTGAATGACTATAAATGAATGACAAATAAATTATATACACATGGGTAATAACTTAAATTAAATATTTAGGCTCAATGTTATCTGTACTCACTATAATCACGTTGTATTACGCTATAATAGATGTAAACAATTTATATATTTTTCTTCTTCTCCATCACCGAAATTTTGGTTTCTTCACCTCTAAGAAACTAAGTTAAGAGACTACAAATGAGTGACCCGTAATTTAAACATATGCATAACAATGAAAAATAAATAATCATGCTCAATATTATTTATATTCATCGTATTCACATTGACTTATGGTATATTACATCTAAAAATATTCAATATTATTCTTCACCATCCCAAAGTTTTAGGTTTTTTTGTCACTAAGCAAAAATCATAATAGTCTATAGTAGATGTAAAAAATTAGTTATATTTTATTTTTCTACTCCATCAAAAAAATTTCGGTTTTGCCCACTAAAAAACAAAGATAAAAGACTATAATCCATGACATATCTTTTATATAAAATAGGTAATAGTTCAAATAAATAATCAAGCAATAATTTATTTATATTTACGATTTTCAAAATGAATTATGGTAATTTAGATGTAAATATATTCAATATGTTTCTTCTCCATAACCAAATTTCATGTTTCTTCGTTATTAACCCACAGAGTTGAATGACTATAAATGAATGACAAATAAATTATATACACATATGTGATAACTTAAATTAAATATTTAAGGTCAATTTTATCTGTACTCGTTATAATCACATTGTATTATGCTATAATAGATGTAAACAATTTCTATATTTTTCTTCTTCTCCATCACCGAAATTTTGGTTTCTTCACCTCTAAGAAACTAAGTTAAGAGACTACAAATGAATGACCCGTAATTTAAACATATGCATAACAATGAAAAATAAATAATCATGCTCAATATTATTTATATTCATCGTATTCACATTGACTTATGGTATATTACATCTAAAAATATTCAATATTATTCTTCACCATCCCAAAGTTTTAGGTTTTTTTATCACTAAGCAAAAATCATAATAGTCTATAGTAGATGTAAAAAATTAGTTATATTTTATTTTTCTACTCCATCAAAAAAATTTCGGTTTTCCCCACTAAAAAACAAAGATAAAAGACTATAATCCATGACATATTTTTTATATAAAATAGGTAAGAGTTAAAATAAATAATCAAGCAATAATTTATTTATATTTACGATTTTCACAATGAATTATGGTAAATTAGATGTAAATATATTCAATATGTTTCTTCTCCATAACCAAATTTCATGTTTCTTTGTTATTAACCCACAGAGTTGAATGACTATAAATGAATGACAAATAAATTATATACACATGGGTAATAACTTAAATTAAATATTTAAGGTCAATTTTATCTGTACTCGTTATAATCACGTTGTATTATGCTATAATAGATGTAAACAATTTCTATATTTTTCTTCATCTCCATCACCAAAATTTTGGTTTCTTCACCTCTAAGAAACTAAGTTAAGAGACTACAAATGAATGACCCGTAATTTAAACATATGCATAACAATGAAAAATAAATAATCATGCTCAATATTATTTATATTCATCGTATTCACATTGAATTATGGTATATTACATCTAAAAATATTCAATATTATTCTTCACCATCCCAAAGTTTTAGGTTTTTTTATCACTAAGCAAAAATCATAATAGTCTATAGTAGATGTAAAAAATTAGTTATATTTTATTTTTCTACTCCCTCAAAAAAATTTCGGTTTTCCCCACTAAAAAATAAAGATAATTTGTTAAAAGCAAGACTTTGACCTATTTGGTATATTAATCAATACCTACTAAGGTGTACTTATGATCCTTAGATGATGTAGGTCGAATTTCACCAATTAAATCTAATACCCATTCTCTAAATGGCCAAGGATTGTCAATTGAATGTAATTCACTAGCAAGGACATGTTAGATTTCTGCATGCTTTTGGAATTCTTGACACCCTTTGGAAAATTTTATGCAATCTTTCAACATAGTTGGTCAATACACCCCCTGTCAAAACAAAAGTCATTTCATTTTCTGACCAGCTTAATGGGTGCCACACGATCCACTATGGACGTTGAAAATTGCCAAATAGGCTTCACTTTCACTAAGGCATTTTAGTAAAACTCATTATGAAGTCTTTTTGAATAACTCATTGCAAAAAATGGCATAACTTAACGTCTCGTATTTAATATTTCAATATATTGCTCCTGTTGGATTTTCCTGAAGTCATTCATTTATAGTGTTTTAACTCTGTGGCTTACTGACGAAGAAACAAGAAATTTGGTGATGGAGAAGAATCATATTGAATATATTTACATCTAATAAACCATAACTCAATCTGAAAATGGTAAATATAAATAAATTCTAGCTTGAATATATATTTTAATTATTACCTATTTTATAAAAAAATATGTCATGGATTATAGCCTTTTCACTTTGTTATTTACTAGGGGAAAAACCTAAAATTATGCGGAGTAGAAAAATAAAATATAATTAATTTTTTACATCTATTATAGTGTATTATGTCTTTTTGCATAGTGATAAAAAATCTAAAACTTTGGGATGGTGAAGAAAAATATTGAATATTTTTAGATGTAACATAGCATAAGTCAATTTTAATTCGGTGAATACAAACAATATTGAGCTTGATTATTTAATTTCAATTGTTATGGATGTGTATAAATTATGAGTCTTTCATTTATAGTCTCTTAAATTAGTTTCTCAGAGGTTAAGATACCAAAATTATGGTGATAGAGAAGAAGAAAAGTATAGATTTTTTTTACATCTATTATACCATAATATATTGTGATTAAGGTGAACACAAATAAAATTGACCTTAAATATTTAATTTTGGTGATTACCCATTTAGATATAATTTATTTGTCATTCATTTAGAGTCTTTTAACTCTGTGGCTTACTGACGAAGAAACAAGAAATTTGGTGATGGAGAAGAATCATATTGAATATATTTTCATCTAATAAAACATAATTCAATGTGAAGATGGTAAATATAAATAAATTCTAGCTTGAATATATATTTTAATTATTACCTATTTTATAAAAAAATATGTCATGGATTATAGCCTTTTAACTTTGTCTTTTACTGGGGGAAAAACCTAATATTATGCAGAGTAGAAAAATAAAATATAATTAGTTTTTTACATCTACTATAGTCTATTATGTTTTTTGCATAGTGATAAAAAATCTAAAACTTTGGGATGGTGAAGAAAAATATTGAATATTTTTAGATGTAATATACCATAAGTAAATTTTAATTCGGTGAATCCAAACAATATTGAGCTTGATTATTTAATTTCAATTGTTATGCATGTGTATAAATTATGGGTCATTCATTTGTAGTCTCTTAAATTAGTTTCTCAGACGTTGAGAAAGTGAAATTTTGGTGATGGACAAGAAGAAATATATAGAATTTTTTTACATCTATTATACCATAATACAATGTGATCATGGTGAACACAAATAAAGTTGACCTTAAATATTTAATTTTGCTGATTACGCATTTAGATATAATTTATTTGTCATTCATTTATAGTGTTTTAACTCTGTGGCTTACTGACAAAGAAACAAGAAATTTGGTGATGGAGAAGAATCATATTGAATATATTTACATCTAATAAACCATAACTCAATCTGAAAATGGTAAATATAAATAAATTCTAGCTTGAATATTTATTTTAATTATTACCTATTTTATTAAAAAATATGTCATGGATTATAGCCTTTTCACTTTGTTATTTACTAGTGGAAAAACCTAAAATTATGCGGAGTAGAAAAATAAAATATAATTAATTTTTTACATCTACTATAGTGTATTATGTTTTTTGCTTAGTGATAAAAAATCTAAAACTTTGGGATGGTGTAGAAAAATATTGAATATTTTTAGATGTAACATAGCATAAGACAATTTTAATTCGCTGAATACAAACAATATTGAGCTTGATTATTTAATTTCAATTGTTATGCATGTGTATAAATTATGGGTCTTTCATTTGTTGACTCTTAAATTAGTTTCTCAGAGGTTAAGAAACCAAAATTATGGTGATAGAGAAGAAGAAAAGTATAGATTTGTTTTACATTTATTATACCATAATATATTGTGATTAAGGTGAACACAAATAAAATTGACCTTAAATATTTAATTTTGGTGATTACCCATTTAGATATAATTTATTTGTCATTCATTTATAGTCTTTTAACTCTGTTGCTTACAGACGAAGAAACAAGAAATTTGGTGATGGAGAAGAATCATATTGAATATATTTTCATCTAATAAAACATAATTCAATGTGAAGATGGTAAATATAAATAAATTCTAGCTTGAATATATATTTTAATTATTACCTATTTTATAAAAAAATATGTCATGGATTATAGCCTTTTAACTTTGTCTTTTACTGGGGGAAATACCTAATATTATGCAGAGTAGAAAAATAAAATATAATTGGTTTTTTACATCTACTATAGTCTATTATGTTTTTTGATGGAGATCAAAAATAAAATATAATTTATTTTTTACACCTACTATAGTCTATTATGTTTGATGCTTAGTGATAAAAAAACCTAAGACTTTGGGATGGTGAAGAAAAATATTGAATATTTTTAGACGTAATATACCATAACTCAATGTGAATACAATAAATATGAACAATATTGAGCTTGATTATTTAATTTTATTTGTTAAGCATACGTATAAATTAAGGGTCATTCATTTGTAGTCTCTTTACTTAGTTTCTTAGAGGTGAATAAACCAAAATTTTGGGGATGTAGAAGAAGAAAATTGTAATTTTTTTTACATCTATTATACCATAATACAATGTGATTATGGTGAATACAAATAAACCAAAAAATTTATGATGGATTAGAAAAAAAAATATAATTATTTTTTACTCCTACTATATTCTAATTGTTATTCATGTGTATAAATTATGGATCATTCAGTTGTAGTCTCTTAACTTAGTTTCTTAGAAGTGAAGAAACCAAAATCTTGGTGATGGAGAAGAAGCATATTGAATATATTTACAGCTAATTCACCATAATTCAGTGTGAAAAAGGTAAATATAAATAAATGTGAGGTTCATTATTTAATTTTAATTGTTACCTATATTTTATAAAATATAAGTCATGGATTATTGTCTTTTAACTTTGTTTTTTAGTGGGGATAAACCTAAAATTTTGTGATGGAGTTGAAAAATAAAATACAATTTATTTTTTACATCTATTATAGTCTATCATGTTTGTTGGTTAGTGATAACAAAACCTAGGACTTTGGGATGGTGAAGAAAAATATTGAATATTTTTAGAAGTAATATACAATAATTCAATGTGAATATTATGAATATGAACAATATTGAGCTTGATTATTTAGTTTTAATTGTTATTCATGTGTATAAATTATGGGTCATTTATTTGTAGTCTCTTAACTTAGTTTCTTAGAAGTGAAGAAACCAAAATTTTGGTGATGGAGAAGAAGAAAAACATAGAAATGTTTTACATCTATTATACCATAATACAATGTGAATATGATGAATACAAATAACATAGAGATTGAATATTTTATTTTAGTGATTACCCACGTAGATATAATTTATTTGTCACTCATTTATAGTCTTTTAAGTCTGTGGCTAATTGACGAAGAAACATGAAATTCGCTGATGGAGAAGAAGCATATTGAATATATTTACATCTACTTCACCATAATTCAGTGTGAAAAAGGTAAATATAAATAAATGTGAGGTTGATTATTTAATTTTAATTTTTACCTATATTTTATAAAATATAAGTCAAGGATTATAGTCTTTTAACTTTGTTTTTTAGTGGGGATAAACCTAAAATTTTGTGATGGAGTTGAAAAATAAAATACAATTTATTTTTTACATCTATTATAGTCTATTATTTTTGTTGCTTAGTGATAACAAAACCTAAGACTTTGGGATGGTGAAGAAAAATATTGAATATTTTTAGAAGTAATATACAATAAGTCAATGTGAATATTATGAATATGAACAATATTGAGCTTGATTATTTAATTTTAATTGTTATTCATGTGTATAAATTATGGGTCATTCATTTGTAGTCTCTTAACTTAGTTTCTTAGAAGTGAAGAAACCAAAATTTTGGTGATGGAGAAGAAGCATATTGAATATATTTACATCTAATTCACCATAACTCAATGTGAAAAAGATAAATATAAATAAATGTTAGGTTGATTATTTAACCACAAGTCAACGTGAAAATGGTAAATATAAATAAATTCTAGCTTTATTATTTATTTTAATTATTACATATTTTATAAAAAAATATATCTCATGGATTATAGTCTTTTGACTTTGTTTTTTAGTGGAAAAAAACCGAAAATTTTGTAATAGAGAAGAAAAATAAAATATAATTAATTTTTTACGTCTACTGTAGTCTATTATGCTTTTTGCTTAGTGATAAAAAAAACCTAAAACTTTGGGATGGTAAAGAAAAATATTGAATATTTTTAGATGTAATATACCATAAGTGAATACGATGAATATAAATAATATGGAGGTTGGTTATTTTATTTTAATTGTTATGCATATGTATAAATTATGGGTCATTCATTTGTAGTCTCTTAACTTAGTTTCTTAGAGGTGAAGAAACCAAAATTTTGGTGATGGAGCAGAAGTAAAATATAGAAATTGTTTACATCTATTATATCATGATACAATTTGATTATGGTAAACACAAATAAAATTGAGCTTAAATACGTAATTTTAGTAATTACCCATGTGGATATAATTTATTTGTCATTCATTTATAGTCTTTTAACTCTGTGATTTAGTCACGAAGAAACATGAAATTTGGTGATGGAGAAGAAACATATTGAATATATTTACATCTAATTTACCATTATTCAATTTGAAAATGGTAAATATCAATAACTTTTAGCTTGATTATTTATTTTAATTATTACCTATTTTATAAAAAATATATGTCATGGATTATAGTCTTTTAACTTTTTTTTTAGTGGGGAAAAGCCTAAAATTTTGAGATGGATTAGAAGAATAAAGTATAATTAATTTTTTACATCTATTATTGTGTATCATGTTTTTTTTAGCGATAAACAAACCTAAATAATATGGAGCTTGGTTATTTTATTTTACCATAATTCAATGTGAAAATGGTAAATATCAATAAACGTTAGCTTGATTATTTATTTTAATTTTGACCTATATTATATAAAATTTATGTCGTGGATTATAGTCTTTTAACTTTGTTTTTTAGTGGGGAAAAACCTAAAATTTTGTGATAGAGTAGAAAAATAAAAGATGATTAATTTTTTAAATCTACTATAGTCTATTATGTTTACTGATGCAAAGGAACATCAAAATAAGGTTTATGAGGAAGTTGTTAAGGCGTTTCGTACGTTTGAAGCAGATCGGGAAGTTCTTCAACAATAAAAGGATGATAGGATCAATGCTCTGAAAGGTCTTAAGAAGGAGGTGGTTGTTGTACAGTAGAGATATCAAGAATCCATTCAGCTGGTTGTTGATGTTGTGTATAGGGCCCGAGATCAAATGTTGGAGCAGGCGCAAGAACTCTGTCTCAATCTTAATGTCACTGCTAATCAGCTGAATCCTATCCTGGTGGTTTCTAGAGATGATACTAGAGGCAGTTTGGGAGCTTTGGAGTCCAGAGTTAAAAGACTATAAATGAGTGGCAAATATTTTAGGTTTTTTCTTCACCATGCCAAAGTCTGACGTTTTTTCATCACTAACCACCAAACATAATAGACTATAGTAAGTTTAAAAAATAAATTATATTTCAATTTTCAACCCTATACTAAAAGTTTAGGTTTTTCCCTACTAAAAAACAAAGTTAAAAGACTATAACCCATGACATATTTTTTTAGATAATATAGGTAAAAAATCAAATTAAATAATGAAGCTCAAACATATTTATATTTAACTTTTTCACATTGAATTATGGTAAATTTGATGCAAAAATATTCAATATGTTTCTTCTCCATCACCAAATTTCATGATTCTTCGTCAGTAAGCCACAGAGTTAAAAGACTATAAATGAGTGGCAAATATTTTAGGTTTTTTCTTCACCATGCCAAAGTCTTACGTTTTTTCCTCACTAAGCACCAAACATAATAGACTATACTAAGTTTAAAAAATTAATTATATTTTATTTTTCAACTCCATCATAAAATTTTAGGTTTTTCCCCACTATAAAACAAAGATAAAAGACTATAGTCCATGACATATATTTTATTAATATAGGTAAAAAATAAAATAAAATAATTAAGCTCAAAATTATTTATATTTACCTTTTTCAAATTGAATTATGGTATATTAGATGTAAATATATTCAATATGTTTCTTCTCCATCACCAAATTTCATGTTTCTTCGTCAGTAAGCCACAGAGTTAAAAGACTATAAACGAGTGACAAATAATTTAGGTTTTTTCTTCACCATGCCAAAGTCTTAGGTGTTTTCATCACTAAGCACCAAACATAATAGACTATACTAAGTTTAAAAAATTAACTATATTTTATTCTTCAACTCCATCATAAAATTTTAGGTTTTTCCCTACTATAAAAAAAAGTTAAAAGACTATAACCCATGACATATTTTTTAAATAATATAGGTAAAAATTAAAATTAAATAATGAAGCTCAAACTTATTATATTTACATTTGTGACTTTGAATAATGGTAAATTAGATGTAAATATATTCAATATGTTTCTTCTTTATCACCAAATTTCATGTTTCTTCGTCAGTAAGCCACAGGGTTAAAAGACTATAAATGATTGACAAATATTTTAGGTTTTTTCTTCACCATGCCAAAGTCTTAGGTTTTTTCAGCACTAAGCACCAAACATAATAGACTATAGTAAGTTTAAAAAATTAATTATATTTTATTTTTTACTCCGTCATAAAATTTAGGTTTTTCCCCACTAAAAAACAAAGTTAAAAGACTATAAACCATGACATATTTTTTTAAATAATACAGGTAAAAATTCAAATTAAATAATGAAGCCCAAACATATTTATATTTAACTTTTTCACATTGAATTATGGTAAATTAGATGCAAATATATTCAATATGTTTCTTCTCCATCACCAAATTTCATGTTTCTTCGTCGGTAAGCCACAAAGTTAAAAGACTATAAATGAGTGCCAATATTTTAGGTTTTTTCTTCACCATGCCAAAGTCTGACGTTTTTTCATCACTAACCACCAAACATAATAGACTATAGTAAGTTTAAAAAATAAATTATATTTCAATTTTCAACCCCATAATAAAAGTTTAGGTTTTTCCCTACTAAAAAATAAAGTTAAAAGACTATAACCCATGACATATTTTTTTAGATAATATAGGTAAAAATTCAAATTAAATAATGAAGCTCAAACATATTTATATTTAACTTTTTCACATTGAATTATGGTAAATTAGATGCAAATATATTCAATATGTTTCTTCTCCATCACCAAATTTCATGTTTCTTCGTCAGTAAGCCACAGAGTTAAAAGACTATAAATGAGTGGCAAATATTTTAGGTTTTTTCTTCACCATGCCAAAGTCTTACGTTTTTTCCTCACTAAGCATCAAACATAATAGACTATACTAAGTTTAAAAAATTAATTATATTTTATTTTTAACTCCATCATAAAATTTTAGGTTTTTCCCCACTATAAAACAAAGATAAAAGACTATAGTCCATGACATATATTTTATATAATATAGGTAAAAAATAAAATAAAATAATGAAGCTCAAAATTATTTATATTTACCTTTTTCACATTGAATTATGGTATATTAGATGTAAATATATTCAATATGTTTCTTCTCCATCACCAAATTTCATGTTTCTTCGTCAGTAAGCCACAGAGTTAAAAGACTATAAACGAGTGACAAATAATTTAGGTTTTTTCTTCACCATGCCAAAGTCTTAGGTGTTTTCATCACTAAGCACCAAACATAATAGACTATACTAAGTTTAAAAAATTAACTATATTTTATTCTTCAACTCCATCATAAAATTTTAGGTTTTTCCCTACTATAAAAAAAAGTTAAAAGACTATAACCCATGACATATTTTTTAAATAATATAGGTAAAAATTAAAATTAAATAATGAAGCTCAAACTTATTATATTTACATTTGTGACTTTGAATAATGGTAAATTAGATGTAAATATATTCAATATGTTTCTTCTTTATCACCAAATTTCATGTTTCTTCGTCAGTAAGCCACAGGGTTAAAAGACTATAAATGATTGACAAATATTTTAGGTTTTTTCTTCACCATGCCAAAGTCTTAGGTTTTTTCAGCACTAAGCACCAAACATAATAGACTATAGTAAGTTTAAAAAATTAATTATATTTTATTTTTTACTCCGTCATAAAATTTAGGTTTTTCCCCACTAAAAAACAAAGTTAAAAGACTATAAACCATGACATATTTTTTTAAATAATACAGGTAAAAATTCAAATTAAATAATGAAGCCCAAACATATTTATATTTAACTTTTTCACATTGAATTATGGTAAATTAGATGCAAATATATTCAATATGTTTCTTCTCCATCACCAAATTTCATGTTTCTTCGTCGGTAAGCCACAAAGTTAAAAGACTATAAATGAGTGCCAATATTTTAGGTTTTTTCTTCACCATGCCAAAGTCTGACGTTTTTTCATCACTAACCACCAAACATAATAGACTATAGTAAGTTTAAAAAATAAATTATATTTCAATTTTCAACCCCATAATAAAAGTTTAGGTTTTTCCCTACTAAAAAATAAAGTTAAAAGACTATAACCCATGACATATTTTTTTAGATAATATAGGTAAAAATTCAAATTAAATAATGAAGCTCAAACATATTTATATTTAACTTTTTCAAATTGAATTATGGTAAATTAGATGCAAATATATTCAATATGTTTCTTCTCCATCACCAAATTTCATGTTTCTTCGTCAGTAAGCCACAGAGTTAAAAGACTATAAATGAGTGGCAAATATTTTAGGTTTTTTCTTCACCATGCCAAAGTCTTACGTTTTTTCCTCACTAAGCATCAAACATAATAGACTATACTAAGTTTAAAAAATTAATTATATTTTATTTTTAACTCCATCATAAAATTTTAGGTTTTTCCCCACTATAAAACAAAGATAAAAGACTATAGTCCATGACATATATTTTATATAATATAGGTAAAAAATAAAATAAAATAATGAAGCTCAAAATTATTTATATTTACCTTTTTCACATTGAATTATGGTATATTAGATGTAAATATATTCAATATGTTTCTTCTCCATCACCAAATTTCATGTTTCTTCGTCAGTAAGCCACAGAGTTAAAAGACTATAAACGAGTGACAAATAATTTAGGTTTTTTCTTCACCATGCCAAAGTCTTACGTTTTTTCGTCACTAAGCACCAAACATAATAGACTATACTAAGTTTAAAAAATTAACTATATTTTATTTTTCAACTCCACCATAAAATTTTAGGTTTTTCCCTACTATAAAAAAAAGTTAAAAGACTATAACCCATGACATATTTTTTAAATAATATAGGTAAAAATTAAAATTAAATAATGAAGCTCAAACTTATTATATTTACATTTGTGACATTGAATAATGGTAAATTAGATGTAAATATATTCAATATGTTTCTTCTTTATCACCAAATTTCATGTTTCTTCGTCAGTAAGCCACGAGGTTAAAAGACTATAAATGATTGACAAATATTTTAGGTATTTTCTTCACCATGCCAAAGTCTTAGGTTTTTTCAGCACTAAGCACCAAACATAATATACTATAGTAAGTTTAAAAAATTAATTATATTTTATTTTTCAACTCCGTCATAAAATTTAGGTTTTTCCCCACTCCTCGAAAATGTGTGTCCCCTGACAGGGAGTATATTCGCGGCGAAGATGGTCAAATACTGATGGAGGCCCAATATATACATGTAAAGGCTCTGCTCAAATGCAGGACAGAAGCTGAGACTCATCGGTTCCTATGTAGTTTGAGTGCCTTCGGGATGTTTTTTATACATGTCTAGATTTCGCTTCTAACTATTTTCTTGTGTTCGTTTTGCAGGCTCAATAGGTTCCGTGGAAGAAAGGGTGATGAAACTGATGAATAGAGGAAACCGTCGTGCTCAAGGTCGGGCCCCTGCTACGCGGAGGGAGTTGGCTGGTGGCTCTTCGGGGACGACACCATCTCCTCGGGGAAATGGGTCCCCGGCGCAACCCCTGGTTCACAAACGACGAAGGGAGGACGAGGTGTCTCGGATTGATCTGACGGACGGGTCCCCGAAGAGCGGGTTCGTCATGCCCCCTTGCTGTGTTCGGCCGAATTTCATTTCAGGTCAAAATGATCCTGTTGTGTCGCCTGAGGAAGCCAAAAGCATACTGTCTGTGGGGAAGGTGGCTCGGAGGAAGATGATGTCCGCAGATCTGGCGGCGATGGTGAGGGTCTTCGAGACGGCCCATGTGCCGAATGAGGCGGGGTGCTCATCGGAGGATCTAGCTGCTGTTAAGAGCGACCTCGCGGTGTCCGAGGAAGTTAGGGTCAAGCTGGCGGCCGACCAGAAGGAGTATCAGAGGCAGGACATGCTCCACCGGGGACGCATCTAGGAGCTGGAGAAGGCCCTGAAGGAAAGGGATGAGGAGCTAAAGGGGGCCAACGGTTGTATCGCTGAGCTCAAGGATCAAGTCGCCCCTACCGGGGATGAAACCGAAGAAGAGCGGTAGGTTTCATCTAGGAAAGGGTTTGTGGCCAAGGTTTGTCAGCTCGAGGAGGACTACTTGGGGCCGTCGATGTGGGCTTTAAGCATGTTGTCGACCAACTTAAGCTCGTCAATCCCGACCTGGTAACCGACGAGATTGGTCCCTTTCATCGGATCCAAGACAAGGGAATAGTGGCGCCCGAGGGCTCGGATGACAAGGAAGACAACCAGGTTGTCCGTGAGGAGGAGGAACCTGTAGAATAGGGATGGTGGCCTACGTGCCCCTTTATTTTTCATTTCGGCCTGCGTGCCCGGTAGTTTTCGGCCTGCACGCCATCTTTTATTTGATTCGGGGCTTCTGCCCATTTATTGTAACGATTTGACTTCTGGGTTAGTGCCCGTTTATGGATTTCTTGTTTTATTTTTTAAGTATGTGTATGTGTTTGACCATATTTGCATGGTTTATATTTTTGTTTGCATTGTTATGCTCGCTCATGCATTTGTTTATGCTTAATGTATGTTTTAACTAAGTTAGGAGTCATAGCTCGACGTTCGTTGTGCCCGGGAGTGTAGGGAACTGGCCGGTTGACCGGGGTGGTTACCTAGTCGGTTATGGGGGTGGACCACGATCGTGGACCTGCCCCTACAGCGTGAACGTCCCATCGCGAGATGGGGTTCTATCGGACTTGGTACTACAGCGGTGATTCTCGGTCGAGTGGTCACCGTCGAGCAGAGCTTCCTGCCCGCACACACACAAAGGGTATGTGTTTGCTATCTCGTTGATCTTGGGTAGACGCGGTCATACCACGCCGCGATTCCGTGGTCGCGAGGAAGGTTCTCGCGGGAAATGTTTAACTGTAGTATATTTTTAGCTTTTCAACATTCCATGGTCGAGCTATCTGATACTCGTGTAGGTTTTCGAGGTAGTAGACCCCGTGTTCCGTCTTGTCCCGAACACGATATGAGCCTTCCATATTTGCAACGAGTTTGCCCTCATGTGAGTCCTTTTGGTTTCTTCGTAGGACCAATTCGCCGACCTGGAACTCGCGTTTTAGAACTTTATTGTCGTAGCGAAGGGCGGTCTTTTGCTTTAGCGTAGCCTCGTGGAGCATTGTTAGATAGAGCATTGAATAAGCTTTCCAACGCTTTGAACCGGGCAAAAAACGGAGTTACGGTTAAAAAGTTATGGTCGAAACAAGTTGGTTTGCTGTCATGTTCGCCAAAGTTCGCCATGCGAACCGAAAGTTCAAAAACGCGTGAAAAACACTGTTTTTACAAAAGCAAAAGTTGTATATGTTCGCCAGGCGAATGGGACTTCGCCAGGCGAATACTGGGACCCATTTTTGTCTATTTAAGTGATTTTTCAGCATTTTTTAGGTTATGTTGTTTGAGAAATTTTTACCCCAACTTCATCAAACACATTCTTGAGTAGATTTAGCTTAGAAACAACATTGGAGGGTGCATCTTGACGATCCGGAGTCGAATCCACTTCAATCGGAGTTGACAGACCGTGAGATTTGTGTTCTTCTTCCTTACTCTCTATGTATTTTTCATTTGTTGGGGTTTTGTATGTAAGTTTATCTTGATTGTATGTATATTTATGGATCTTTGTATAAAATCTCTTTTACAACTCTTTATCGATGGTTATCTTGATTTTTTACTTAATGGGTTTGGATTGTGATAGACATATACTGTTCGAACTCGATCTTAGATGAACATCTATTAGATTCTAAATGCTAGAGATAGATTTAGGACTGATATTCACGTGGGTATCGATTCTTAATGCTCCGTGTTGTCGAGAATTTATTTATATTTACCATTTTATCATTGAATTATGGTTTATTAGATGTAAATATCTTCAATATGATTCTTCTCCATCAACAAATTTCTTGTTTCTTCGTCAGTAAGCCACGAAGTTAAAAGACTATAAATGAATGAAAAATAAATTATGTCTAAATGGGTAATCACAAAAATTAAATATTTAAGGTCAATTTTATTTGTGTTCACCATGATCACATTGTATTATGGTATAATAGATGTAAAAAAAATCTATTTTTCTTCTTCTCCATCACAAAAAATTTGGTTTCTTAACCTCTGAGAAACTAAGTTAAGAGACTACAAATGAACGACCCATAATTTATACACATGCATAACAATTGAAATTAAATAATCAAGCTCAATATTGTTTGTATTCACCGAATTAAAATTGACTTATGGTATGTTACATGTAAAAATATTCAATATTTTTCTTCACCATCCCAAAGTTTTAGGTTTTTTATCACTATGCAAAAAACATAATACACTATAGTAGATGTAAAAAATTAATTATATTTTATTTTTCTACTCCGCATAATTTTAGTTTTTTCCCCTAGTAAATAACAAAGTGAAAAGGCTATAATCCATGACATATTTTTTTATAAAATAGGTAATAATTAAAAAATATATTCAAGCTAGAATTTATTTATATTTACCCTTTTCAGATTGAGTTATGGTTTATTAGATGTAAATATATTCAATATGATTCTTCTCCATCACCAAATTTTTGTTTCTTCGTCAGTAAGCCACAGAGTTAAGAGACTATAAATGAATGACAAATAAATTATATCCTAATGGGTAATCATAAAAAGTAAATATTTAAGTTCAATTTTATTTGTGTTGACCATTATCACAATGTATAATGGTATAATAGATGTAAAAAAAATCTATATTTTTCTTCTTCTCCATCACCAAAATTTTGGTTTCTTAACCTCTGAGAAACTAAGTTAAGAGACTACAAATGAACGACCCATAATTTATACACATGCATAACAATTGAAATTAAATAATCAAGCTCAATATTGTTTGTATTCACCAAATTAAAATTGACTTATGGTATGTTACATCTAAAAATATTCAATATTTTTCTTAACCATCCCAAAGTTTTAGATTTTTTTATCACTATGCAAAAAACATAATAGACAATAGTAGATGTAAAAAATTAATTATATTTTATTTTTCTACTCCGCATAATTTTAGGTTTTTCCAGTGTAAAAAACATAGTTAAAAGGCTATAATCCATGACATATTTTTTATAAAATAGGTAATAATTAAAATATATACTCAAGCTAGAATTTTTTATATTTACCATTTTATCATTGAATTATGGTTTATTAGATGTAAATATCTTCAATATGATACTTCTCCATCAACAAATTTCATGTTTCTTCGTCAGTAAGCCACGGAGTTAAAAGACTATAAATGAATGACAAATAAATTATGTCTAAATGGGTAATCACCAAAATTAAATATTTAAGCTTAATTTTATTTGTGTTCACCATGATCACATTGTATTATGGTATAATAGATGTAAAAAAAAATCTATATTTTACTTCTTCTCCATCACCAAAGTTTTGGTTTCTTAACCTCTGAGAAACTAAGTTAAGAGACTACAAATGAACGACCCATAATTTATACACATGCATAACAATTGAAATTAAATAATCAAGCTCAATATTATTTGTATTTATCGAATTAAAATTGACTTATGGTATGTTACAACTAAAAATATTCAATATTTTTCTTAACCATCCCAAAGTTTTAGATTTTTTATCACTATGCAAAAACATAATAGACTATAGTAGATGTAAAAAATTAATTATATAATTAATTTTTTACACCTACTATTGTCTATTATGTTTCGTACTTAGTGATAAAAAATCTTAACTATGTGGCTTAGTTACGAAGAAACATGAAATCTAGTGATGGAGAAGAAACATATTGAATATATTAACATCTAATTTACCATAATTCAATGTGAAAATGGTAAATATCAATAAACGTTAGCTTGATTATTTATTTTAATTTTCACCTATATTGTATAAAATATATGTCGTGGATTATAGTCTTTTAACTTTGTTTTTTAGTGGGGAAAAACTTTAAGTTATTACCCATGTGTATATAATTTATTTGTCATTCATTTATAATCATTCAACTCTGTGGGTTAATAACGAAGAAACATGAAATTTGGTTATGTAGAAGAAACATATTGAATATATTTACATCTAATTTACCATAATTCATTGTGAAAATCGTAAATATAAATAAATTATTTCTTGATTATTTATTTTAACTATTACCTATTTTATATAAAAAATATGTCATGGATTATAGTCTTTTATCATTGTTTTTTAGTGGGGAAAACTGAAAATATTTTGATGGAGTAGAAAAATAAAATATAACTAATTTTTTACATATACTATAGACTATTATGATTTTTGCTTAGTGATAAAAAAACCTAAAACTTTGGGATGGTGAAGAATAATATTGAATATTTTTAGATGTAATATACCATAAGTCAATGTGAATACGATGAATATAAATAATATTGAGCATGATTATTTATTTTTCATTGTTATGCATATGTTTAAATTACGGGTCACTCATTTGTAGTCTCTTAACTTAGTTTCTTAGAGGTGAAGAAACCAAAATTTCGGTGATGGAGAAGAAGAAAAATATAGAAATTATTTACATCTATTATAGCATAATACAATGTGATTATAGTGATTACAGATAACATTGAGCTTAAATATTTAATTTAAGTTATTACCCATGTGTATATAATTTATTTGTCATTCATTTATAATCATTCAACTCTGTGGGTTAATAACGAAGAAAAATGAAATTTGGTTATGTAGAAGAAACATATTGAATATATTTACATCTAATTTACCATAATTCATTGTGAAAATCGTTTTACATCTGTTATACCATAATACAATGTGATTATGGTGAACACAAATAACTTTGAGCTTAAATATTTAATTTTAGTGATTACCCATTTTTGATATAATTTATTTGTCATTCATTTATAGTCGTTTAACTCTGTGGCTTACACGACGAAGAAACAAGAAATTTGGTGATGAAGAAGAAGCATATTGAATATATTTACATCTAATAAACCATAATTTGAGGTGAAAATGGTAAATATAAATAAATTCTAACTTGATCATATATTTTAAGTGTTACCTATTTTATAAAAAAAATATGTCATGGATTATAGCCTTTTAAATTTATTTTTTAGTGGGCAAAAATCTAAAATTACGTGGAGTAGAAAAATAAAATATGAATTAACTTTTTACATCTACTATATTCTAGTATGTATTTTGAATAGTGATAAAAAATCTAAAACTTTGGGATGGTGAAGAAACATATTGAATATTTTTGGATGTAATATACCATAAGTCAATTTAGATTCGATGAATATAAAAAATATTGAGCTTTACTATTTAATTTTAATTGTTATGCATAGGTATAAATTCCGGGACATTCATTTGTAGTCTCTTAACTTAGTTTCTTAGAGGTTAAGAAACCAAAATTTTGGTGATGGAGAAGAAGAAAAATATAGATTTTTTTTATATCTATTATACCATAATACAATGTGATTATGGTGAACAAAAATAACTTTGAGCTTAAATATTTAATTTTAGTGATTACCCAATTTTGATATAATTTATTTGTCATTCATTTATAGTCGTTTAACTTTGTGGCTTACTGACGAAGAAACAAAAAATTTGGTGATGAAGAAGAAGCATATTGAATATATTTACATCTAATAAACCATAATTCTATGTGAAAATGGTAAGTATAAATAAATTCTAACTTGATCATATATTTTAATTATTACCTATTGTATAAAAAAATATGTCATGGATTATAGCCTTTTAACTTTGTTTTTTAGTGGGCAAAAATCTAAAATTACGTGGAGTAGAAAAATAAAATATAAATTAATTTTTTACATCTACTATATTCTAGTATGTATTTTGAATAGTGATAAAAAACCTAAAACTTTGGGATGGTGAAGAAACATATTGAATATTTTTGGATGTAATATACCATAAGTCAATTTAGATTCGATGAATATAAAAAATATTGAGCTTCACTATTTAATTTTAATAGTTATGCATAGGTATAAATTCCGGGTCATTCATTTGTAGTCTCTAAAATTAGTTTCTTAGAGGTTAAGAAACCAAAATTTTGGTGATGGAGAAGAAGAAAATTATAGATTTTTTTTACATCTGTTATACCAAAATACAATGTGATTATGGTGAACACAAATAACTTTGAGCTTAAATATTTAATTTTAGTGATTACCCAATTTTGATATAATTTATTTGTCATTCATTTATAGTCGTTTAACTCTGTGGCTTACACGACGAAGAAACAAGAAATTTGGTGATGAAGAAGAAGCATATTGAATATATTTACATCTAATAAACCATAATTTGATGTGAAAATGGTAAATATAAATAAATTATAACTTGATCATATATTTTAAGTGTTACCTATTTTATAAAAAAAATATGTCATGGATTATAGCCTTTTAACTTTGTTTTTTAGTGGGCAAAAATCTAAAATTACGTGGAGTAGAAAAATAAAATATAACTTAATTTTTTACATCTACTATAGTCTATTATATATTTTGAATAGTGATAAAAAACCTAAAACTTTGGGATGGTGAAGAAACATATTGAATATTTTTGGATGTAATATACCATAAGTCAATCTGGATTCGATGAATATAAAAAATATTGAGCTTTACTATTTAATTTGAATTTTTATGCATACGTATAAATTATGGGTCATTCATTTGTAGTCTCTTAACTTAGTTTCTCAGAGATTAAGAAACCAAAATTTTGGTGATGCAGAAGAAGAAAAATATAGAATTTTTTTACATCTATAACACCATAATACAATGTGATTATGGTGAACACAAATAACTTTGAGCTTAAATATTTAATTTTAGTGATTACACATTTTTGATATAATTTATTTGTCATTCGTTTCTAGTCGTTTACCTCTGTGGCTTACTGACGAAGAAACAAGAAATTTGGTGATGAAGAAGAAGCATATTGAATATATTTACATCTAATAAACCATAATTCAATGTGAAAATGGTAAATATAAATAAATTCTAGCTAGATCATAGATTTTAATTGTTACCTATTTTATAAAAAAAAATATGTCATGGATTATAGCCTTTTAACTTTGTTTTTCAGTGGGCAAATATCTAAAATTAGGTGGAGTAGAAAAATACAATATAACTTAATTTTTTACATCTAATATAGTCTATTATGTATTTTAAATAGTGATAAAAAACATAAAGCTTTGGGATGGTGAAGAAACATATTGAATATTTTTGGATGTAATATACCATAAGTCAATTTGGATTCGATGAATATAAAAAATATTGAGCTTTACTATTTAATTTGAATTGTTATGCATATGTATAAATTATGGGTCATTCATTTGTAGTCTCTTAACTTAGTTTCTCAGAGGTTAAGAAACCAAAATTTTGGTGATGGAGAACAAGAAAATTATAGAATTTTTTTACATCTATTATACCATAATACAATCTGATTATTGTGAATACAAATAACTTTGAGCTTAAATATTTAATTTTAGTGATTACCCATTTTTGATATAATTTATTTGTCATTCATTTATAGTCGTTTAACTTTGTGGCTTACTGACGAAGAAACAAGAAATTTGGTGATGAAGAAGAAGCATAATGAATATATTTACATCTAATAAACCATAATTCTATGTGAAAATGGTAAATATAAATAAATTCTAGCTTGATCATATATTTTAATTGTTAGCTATTTTATAAAAAAAAAATATATCATAGATTATAGCCTTTTAACTTTGTTTTTCAGTGGGAAAAAATCTAAAATTACGTGGAGTAGAAAAATAAAATATAAATTAATTTTTTACATCTACTATAGTCTAGTATGTATTTTGAATAGTGATAAAAAACCTAAAACTTTGGGATGGTGAAGAAACATATTGAATATTTTTGGATGTAATATACCATAAATCAATTTGGATTCGATGAATATAAAAAATATTGAGCTTTACTATTTAATTTGAATTGTTATGCATATGTATAAATTATGGGTCATTCATTTGTAGTCTCTTAACTTAGTTTCTCAGAGGTTAAGAAACCAAAATTTTGGTGATGGAGAACAAGAAAATTATAGAATTTTTTTACATCTATTATACCATAATACAATCTGATTATTGTGAATACAAATAACTTTGAGCTTAAATATTTAATCTAAGTGATTACCCATTTTTGATATAATTTATTTGTCATTCATTTATAGTCGTTTAACTTTGTGGCTTACTGACGAAGAAACAAGAAATTTGGTGATGAAGAAGAAGCATAATGAATATATTTACATCTAATAAACCATAGTTCTATGTGAAAATGGTAAATATAAATAAATTCTAGCTTGATCATATATTTTAATTGTTAGCTATTTTATAAAAAAAATATATCATAGATTATAGCCTTTTAACTTTGTTTTTCAGTGGGAAAAAATCTAAAATTACGTGGAGTAGAAAAATAAAATATAAATTAATTTTTTACATATACTATAGTCTAGTATGTATTTTGAATAGTGATAAAAAACCTAAAACTTTGGGATGGTGAAGAAACATATTGAATATTTTTGGATGTAATATACCATAATTCAATTTGGATTCGATGAATATAAAAAATATTGTGCTTTACTATTTAATTTGAATTGTTATGCATATGTATAAATTATGGGTCATTCATTTGTAGTCTCTTAACTTAGTTTCTCAGAGGTTAAGAAACCAAAATTTTGGTGATGGAGAACAAGAAAAATATAGAATTTTTTTACATCTATTATACCATAATACAATCTGATTATTGTGAATACAAATAACTTTGAGCTTAAATATTTAATCTAAGTGATTACCCATTTTTGATATAATTTATTTGTCATTCATTTATAGTCGTTTAACTCTGTGGCTTACACGACGAAGAAACAAGAAATTTGGTGATGAAGAAGAAGCATATTGAATATATTTACATCTAATAAACCATAATTTGATGTGAAAATGGTAAATATAAATAAATTCTAACTTGATCATATATTTTAAGTGTTACCTATTTTATAAAAAAAATATGTCATGGATTATAGCCTTTTAAATTTATTTTTCAGTGGGAAAAAATCTAAAATTACGTGGAGTAGAAAAATAAAATATAAATTAACTTTTTACATCTACTATATTCTAGTATGTATTTTGAATAGTGATAAAAAATCTAAAACTTTGGGATGGTGAAGAAACATATTGAATATTTTTGGATGTAATATACCATAAGTCAATTTAGATTCGATGAATATAAAAAATATTGAGCTTTACTATTTAATTTTAATTGTTATGCATAGGTATAAATTCCGGGACATTCATTTGTAGTCTCTTAACTTAGTTTCTTAGAGGTTAAGAAACCAAAATTTTGGTGATGGAGAAGAAGAAAAATATAGATTTTTTTTATATCTATTATACCATAATACAATGTGATTATGGTGAACACAAATAACTTTGAGCTTAAATATTTAATTTTAGTGATTACCCAATTTTGATATAATTTATTTGTCATTCATTTATAGTCGTTTAACTCTGTGGCTTACACGACGAAGAAACAAGAAATTTGGTGATGAAGAAGAAGCATATTGAATATATTTACATCTAATAAACCATAATTTGATGTGAAAATGGTAAATATAAATAAATTCTAAATTGATCATATATTTTAAGTGTTACCTATTTTATAAAAAAAATATGTCATGGATTATAGCCTTTTAACTTTGTTTTTTAGTGGGCAAAAATCTAAAATTACGTGGAGTAGAAAAATAAAATATAACTTAATTTTTTACATCTACTATAGTCTATTATATATTTTGAATAGTGATAAAAAACCTAAAACTTTGGGATGGTGAAGAAACATATTGAATATTTTTGGATGTAATATACCATAAGTCAATCTGGATTCGATGAATATAAAAAATATTGAGCTTTACTATTTAATTTGAATTTTTATGCATACGTATAAATTATGGGTCATTCATTTGTAGTCTCTTAACTTAGTTTCTCAGAGATTAAGAAACCAAAATTTTGGTGATGCAGAAGAAGAAAAATATAGAATTTTTTTACATCTATAACACCATAATACAATGTGATTATGGTGAACACAAATAACTTTGAGCTTAAATATTTAATTTTAGTGATTACACATTTTTGATATAATTTATTTGTCATTCGTTTCTAGTCGTTTAACTCTGTGGCTTACTGACGAAGAAACAAGAAATTTGGTGATGAAGAAGAAGCATATTGAATATATTTACATCTAATAAACCATAATTCAATGTGAAAATGGTAAATATAAATAAATTCTAGCTAGATCATAGATTTTAATTGATACCTATTTTATAAAAAAAATATGTCATGGATTATAGCCTTTTAACTTTGTTTTTCAGTGGGCAAATATCTAAAATTACGTGGAGTAGAAAAATAAAATATAACTTAATTTTTTACATCTACTATAGTCTATTATGTATTTTAAATAGTGATAAAAAACATAAAGCTTTGGGATGGTGAAGAAACATATTGAATATTTTTGGATGTAATATACCATAAGTCAATTTGGATTCGATGAATATAAAAAATATTGAGCTTTACTATTTAATTTGAATTGTTATGCATATGTATAAATTATGGGTCATTCATTTGTAGTCTCTTAACTTAGTTTCTCAGAGGTTAAGAAACCAAAATTTTGGTGATGGAGAACAAGAAAATTATAGAATTTTTTTACATCTATTATACCATAATACAATCTGATTATTGTGAATACAAATAACTTTGAGCTTAAATATTTAATTTTAGTGATTACCCATTTTTGATATAATTTATTTGTCATTCATTTATAGTCGTTTAACTTTGTGGCTTACTGACGAAGAAACAAGAAATTTGGTGATGAAGAAGAAGCATAATGAATATATTTACATCTAATAAACCATAATTCTATGTGAAAATGGTAAATATAAATAAATTCTAGCTTGATCATATATTTTAATTGTTAGCTATTTTATAAAAAAAAAAAATATATCATAGATTATAGCCTTTTAACTTTGTTTTTCAGTGGGAAAAAATCTAAAATTACGTGGAGTAGAAAAATAAAATATAAATTAATTTTTTACATCTACTATAGTCTAGTATGTATTTTGAATAGTGATAAAAAACCTAAAACTTTGGGATGGTGAAGAAACATATTGAATATTTTTGGATGTAATATACCATAAATCAATTTGGATTCGATGAATATAAAAAATATTGAGCTTTACTATTTAATTTGAATTGTTATGCATATGTATAAATTATGGGTCATTCATTTGTAGTCTCTTAACTTAGTTTCTCAGAGGTTAAGAAACCAAAATTTTGGTGATGGAGAACAAGAAAATTATAGAATTTTTTTACATCTATTATACCATAATACAATGTGATTATTGTGAACACAAATAAATTTGAGCTTAAATATTTAATTTTAGTGATTACCCATTTTTGATATAATTTATTTGTCATTCATTTATAGTCGTTTAACTTTGTGGCTTACTGACGAAGAAACAAGAAATTTGGTGATGAAGAAGAAGCATAATGAATATATTTACATCTAATAAACCATAATTCTATGTGAAAATGTTAATATAAATAAATTCTAGCTTGATCATATATTTTAATTGTTAGCTGTTTTATAAAAAAAATATGTCATGGATTATAGCCTTTTAACTTTTTTTTTTAGTGGGCAAATATCTAAAATTACGTGGAGTAGAAAAATAAAATATAAATTAATTTTTTACATCTACTATAGTCTAGTATGTATTTTGAATAGTGATAAAAAAACCTAAAACTTTGGGATGGTGAAGAAACATATTGAATATTTTTGGATGTAATATACCATAAGTCAATTTGGATTCGATGAATATAAAAAATATTGCGCTTTACTATTTAATTTGAATTGTTATGCTTATGTATAAATTATGGGTCATTCATGTGTAGTCTCTTAACTTAGTTTCTCAGAGGTTAAGAAACCAAAATTTTGGTGATGGAGAACAAGAAAAATATAGAATTTTTTTACATCTATTATACCATAATACAATGTGATTATGGTGAACACAAATAACTTTGAGCTTAAAATTTAATTTTAGTGATTACACATTTTTGATATAATTTATTTGTCATTCGTTTCTAGTCGTTTAACTTTGTGGCTTACTGACGAAGAAACAAGAAATTTGGTGATGAAGAAGAATCATATTGAATATATTTACATCTAATAAACCATAATTCAATGTGAAAATGGTAAATATAATAAAATTCTAGCTTGATCAAAGATTTTAATTGTTACCGATTTTATAAAAAAAATATGTCATGGATTATAGCCTTTTAACTTTATTTTTCAGTGGGCAAATATCTAAAATTACGTGGAGTAGAAAAATAAAATATAACATAATTTTTTACATCTACTATAGTCTATTATGTATTTTGAATAGTGATAAAAAACCTAAAACTTTGGGATGGTGAAGAAACATATTGAATATTTTTGGATGTAATATACCATAAGTCAATCTGGATTCGATGAATATAAAAAATATTGAGCTTTACTATTTAATTTGATTTCTATATTTTTCTTCACTTCCATCACCAAAATTTTGTTTTCTTCACCTCTAAGAAACTAAGTTAAGAGACTACTAATGAATAACCCATAATTTATACATATGCATAACAATTAAATTTAAATAATCAAGCTCAATATTATTTATATTCATCGTATTCACATTGACTTATGATATATTACATCTAAAAATATTCAATATTTTTCTTCGCCATCCCAAAGTTTTAGCTTTTTTTTATCGCTAAGCTAAAAACATAATAGACTATAGTAGATGTAAAAAATCAATTATATTTTATTTTTCTACTCCATCACAAAATTTAAGGTTTTTCCCCACTAAAAAACAAAGTTAAAAAACTATAATCCACGACATATATTTTATACAATATAGGTCAAAATTAAAATAAATAATCAAGCTAACGTTTATTGATATTTACCATTTTCACATTGAATTATGGTGAAGAAACATATGGAATATATTTACATCTACTATATCATAATTCAATGTGAAAATGGCAATTATAAATAAATTCTAGCTTGACTATTTATTTTAATTATTACGTATTTTATAAAGAATATATGTCATGGATTATAGTCTATTAACTTTGTTTTTTAGGGGGGCAAAACCTACAATTTTGTGAAGGAGAAGAAAAATAAAATATAATAAATTTTTTACATATACTATAGTCTTTTATGTTTTTTATTTAGTGATAAAAAACATAAAGCTTTGGGATGGTGAAGAAAAATATTGAATATTTTTAGATGTAATATACCATAAGTCAATGTGAATATGATGAATTTAAACAATATTGAACTTGATTATTTAATTTTAATTGTTATGCATATGTATAAATTATGGGTCATTCATTTGTTGTCTCTTAACTTAGTTTATCAGAGGTGAAGAAACCAAAATTTTGGTGATGAAGAAGAAGAAATATATAGAAATTGTTTACATACTATAATCCATGACTAATATTTTATATAAAATAGGTAAAAATTAAAATAAATAATCAAGCTAAAATTTATTTATATTTACCATTTTCGCACTGAATTATGGTTTATAAGATGTAAATATATTCAAAATGTTTCTACTACATCACAAAATTTCATGTTTCTTCGTCACTCAACACATTGTTAAAAGAGTATAAATCAATGACAAATAAATTATATCTACAAGGGTAATCAATAAAATTAAATATTTAAGCTCAATGTTATTTGTGTTTACTGTAATCATAATGTATTATGGTGTAATAGATGTAAACAATTTCTATATTTTTCTTCTTCTCCATCACCAAAACTTTGGTTTCTTCACAACTAAGAAATTAAACTAAGAGACTACAAATGAATGACCCATAATTTATACAAATGAATAACAATTAAAATTAAATAATGAAGCTCAGTATTATTTATATTCATCGTATTGACATTGACTTATCATATATTACATCAAAAAGTATTCAACATTTTTCTTCACATTCCCAAAGTTTTAGGTTTTTTTATCACTAAGGAACAAACATAATAGACTATAGTAGATGAAAAATTATTTATATTTTAATTTTCTACTCGATCACAAAATTTTTGGTTTTTCCCCACTAAAAAACAAAGTTAAAATATAATCCATGACACATATTTTATATAAAATAGGTAATAATTAAAATAAATCCTCAAGCTAGAATTTATTGATATGTACCATTTTCACATTGAATTATGGTTTATTAGATGTAAGTATATTCAATATGTTTCTTCTCCATCACCGAATTTCATGTTTCTTCGTCACTAAGCCACAAAGTCAAAAGACTATAAATGAATAGCAAATAAATTATATCTACATGGGTAATCACTAAAATTAAATATTTAAGATCAATGTTATTTTTGTTCACCATAATCTCATTATATCATAGATGTAAACTATTTCTATTTTTTTCTACTTCTCCATCACCAAAATTTTGGTTTCTTCACCTCTAAGAAACTAAGTTAAGAGACTACAAATGAATGACCGATAATTTTTACATATGAATAAAAATTAATATTAAATAATCAAGCTCAATATTGATTATATTCATCGTATTCACATTGACTTATGATATATTACATCTAAAAATATTCAATATTTTTCTTCACTATCCCAAAGTTTTAGGTATTTTTATCACTAAGCAACTAACATGATAGACTATAGTAGTTGAAAAAAATTAATTATATTTTATTTTTATACTCGATCACAAAATTTTAGGTTTTTCCCACTAAAAAACAAAGTTAAAAGACTATAATCCATGCTCAGAGGTGAAGAAACCAAAATTTTGGTGATGCAGAAGAAGTAATATATAGAAATTTTTTAGATCTATTATACCATAATACAATGTGATTATTGTTAACACAAATAACATTGAGCTTAAATATTTAATTTTATTGATTATCCATGTAGATATATTTTATTTGTCATTCATTTATAGTCTTTTAACTCTGTGGATTAGTGACGAAGAAACATGAAATTCGGTGATCGAGAAGAAACATATTGTATATATTTACATCTAATTTAATATAATTGAATGATAAAATGGTAAATATCAATAAATTTTAGCTTGATTATTTTGTTTTAATTGTTACCTATTTTATATACAATATATGTCATGAATTATAGTCTTTTAACTTTGTTTTTTAATGGGGAAAAACCTAAAATTTTGTGATCGAGTAGAAAATTAAAATATAATTAATTTTTTTCATTGACTATAGTCTATTATATTTGTTTCTTAGTGATTAAAAAACCAATACTATAAATGAATGAAAAACAAATTATATATACACGGGTAATCATTAAAATTTAATATTTAAGCTCAATGTTATTTGTATTCACTATAATCACATTGTATTATGGTATAATAGAAGTAAACAATTTTTATATATTTCTTCTTCTCCATCACCTAAATTTTGGTTTCTTCACCTCTAAGAAACTAAGTTAAGAGACAACAAATGAATGACCCATAATTTATACATATGAATAACAATTAATGTTAAATAATCAAGTTCAATATTGTTTAAATTCATCATATTCACATTGACTTATGGTATATTACATCTAAAAATATTCAATATTTTTCTTCACCATCCCAAAGTCAGTAAGCCACAGAGTTAAGAGACTATTAATGAATGACAAATAAATTATATCTACATGGATAACCACTAAAATTAAATAGTCAATCTCAATGTTATTTGTATTCACCATAATCACATTGTATTATGGTATAATATAAATAAAACATTTCTATGTTTTTCTTCTTCTCCATCTCCAAAATTATGATTTCTTCACCTCTAAGAAACTAAGTTAAGAGACTACATATGAATGACCCATAATTTATACATATGCATGACAATCAAAATTAAATAATCAAGCTCAATAATGTTCATATTCAAAATATTCACATTGACTTGTTATATATTACTTCTAAAAATATTCAATAATTTTCTTCACCATCCCAAGGTTTTAGATTTTTTTTTATCAGTAAGCAACAAACATAATAGACTACAGTAAATGTAAAAAAATTATTATATTTTGTTTTTCAACTACATCTCAAAATTTTAGGCTTTTTCCCACTAAAAAACAAAGTTAAAAGACTATAATCCATGGAGAAGATACATATTGAATATATTTATATCTAATTTACCATAATTCAATGTGAAAATGGTAAATATCAATAAACGTTAGCTTGATTATTTATTTTAATTTTGACATATATTATATAAAATATATGTCGTGGATTATAGTCTTTTAACTTTGTTTTTTAGTGGGGAAAAACCTAAAATTTTGCGATGGAGTATAAAACTAAAATATAATTAATTTATTAAATCTACTATAGTCAATTATGTTTTTAGCTTAGTGATAAAAAAAGCTAAAACTTTGGGATGGTGAAGACAAATGTTGATTAATTTTAGATGTAATATTTCATAAGTCAATGTCAACGCAATGAATAGAAACAATATTGAGCTTGATAATTTAATTTTAATTGTTATGCATATGTATAAATTATAGGTCATTCATTTATGGTCTCTTAACTTAGTTTTTTAGAGGTTAAGAAACCAAAATTTTGGTGATGGAGACGAAGAAAAATATAGAAATGTTTTACATATATTATACCATAATACAATGAGATTATGGTGAATACAAATAACATTGAGCTTAAATATTATGGGTCATTCATTTGTAGTCTCTTAAATTAGTTTCTTAGAGTTGAAGAAACCAAAATTTTTGTGATGGAGAAGAAGAAAAATATAGAAATGTTTTACATATATTATACCATAATACAATGTCATTAAGGTAAATACCAATAACATTGAGCTTAAATATATAATTTTAGCGATTATCCATCTAGATATAATTTACTTGCCATTCATATATAGCCTTTTAACTATGTGGCTTAGTGACGAAGTAACGTGAAATTTGGTGATGGAGAAGAAACATATTGAATATATTTACATCTAATTTACCATAATTCAATGTGAAAATGGTAAATATTAATAAACGTTAGCCTGATTATTTATTTTAATTTTGACCTATATTATATAAAATATATGTCGTGTATTATAGTCTCTTAATTTTGTTATTTAGTGGTGAAAAACCTATAATTTTGTGATGGAGTAGAAAAACAAAATATAATTAATTTTTTACATCTACTATAGTCTATTATGTTTTTAGCTTAGTGATAAAAAAAAGCTAAAACTTTGGGATGATGAAGAAAAATATTGAATATTTTTAGATGTAATATATCATAAGTCAATGTGAATACGATGAATATAAATAAAATTGAGCTTGATTATTTTATTTTAATTGTTATGCATATGTATAAATTATGGGTCATTCATTTGTAGTTTCTTAACTTAGTTTCATAGAGGTGAAGAAGGTAAAATTTTGGTGATGGAGAAGAAGGAAAATATAGAAATGTTCTTACATCTATTAGACCATAATACAAGGTAATAGTAGTTTATACAAATAATATTCAGCTTAAATATTTGATTTTTGTGATTACCCATGTAGATATAAGTTACTTGAAATTCATTTATAGTCTTTTAACTATGTGGCTTAATGACGAAGAAACATGAAACTTGATTATGGAGAAGAAACATATTGAATATATTTACATATAACTTACCATATATCAATGTGATAATGGTAAAAAACAATAAAGTTTAGCTTGATTATTTATTTTAATTTTGACCTATAACTACATCACTAAAATCATGGTTTCTTAACCTCTAAGAAACTAAGTTAAGAGACTACAAATGATTGGCCCATAATTTATACGTATGCATAACTATTAAAATTAAAAAAGCATGTTCAATATTGTTTATATTCATCATATTCACATTGACTTATGGTATATTACATCTAAAAATATTCAATATTTTTCTTCACCATCCCAAAGTTTTAGGTTTTTTTATCACTATTTAAATAATATAATAGACTATAGTAGATGTAAAAAAGTTAATTATATTTTATTTTTTCTACTCAATAACAAAATTTTAGGATTTTCCCCACTAAAAAACAAAGTTAAAAGACTATAGTCCATGACATTTATTTTTTATAAAATAGGTAATAATGAAAATAAATAATCAAGCTAGAATTTATTTATATTTACTATTTTCACATTGAATTATGGTTTATTAGATATAAACAGAATCAATATGATTCTTCTTCGTCACCAAATTTCATTTTTCTCCGTCAAAAGGCCGCAGAGTTGTCTCCATCACAAAATTTTAGGTTTTTCCCCACTAAAAAACAAAGTTAAAATACTATAATCCACGTCATATATTTTATATAATATAGGTCAAAATTAAAATAAATAATCTAGGTAACATTTATTGATATTTACCATTTTCACATTGAATTATGGTCAATTAGATGTAAATATTTCAATATGTTTCTTCTCCATCACCAAATTTCATGTTTCTTCGTAACTAAGCCACATAGTTAAAAGACTATATGTGAATGACAAATAAATTATATCTACACAGGTAATCACTAAAATCAAATATTTAAGATGAATGTTATTTGTATTCACTATAATCACATTGTATTATGGTATAATATATGTAAAATATTTCTATATTTTTCGTCTTCTCCATCACCAAAATTTTGGTTTCTTCACCTCTATGAAACTAATTTAAGAGACTACAAATGGATGACCCATAATTTATACATATGCATAACAATTAAAATTAAATAATCAACCTCAGTATTGTTTATATTCGTCGTATTCACATAGACTTATGGTATATTACATCTAAAAATATTCAATATTTTTCTTCACCATCCCAAAGTTTTAGCTTTTTTTATCACTAAGCTGAAACATAATAGACTATAGTAGATGTAAAAAACTTATTATATTTTATTTTTCTACTCCATCACAAAATTTTAGGTTTTTACCCACTAAAAAACAAAGTTAAAAGACTATAATCCACGACATATATTTTATATAATATAGGTCAAAACTAAAATAAATAATCTAGCTAACATTTATTGATTATTACCATTTTCACATTGAATTATGGTAAATTAGATGTAAATATATTCAATATGTTTCTTCTCCATCACCAAATTTCATGTTTCTTCGTAACTAAGCCACATAGTTAAAAGACTATGAGTGAATGACAAATAAATTTTATCTACATGGGTAATCACTAAAATCAAATATTTAAGATGAATGTTATTTGTATTCACTATAATCACATTGTATTATGGTATAATATATGTAAAACATTTCTATATTTTTCTTCTTCTCCATCACCAAAATTTTTATTTCTTCACCTCTATGAAACTAATTTAAGAGACTACAAATGAATGGCCTATAATTTATACATATGCATAACAATTAAAATTAAATAATCAACCTCAGTATTGTTTATATTCGTTGTATTCACATAGACTTATGGTATATTAAATCTAAAAATATTCAATATTTATCTTCACCATCCCAAAGTTTTATCTTTTTTTATCACTAAGCTAAAAACATAATAGACTATAGTAGATGTAAAAAATTTATTATATTTTATTTTTCTACTCCATCACAAAATTTTAGGTTTTTCCCCACTAAAAAACAAAGTTAAAAGACTATAATCCACGTCATATATTTTATATAATATAGGTCAAAATTAAAATAAATAATCTAGGTAACATTTATTGATATTTACCATTTTCACATTGAATTATGGTCAATTAGATGTAAATATTTCAATATGTTTCTTCTCCATCACCAAATTTCATGTTTCTTCGTAACTAAGCCACATAGTTAAAAGACTATATGTGAATGACAAATAAATTATATCTACACAGGTAATCACTAAAATCAAATATTTAAGATGAATTTTATTTGTATTCACTATAATCACATTGTATTATGGTATAATATATGTAAAATATTTCTATATTTTTCTTCTTCTCCATCACCAAAATTTTGGTTTCTTCACCTCTATGAAACTAATTTAAGAGACTACAAATGGATGACCCATAATTTATACATATGCATAACAATTAAAATTAAATAATCAACCTCAGTATTGTTTATATTCGTCGTATTCACATAGACTTATGGTATATTACATCTAAAAATATTCAATATTTTTCTTCACCATCCCAAAGTTTTAGCTTTTTTTATCACTAAGCTAAAACATAATAGACTAAAGTAGATGTAAAAAAACTTATTATATTTTATTTTTCTACTCCATCACAAAATTTTAGGTTTTTACCCACTAAAAAACAAAGTTAAAAGACTATAATCCACGACATATATTTTATATAATATAGGTCAAAACTAAAATAAATAATCTAGCTAACATTTATTGATATTTACCATTTTCACATTGAATTATGGTAAATTAGATGTAAATATATTCAATATGTTTCTTCTCCATCACCAAATTTCATGTTTCTTCGTAACTAAGCCACATAGTTAAAAGACTATGAGTGAATGACAAATAAATTTTATCTACATGGGTAATCACTAAAATCAAATATTTAAGATGAATGTTATTTGTATTCACTATAATCACATTGTATTATGGTATAATATATGTAAAACATTTCTATATTTTTCTTCTTCTCCATCACCAAAATTTTTATTTCTTCACCTCTATGAAACTAATTTAAGAGACTACAAATGAATGACCTATAATTTATACATATGCATAACAATTAAAATTAAATAATCAACCTCAGTATTGTTTATATTCGTCGTATTCACATAGACTTATGGTATATTACATCTAAAAATATTCAATATTTATCTTCACCATCCCAAAGTTTTATCTTTTTTTATCACTAAGCTAAAAACATAATAGACTATAGTAGATGTAAAAAATTTATTATATTTTATTTTTCTACTCCATCACAAAATTTTAGGTTTTTCCCCACTAAAAAACAAAGTTAAAAGACTATAATCCACGTCATATATTTTATATAATATAGGTCAAAATTAAAATTAATAATCTAGGTAACATTTATTGATATTTACCATTTTCACATTGAATTATGGTCAATTAGATGTAAATATTTCAATATGTTTCTTCTCCATCACCAAATTTCATGTTTCTTCGTAACTAAGCCACATAGTTAAAAGACTATATGTGAATGACAAATAAATTATATCTACACAGGTAATCACTAAAATCAAATATTTAAGATGAATGTTATTTGTATTCACTATAATCACATTGTATTATGGTATAATATATGTAAAATATTTCTATATTTTTCTTCTTCTCCATCACCAAAATTTTGGTTTCTTCACCTCTATGAAACTAATTTAAGAGACTACAAATGGATGACCCATAATTTATACATATGCATAACAATTAAAATTAAATAATCAACCTCAGTATTGTTTATATTCGTCGTATTCACATAGACTTATGGTATATTACATCTAAAAATATTCAATATTTTTCTTCACCATCCCAAAGTTTTAGCTTTTTTTATCACTAAGCTAAAACATAATAGACTATAGTAGATGTAAAAAACTTGTTATATTTTATTTTTCTACTCCATCACAAAATTTTAGGTTTTTACCCACTAAAAATCAAAGTTAAAAGACTATAATCCACGACATATATTTTATATAATATAGGTCAAAACTAAAATAAATAATCTAGCTAACATTTATTGATATTTACCATTTTCACATTGAATTATGGTAAATTAGATGTAAATATATTCAATATGTTTCTTCTCCATCACCAAATTTCATGTTTCTTCGTAACTAAGCCACATAGTTAAAAGACTATGAGTGAATGACAAATAAATTTTATCTACACAGGTAATCACTAAAATCAAATATTTAAGATGAATGTTATTTGTATTCACTATAATCACATTGTATTATGGTATAATATATGTAAAACATTTCTATATTTTTCTTCTTCTCCATCACCAAAATTTTTATTTCTTCACCTCTATGAAACTAATTTAAGAGACTACAAATGAATGACCTATAATTTATACATATGCATAACAATTAAAATTAAATAATCAACCTCAGTATTGTTTATATTCGTCGTATTCACATAGACTTATGGTATATTACATCTAAAAATATTCAATATTTATCTTCACCATCCCAAAGTTTTATCTTTTTTTATCACTAAGCTAAAAACATAATAGACTATAGTAGATGTAAAAAATTTATTATATTTTATTTTTCTACTCCATCACAAAATTTTAGGTTTTTCCCCACTAAAAAACAAAGTTAAAAGACTATAATCCACGTCATATATTTTATATAATATAGGTCAAAATTAAAATAAATAATCTAGGTAACATTTATTGATATTTACCATTTTCACATTGAATTATGGTCAATTAGATGTAAATATTTCAATATGTTTCTTCTCCATCACCAAATTTCATGTTTCTTCGTAACTAAGCCACATAGTTAAAAGACTATATGTGAATGACAAATAAATTATATCTACACAGGTAATCACTAAAATCAAATATTTAAGATGAATTTTATTTGTATTCACTATAATCACATTGTATTATGGTATAATATATGTAAAATATTTCTATATTTTTCTTCTTCTCCATCACCAAAATTTTGGTTTCTTCACCTCTATGAAACTAATTTAAGAGACTACAAATGGATGACCCATAATTTATACATATGCATAACAATTAAAATTAAATAATCAACCTCAGTATTGTTTATATTCGTCGTATTCACATAGACTTATGGTATATTACATCTAAAAATATTCAATATTTTTCTTCACCATCCCAAAGTTTTAGCTTTTTTTATCACTAAGCTAAAACATAATAGACTAAAGTAGATGTAAAAAAACTTATTATATTTTATTTTTCTACTCCATCACAAAATTTTAGGTTTTTACCCACTAAAAAACAAAGTTAAAAGACTATAATCCACGACATATATTTTATATAATATAGGTCAAAACTAAAATAAATAATCTAGCTAACATTTATTGATATTTACCATTTTCACATTGAATTATGGTAAATTAGATGTAAATATATTCAATATGTTTCTTCTCCATCACCAAATTTCATGTTTCTTCGTAACTAAGCCACATAGTTAAAAGACTATGAGTGAATGCCAAATAAATTTTATCTACATGGGTAATCACTAAAATCAAATATTTAAGATGAATGTTATTTGTATTCACTATAATCACATTGTATTATGGTATAATATATGTAAAACATTTCTATATTTTTCTTCTTCTCCATCACCAAAATTTTTATTTCTTCACCTCTATGAAACTAATTTAAGAGACTACAAATGAATGACCTATAATTTATACATATGCATAACAATTAAAATTAAATAATCAACCTCAGTATTGTTTATATTCGTCGTATTCACATAGACTTATGGTATATTACATCTAAAAATATTCAATATTTATCTTCACCATCCCAAAGTTTTATCTTTTTTTATCACTAAGCTAAAAACATAATAGACTATAGTAGATGTAAAAAATTTATTATATTTTATTTTTCTACTCCATCACAAAATTTTAGGTTTTTCCCCACTAAAAAACAAAGTTAAAAGACTATAATCCACGTCATATATTTTATATAATATAGGTCAAAATTAAAATTAATAATCTAGGTAACATTTATTGATATTTACCATTTTCACATTGAATTATGGTCAATTAGATGTAAATATTTCAATATGTTTCTTCTCCATCACCAAATTTCATGTTTCTTCGTAACTAAGCCACATAGTTAAAAGACTATATGTGAATGACAAATAAATTATATCTACACAGGTAATCACTAAAATCAAATATTTAAGATGAATGTTATTTGTATTCACTATAATCACATTGTATTATGGTATAATATATGTAAAATATTTCTATATTTTTCTTCTTCTCCATCACCAAAATTTTGGTTTCTTCACCTCTATGAAACTAATTTAAGAGACTACAAATGGATGACCCATAATTTATACATATGCATAACAATTAAAATTAAATAATCAACCTCAGTATTGTTTATATTCGTCGTATTCACATAGACTTATGGTATATTACATCTAAAAATATTCAATATTTTTCTTCACCATCCCAAAGTTTTAGCTTTTTTTATCACTAAGCTAAAACATAATAGACTATAGTAGATGTAAAAAACTTGTTATATTTTATTTTTCTACTCCATCACAAAATTTTAGGTTTTTACCCACTAAAAATCAAAGTTAAAAGACTATAATCCACGACATATATTTTATATAATATAGGTCAAAACTAAAATAAATAATCTAGCTAACATTTATTGATATTTACCATTTTCACATTGAATTATGGTAAATTAGATGTAAATATATTCAATATGTTTCTTCTCCATCACCAAATTTCATGTTTCTTCGTAACTAAGCCACATAGTTAAAAGACTATGAGTGAATGACAAATAAATTTTATCTACACAGGTAATCACTAAAATCAAATATTTAAGATGAATGTTATTTGTATTCACTATAATCACATTGTATTATGGTATAATATATGTAAAACATTTCTATATTTTTCTTCTTCTCCATCACCAAAATTTTTATTTCTTCACCTCTATGAAACTAATTTAAGAGACTACAAATGAATGACCTATAATTTATACATATGCATAACAATTAAAATTAAATAATCAAACTCAGTATTGTTTATATTCGTCGTATTCACATAGACTTATGGTATATTACATTTAAAAATATTCAATATTTATCTTCACCATCCCAAAGTTTTATCTTTTTTTATCACTAAGCTAAAAACATAATAGACTATAGTAGATGTAAAAAATATATTATATTTTATTTTTCTACTCCATCACAAAATTTTAGGTTTTTCCCCACTAAAAAACAAAGTTAAAAGACTATAATCCACGTCATATATTTTATATAATATAGGTAAAAATTAAAATAAATAATCTAGGTAACATTTATTGATATTTACCATTTTCACATTGAATTATGGTCAATTAGATGTAAATATTTCAATATGTTTCTTATCCATCACCAAATTTCATGTTTCTTCGTATCTAAGCCACATAGTTAAAAGACTATATGTGAATGACAAATAAATTATATCTACACAGGTAATCACTAAAATCAAATATTTAAGATGAATGTTATTTGTATTCACTATAATCACATTGTATTATGGTATAATATATGTAAAACATTTCTATATTTTTCTTCTTCTCCATCACCAAAATTTTTATTTCTTCACCTCTATGAAACTAATTTAAGAGACTACAAATGGATGACCCATAATTTATACATATGCATAACAATTAAAATTAAATAATCAACCTCAGTATTGTTTATATTCGTCGTATTCACATAGACTTATGGTATATTACATCTAAAAATATTCAATATTTTTCTTCACCATCCCAAAGTTTTAGCTTTTTTTATCACTAAGCTAAAACATAATAGACTATAGTAGATGTAAAAAACTTATTATATTTTATTTTTCTACTCCATCACAAAATTTTAGGTTTTTACCCACTAAAAATCAAAGTTAAAAGACTATAATCCACGACATATATTTTATATAATATAGGTCAAAACTAAAATAAATAATCTAGCTAACATTTATTGATATTTACCATTTTCACATTGAATTATGGTAAATTAGATGTAAATATATTCAATATGTTTCTTCTCCATCACCAAATTTCATGTTTCTTCGTAACTAAGCCACATAGTTAAAAGACTATGAGTGAATGACAAATAAATTTTATCTACACAGGTAATCACTAAAATCAAATATTTAAGATGAATGTTATTTGTATTAACTATAATCACATTGTATTATGGTATAATATATGTAAAACATTTCTATATTTTTCTTCTTCTCCATCACCAAAATTTTTATTTCTTCACCTCTATGAAACTAATTTAAGAGACTACAAATGAATGACCTATAATTTATACATATGCATAACAATTAAAATTAAATAATCAACCTCAGTATTGTTTATATTCGTCGTATTCACATAGACTTATGGTATATTACATTTAAAAATATTCAATATTTATCTTCACCATCCCAAAGTTTTATCTTTTTTTATCACTAAGCTAAAAACATAATAGACTATAGTAGATGTAAAAAATATATTATATTTTATTTTTCTACTCCATCACAAAATTTTAGGTTTTTCCCCACTAAAAAACAAAGTTAAAAGACTATAATCCACGTCATATATTTTATATAATATAGGTAAAAATTAAAATAAATAATCTAGGTAACATTTATTGATATTTGCCATTTTCACATTGAATTATGGTCAATTAGATGTAAATATTTCAATATGTTTCTTCTCCATCACCAAATTTCATGTTTCTTCGTATCTAAGCCACATAGTTAAAAGACTATATGTGAATGACAAATAAATTATATCTACACAGGTAATCACTAAAATCAAATATTTAAGATGAATGTTATTTGTATTCACTATAATCACATTATATTATGGTATAATATATGTAAAACATTTCTATATTTTTCTTCTTCTCCATCACCAAAATTTTTATTTCTTCACCTCTATGAAACTAATTTAAGAGACTACAAATGAATGGCCTATAATTTATACATATGCATAACAATTAAAATTAAATAATCAACCTCAGTATTGTTTATATTCGTCGTATTCACATAGACTTATGGTATATTACATCTAAAAATATTCAATATTTATCTTCACCATCCCAAAGTTTTATCTTTTTTTATCACTAAGCTAAAAACATAATAGACTATAGTAGATGTAAAAAATTTATTATATTTTATTTTTCTACTCCATCAAAAAATTTTAGGTTTTTCCCCACTAAAAAACAAAGTTAAAAGACTATAATCCACGTCATATATTTTATATAATATAGGTCAAAATTAAAATAAATAATCTAGGTAACATTTATTGATATTTACCATTTTCACATTGAATTATGGTCAATTAGATGTAAATATTTCAATATGTTTCTTCTCCATCACCAAATTTCATGTTTCTTCGTAACTAAGCCACATAGTTAAAAGACTATATGTGAATGACAAATAAATTATATCTACACAGGTAATCACTAAAATCAAATATTTAAGATGAATGTTATTTGTATTCACTATAATCACATTGTATTATGGTATAATATATGTAAAATATTTCTATATTTTTCTTCTTCTCCATCACCAAAATTTTGGTTTCTTCACCTCTATGAAACTAATTTAAGAGACTACAAATGAATGACCTATAATTTATACATATGCATAACAATTAAAATTAAATAATCAACCTCAGTATTGTTTATATTCGTCGTATTCACATAGACTTATGGTATATTACATCTAAAAATATTCAATATTTATCTTCACCATCCCAAAGTTTTATCTTTTTTTATCACTAAGCTAAAAACATAATAGACTATAGTAGATGTAAAAAATATATTATATTTTATTTTTCTACTCCATCACAAAATTTTAGGTTTTTCCCCACTAAAAAACAAAGTTAAAAGACTATAATCCACGTCATATATTTTATATAATATAGGTAAAAATTAAAATAAATAATCTAGGTAACATTTATTGATATTTACCATTTTCACATTGAATTATGGTCAATTAGATGTAAATATTTCAATATGTTTCTTCTCCATCACCAAATTTCATGTTTCTTCGTATCTAAGCCACATAGTTAAAAGACTATATGTGAATGACAAATAAATTATATCTACACAGGTAATCACTAAAATCAAATATTTAAGATGAATGTTATTTGTATTCACTATAATCACATTGTATTATGGTATAATATATGTAAAACATTTCTATATTTTTCTTCTTCTCCATCACCAAAATTTTTATTTCTTCACCTCTATGAAACTAATTTAAGAGACTACAAATGAATGACCTATAATTTATACATATGCATAACAATTAAAATTAAATAATCAACCTCAGTATTGTTTATATTCGTCGTATTCACATAGACTTATGGTATATTACATCTAAAAATATTCAATATTTATCTTCACCATCCCAAAGTTTTATCTTTTTTTATCACTAAGCTAAAAACATAATAGACTATAGTAGATGTAAAAAATTTATTATATTTTATTTTTCTACTCCATCACAAAATTTTAGGTTTTTCCCCACTAAAAAACAAAGTTAAAAGACTATAATCCACGTCATATATTTTATATAATATAGGTCAAAATTAAAATAAATAATCTAGGTAACATTTATTGATATTTACCATTTTCACATTGAATTATGGTCAATTAGATGTAAATATTTCAATATGTTTCTTCTCCATCACCAAATTTCATGTTTCTTCGTAACTAAGCCACATAGTTAAAAGACTATATGTGAATGACAAATAAATTATATCTACACAGGTAATCACTAAAATCAAATATTTAAGATGAATGTTATTTGTATTCACTATAATCACATTGTATTATGGTATAATATATGTAAAATATTTCTATATTTTTCTTCTTCTCCATCACCAAAATTTTGGTTTCTTCACCTCTATGAAACTAATTTAAGAGACTACAAATGGATGACCCATAATTTATAAATATGCATAACAATTAAAATTAAATAATCAACCTCAGTATTGTTTATATTCGTCGTATTCACATAGACTTATGGTATATTACATCTAAAAATATTCAATATTTTACTTCACCATCCCAAAGTTTTAGCTTTTTTTATCACTAAGCTAAAACATAATAGACTATAGTAGATGTAAAAAACTTATTATATTTTATTTTTCTACTCCATCACAAAATTTTAGGTTTTTACCCACTAAAAAACAAAGTTAAAAGACTATAATCCACGACATATATTTTATATAATATAGGTCAAAACTAAAATAAATAATCTAGCTAACATTTATTGATATTTACCATTTTCATATTGAATTATGGTAAATTAGATGTAAATATATTCAATATGTTTCTTCTCCATCACCAAATTTCATGTTTCTTCGTAACTAAGCCACATAGTTAAAAGACTATGAGTGAATGACAAATAAATTTTATCTACACAGGTAATCACTAAAATCAAATATTTAAGATGAATGTTATTTGTATTCACTATAATCACATTGTATTATGGTATAATATATGTAAAACATTTCTATATTTTTCTTCTTCTCCATCACCAAAATTTTTATTTCTTCACCTCTATGAAACTAATTTAAGAGACTACAAATGAATGACCTATAATTTATACATATGCATAACAATTAAAATTAAATAATCAACCTCAGTATTGTTTATATTCGTCGTATTCACATAGACATATGGTATATTACATCTAAAAATATTCAATATTTATCTTCACCATCCCAAAGTTTTATCTTTTTTTATCACTAAGCTAAAAACATAATAGACTATAGTAGATGTAAAAAATATATTATATTTTATTTTTCTACTCCATCACAAAATTTTAGGTTTTTCCCCACTAAAAAACAAAGTTAAAAGACTATAATCCACGTCATATAGTTTATATAATATAGGTAAAAATTAAAATAAATAATCTAGGTAACATTTATTGATATTTACCATTTTCACATTGAATTATGGTCAATTAGATGTAAATATTTCAATATGTTTCTTCTCCATCACCAAATTTCATGTTTCTTCGTATCTAAGCCACATAGTTAAAAGACTATATGTGAATGACAAATAAATTATATCTACACAGGTAATCACTAAAATCAAATATTTAAGATGAATGTTATTTGTATTCACTATAATCACATTGTATTATGGTATAATATATGTAAAACATTTCTATATTTTTCTTCTTCTCCATCACCAAAATTTTTATTTCTTCACCTCTATGAAACTAATTTAAGAGACTACAAATGAATGACCTATAATTTATACATATGCATAACAATTAAAATTAAATAATCAACCTCAGTATTGTTTATATTCGTCGTATTCACATAGACTTATGGTATATTACATCTAAAAATATTCAATATTTATCTTCACCATCCCAAAGTTTTATCTTTTTTTATCACTAAGCTAAAAACATAATAGACTATAGTAGATGTAAAAAATTTATTATATTTTATTTTTCTACTCCATCACAAAATTTTAGGTTTTTCCCCACTAAAAAACAAAGTTAAAAGACTATAATCCACGTCATATATTTTATATAATATAGGTCAAAATTAAAATAAATAATCTAGGTAACATTTATTGATATTTACCATTTTCACATTGAATTATGGTCAATTAGATGTAAATATTTCAATATGTTTCTTCTCCATCACCAAATTTCATGTTTCTTCGTAACTAAGCCACATAGTTAAAAGACTATATGTGAATGACAAATAAATTATATCTACACAGGTAATCACTAAAATCAAATATTTAAGATGAATGTTATTTGTATTCACTATAATCACATTGTATTATGGTATAATATATGTAAAATATTTCTATATTTTTCTTCTTCTCCATCACCAAAATTTTGGTTTCTTCACCTCTATGAAACTAATTTAAGAGACTACAAATGGATGACCCATAATTTATAAATATGCATAACAATTAAAATTAAATAATCAACCTCAGTATTGTTTATATTCGTCGTATTCACATAGACTTATGGTATATTACATCTAAAAATATTCAATATTTTTCTTCACCATCCCAAAGTTTTAGCTTTTTTTATCACTAAGCTAAAACATAATAGACTATAGTAGATGTAAAAAACTTATTATATTTTATTTTTCTACTCCATCACAAAATTTTAGGTTTTTACCCACTAAAAAACAAAGTTAAAAGACTATAATCCACGACATATATTTTATATAATATAGGTCAAAACTAAAATAAATAATCTAGCTAACATTTATTGATATTTACCATTTTCACATTGAATTATGGTCAATTAGATGTAAATATATTCAATATGTTTCTTCTCCATCACCAAATTTCACGTTTCTTCGTAACTAAGCCACATAGTTAAAAGACTATGAGTGAATGACAAATAAATTTTATCTACACAGGTAATCACTAAAATCAAATATTTAAGATGAATGTTATTTGTATTCACTATAATCACATTGTATTATGGTATAATATATGTAAAACATTTCTATATTTTTCTTCTTCTCCATCACCAAAATTTTTATTTCTTCACCTCTATGAAACTAATTTAAGAGACTACAAATGAATGACCTATAATTTATACATATGCATAACAATTAAAATTAAATAATCAACCTCAGTATTGTTTATATTCGTCGTATTCACATAGACTTATGGTATATTACATCTAAAAATATTCAATATTTATCTTCACCATCCCAAAGTTTTATCTTTTTTTATCACTAAGCTAAAAACATAATAGACTATAGTAGATGTAAAAAATATATTATATTTTATTTTTCTACTCCATCACAAAATTTTAGGTTTTTCCCCACTAAAAAACAAAGTTAAAAGACTATAATCCACGTCATATAGTTTATATAATATAGGTAAAAATTAAAATAAATAATCTAGGTAACATTTATTGATATTTACCATTTTCACATTGAATTATGGTCAATTAGATGTAAATATTTCAATATGTTTCTTCTCCATCACCAAATTTCATGTTTCTTCGTATCTAAGCCACATAGTTAAAAGACTATATGTGAATGACAAATAAATTATATCTACACAGGTAATCACTAAAATCAAATATTTAAGATGAATGTTATTTGTATTCACTATAATCACATTGTATTATGGTATAATATATGTAAAACATTTCTATATTTTTCTTCTTCTCCATCACCAAAATTTTTATTTCTTCACCTCTATGAAACTAATTTAAGAGACTACAAATGAATGACCTATAATTTATACATATGCATAACAATTAAAATTAAATAATCAACCTCAGTATTGTTTATATTCGTCGTATTCACATAGACTTATGGTATATTACATCTAAAAATATTCAATATTTATCTTCACCATCCCAAAGTTATATCTTTTTTTATCACTAAGCTAAAAACATAATAGACTATAGTAGATGTAAAAAATTTATTATATTTTATTTTTCTACTCCATCACAAAATTTTAGGTTTTTCCCCACTAAAAAACAAAGTTAAAAGACTATAATCCACGTCATATATTTTATATAATATAGGTCAAAATTAAAATAAATAATCTAGGTAACATTTATTGATATTTACCATTTTCACATTGAATTATGGTCAATTAGATGTAAATATTTCAATATGTTTCTTCTCCATCACCAAATTTCATGTTTCTTCGTAACTAAGCCACATAGTTAAAAGACTATATGTGAATGACAAATAAATTATATCTACACAGGTAATCACTAAAATCAAATATTTAAGATGAATGTTATTTGTATTCACTATAATCACATTGTATTATGGTATAATATATGTAAAATATTTCTATATTTTTCTTCTTCTCCATCACCAAAATTTTGGTTTCTTCACCTCTATGAAACTAATTTAAGAGACTACAAATGGATGACCCATAATTTATACATATGCATAACAATTAAAATTAAATAATCAACCTCAGTATTGTTTATATTCGTCGTATTCACATAGACTTATGGTATATTACATCTAAAAATATTCAATATTTTTCTTCACCATCCCAAAGTTTTAGCTTTTTTTATCACTAAGCTAAAAATATAATAGACTATAGTAGATGTAAAAAATTTATTATATTTTATTTTTCTACTCCATCACAAAATTTTAGGTTTTTACCCACTAAAAAACAAAGTTAAAAGACTATAATCCACGTCATGTATTTTATATAATATAGGTCAAAATTAAAATAAATAATCTAGGTAACATTTATTGATATTTACCATTTTCACATTGAATTATGGTCAATTAGATGTAAATATTTCAATATGTTTCTTCTCCATCACCAAATTTCATGTTTCTTCGTAACTAAGCCACATAGTTAAAAGACTATATGTGAATGACAAATAAATTATATCTACACAGGTAATCACTAAAATCAAATATTTAAGATGAATGTTATTTGTATTCACTATAATCACATTGTATTATGGTATAATATATGTAAAATATTTCTATATTTTTCTTCTTCTCCATCACCAAAATTTTGGTTTCTTCACCTCTATGAAACTAATTTAAGAGACTACAAATGGATGACCCATAATTTATACATATGCATAACAATTAAAATTAAATAATCAACCTCAGTATTGTTTATATTCGTCGTATTCACATAGACTTATGGTATATTACATCTAAAAATATTCAATATTTTTCTTCACCATCCCAAAGTTTTAGCTTTTTTTATCACTAAGCTAAAAATATAATAGACTATAGTAGATGTAAAAAATTTATTATATTTTATTTTTCTACTCCATCACAAAATTTTAGGTTTTTACCCACTAAAAAACAAAGTTAAAAGACTATAATCCACGTCATGTATTTTATATAATATAGGTCAAAATTAAAATAAATAATCTAGGTAACATTTATTGATATTTACCATTTTCACATTGAATTATGGTCAATTAGATGTAAATATTTCAATATGTTTCTTCTCCATCACCAAATTTCATGTTTCTTCGTAACTAAGCCACATAGTTAAAAGACTATATGTGAATGACAAATAAATTTTATCTACACAGGTAATCACTAAAATCAAATATTTAAGATGAATGTTATTTGTATTCACTATAATCACATTGTATTATGGTATAATATATGTAAAATATTTCTATATTTTTCTTCTTCTCCATCACCAAAATTTTGGTTTCTTCACCTCTATGAAACTAATTTAAGAGACTACAAATGGATGACCCATAATTTATACATATGCATAACAATTAAAATTAAATAATCAACCTCAGTATTGTTTACATTCGTCGTATTCACATAGACTTATGGTATATTACATCTAAAAATATTCAATATTTTTCTTCACCATCCCAAAGTTTTAGCTTTTTTTATCACTAAGCTAAAACATAATAGACTATAGTAGATGTAAAAAACTTATTATATTTTATTTTTCTACTCCATCACAAAATTTTAGGTTTTTACCCACTAAAAAACAAAGTTAAAAGACTATAATCCACGACATATATTTTATATAATATAGGTCAAAACTAAAATAAATAATCTAGCTAACATTTATTGATATTTACCATTTTCACATTGAATTATGGTAAATTAGATGTAAATATATTCAATATGTTTCTTCTCCATCACCAAATTTCATGTTTCTTCGTAACTAAGCCACATAGTTAAAAGACTATGAGTGAATGACAAATAAATTTTATCTACATGGGTAATCACTAAAATCAAATATTTAAGATGAATGTTATTTGTATTCACTATAATCACATTGTATTATGGTATAATATATGTAAAACATTTCTATATTTTTCTTCTTCTCCATCACCAAAATTTTTATTTCTTCACCTCTATGAAACTAATTTAAGAGACTACAAATGAATGACCTATAATTTATACATATGCATAACAATTAAAATTAAATAATCAACCTCAGTATTGTTTATATTCGTCGTATTCACATAGACTTATGGTATATTACATCTAAAAATATTCAATATTTATCTTCACCATCCCAAAGTTTTATCTTTTTTTATCACTAAGCTAAAAACATAATAGACTATAGTAGATGTAAAAAATATATTATATTTTATTTTTCTACTCCATCACAAAATTTTAGGTTTTTCCCCACTAAAAAACAAAGTTAAAAGACTATAATCCACGTCATATAGTTTATATAATATAGGTAAAAATTAAAATAAATAATCTAGGTAACATTTATTGATATTTACCATTTTCACATTGAATTATGGTCAATTAGATGTAAATATTTCAATATGTTTCTTCTCCATCACCAAATTTCATGTTTCTTCGTATCTAAGCCACATAGTTAAAAGACTATATGTGAATGACAAATAAATTATATCTACACAGGTAATCACTAAAATCAAATATTTAAGATGAATGTTATTTGTATTCACTATAATCACATTGTATTATGGTATAATATATGTAAAACATTTCTATATTTTTCTTCTTCTCCATCACCAAAATTTTTATTTCTTCACCTCTATGAAACTAATTTAAGAGACTACAAATGAATGACCTATAATTTATACATATGCATAACAATTAAAATTAAATAATCAACCTCAGTATTGTTTATATTCGTCGTATTCACATAGACTTATGGTATATTACATCTAAAAATATTCAATATTTATCTTCACCATCCCAAAGTTTTATCTTTTTTTATCACTAAGCTAAAAACATAATAGACTATAGTAGATGTAAAAAATTTATTATATTTTATTTTTCTACTCCATCACAAAATTTTAGGTTTTTCCCCACTAAAAAACAAAGTTAAAAGACTATAATCCACGTCATATATTTTATATAATATAGGTCAAAATTAAAATAAATAATCTAGGTAACATTTATTGATATTTACCATTTTCACATTGAATTATGGTCAATTAGATGTAAATATTTCAATATGTTTCTTCTCCATCACCAAATTTCATGTTTCTTCGTAACTAAGCCACATAGTTAAAAGACTATATGTGAATGACAAATAAATTATATCTACACAGGTAATCACTAAAATCAAATATTTAAGATGAATGTTATTTGTATTCACTATAATCACATTGTATTATGGTATAATATATGTAAAATATTTCTATATTTTTCTTCTTCTCCATCACCAAAATTTTGGTTTCTTCACCTCTATGAAACTAATTTAAGAGACTACAAATGGATGACCCATAATTTATACATATGCATAACAATTAAAATTAAATAATCAACCTCAGTATTGTTTATATTCGTCGTATTCACATAGACTTATGGTATATTACATCTAAAAATATTCAATATTTTTCTTCACCATCCCAAAGTTTTAGCTTTTTTTATCACTAAGCTAAAACATAATAGACTATAGTAGATGTAAAAAACTTATTATATTTTATTTTTCTACTCCATCACAAAATTTTAGGTTTTTACCCACTAAAAAACAAAGTTAAAAGACTATAATCCACGACATATATTTTATATAATATAGGTCAAAACTAAAATAAATAATCTAGCTAACATTTATTGATATTTACCATTTTCACATTGAATTATGGTAAATTAGATGTAAATATATTCAATATGTTTCTTCTCCATCACCAAATTTCATGTTTCTTCGTAACTAAGCCACATAGTTAAAAGACTATGAGTGAATGACAAATAAATTTTATCTACATGGGTAATCACTAAAATCAAATATTTAAGATGAATGTTATTTGTATTCACTATAATCACATTGTATTATGGTATAATATATGTAAAACATTTCTATATTTTTCTTCTTCTCCATCACCAAAATTTTTATTTCTTCACCTCTATGAAACTAATTTAAGAGACTACAAATGAATGACCTATAATTTATACATATGCATAACAATTAAAATTAAATAATCAACCTCAGTATTGTTTATATTCGTCGTATTCACATAGACTTATGGTATATTACATCTAAAAATATTCAATATTTATCTTCACCATCCCAAAGTTTTATCTTTTTTTATCACTAAGCTAAAAACATAATAGACTATAGTAGATGTAAAAAATATATTATATTTTATTTTTCTACTCCATCACAAAATTTTAGGTTTTTCCCCACTAAAAAACAAAGTTAAAAGACTATAATCCACGTCATATAGTTTATATAATATAGGTAAAAATTAAAATAAATAATCTAGGTAACATTTATTGATATTTACCATTTTCACATTGAATTATGGTCAATTAGATGTAAATATTTCAATATGTTTCTTCTCCATCACCAAATTTCATGTTTCTTCGTATCTAAGCCACATAGTTAAAAGACTATATGTGAATGACAAATAAATTATATCTACACAGGTAATCACTAAAATCAAATATTTAAGATGAATGTTATTTGTATTCACTATAATCACATTGTATTATGGTATAATATATGTAAAACATTTCTATATTTTTCTTCTTCTCCATCACCAAAATTTTTATTTCTTCACCTCTATGAAACTAATTTAAGAGACTACAAATGAATGACCTATAATTTATACATATGCATAACAATTAAAATTAAATAATCAACCTCAGTATTGTTTATATTCGTCGTATTCACATAGACTTATGGTATATTACATCTAAAAATATTCAATATTTATCTTCACCATCCCAAAGTTTTATCTTTTTTTATCACTAAGCTAAAAACATAATAGACTATAGTAGATGTAAAAAATTTATTATATTTTATTTTTCTACTCCATCACAAAATTTTAGGTTTTTCCCCACTAAAAAACAAAGTTAAAAGACTATAATCCACGTCATATATTTTATATAATATAGGTCAAAATTAAAATAAATAATCTAGGTAACATTTATTGATATTTACCATTTTCACATTGAATTATGGTCAATTAGATGTAAATATTTCAATATGTTTCTTCTCCATCACCAAATTTCATGTTTCTTCGTAACTAAGCCACATAGTTAAAAGACTATATGTGAATGACAAATAAATTATATCTACACAGGTAATCACTAAAATCAAATATTTAAGATGAATGTTATTTGTATTCACTATAATCACATTGTATTATGGTATAATATATGTAAAATATTTCTATATTTTTCTTCTTCTCCATCACCAAAATTTTGGTTTCTTCACCTCTATGAAACTAATTTAAGAGACTACAAATGGATGACCCATAATTTATACATATGCATAACAATTAAAATTAAATAATCAACCTCAGTATTGTTTATATTCGTCGTATTCACATAGACTTATGGTATATTACATCTAAAAATATTCAATATTTTTCTTCACCATCCCAAAGTTTTAGCTTTTTTTATCACTAAGCTAAAAATATAATAGACTATAGTAGATGTAAAAAATTTATTATATTTTATTTTTCTACTCCATCACAAAATTTTAGGTTTTTACCCACTAAAAAACAAAGTTAAAAGACTATAATCCACGTCATGTATTTTATATAATATAGGTCAAAATTAAAATAAATAATCTAGGTAACATTTATTGATATTTACCATTTTCACATTGAATTATGGTCAATTAGATGTAAATATTTCAATATGTTTCTTCTCCATCACCAAATTTCATGTTTCTTCGTAACTAAGCCACATAGTTAAAAGACTATATGTGAATGACAAATAAATTTTATCTACACAGGTAATCACTAAAATCAAATATTTAAGATGAATGTTATTTGTATTCACTATAATCACATTGTATTATGGTATAATATATGTAAAATATTTCTATATTTTTCTTCTTCTCCATCACCAAAATTTTGGTTTCTTCACCTCTATGAAACTAATTTAAGAGACTACAAATGGATGACCCATAATTTATACATATGCATAACAATTAAAATTAAATAATCAACCTCAGTATTGTTTATATTCGTCGTATTCACATAGACTTATGGTATATTACATCTAAAAATATTCAATATTTTTCCTCACCATCCCAAAGTTTTAGCTTTTTTTATCACTAAGCTAAAACATAATAGACTATAGTAGATGTAAAAAACTTATTATATTTTATTTTTCTACTCCATCACAAAATTTTAGGTTTTTACCCACTAAAAAACAAAGTTAAAAGACTATAATCCACGACATATATTTTATATAATATAGGTCAAAACTAAAATAAATAATCTAGCTAACATTTATTGATATTTACCATTTTCACATTGAATTATGGTAAATTAGATGTAAATATATTCAATATGTTTCTTCTCCATCACCAAATTTCATGTTTCTTCGTAACTAAGCCACATAGTTAAAAGACTATGAGTGAATGACAAATAAATTTTATCTACATGGGTAATCACTAAAATCAAATATTTAAGATGAATGTTATTTGTATTCACTATAATCACATTGTATTATGGTATAATATATGTAAAACATTTCTATATTTTTCTTCTTCTCCATCACCAAAATTTTTATTTCTTCACCTCTATGAAACTAATTTAAGAGACTACAAATGAATGACCTATAATTTATACATATGCATAACAATTAAAATTAAATAATCAACCTCAGTATTGTTTATATTCGTCGTATTCACATAGACTTATGGTATATTACATCTAAAAATATTCAATATTTATCTTCACCATCCCAAAGTTTTATCTTTTTTTATCACTAAGCTAAAAACATAATAGACTATAGTAGATGTAAAAAATATATTATATTTTATTTTTCTACTCCATCACAAAATTTTAGGTTTTTCCCCACTAAAAAACAAAGTTAAAAGACTATAATCCACGTCATATAGTTTATATAATATAGGTAAAAATTAAAATAAATAATCTAGGTAACATTTATTGATATTTACCATTTTCACATTGAATTATGGTCAATTAGATGTAAATATTTCAATATGTTTCTTCTCCATCACCAAATTTCATGTTTCTTCGTATCTAAGCCACATAGTTAAAAGACTATATGTGAATGACAAATAAATTATATCTACACAGGTAATCACTAAAATCAAATATTTAAGATGAATGTTATTTGTATTCACTATAATCACATTGTATTATGGTATAATATATGTAAAACATTTCTATATTTTTCTTCTTCTCCATCACCAAAATTTTTATTTCTTCACCTCTATGAAACTAATTTAAGAGACTACAAATGAATGACCTATAATTTATACATATGCATAACAATTAAAATTAAATAATCAACCTCAGTATTGTTTATATTCGTCGTATTCACATAGACTTATGGTATATTACATCTAAAAATATTCAATATTTATCTTCACCATCCCAAAGTTTTATCTTTTTTTATCACTAAGCTAAAAACATAATAGACTATAGTAGATGTAAAAAATTTATTATATTTTATTTTTCTACTCCATCACAAAATTTTAGGTTTTTCCCCACTAAAAAACAAAGTTAAAAGACTATAATCCACGTCATATATTTTATATAATATAGGTCAAAATTAAAATAAATAATCTAGGTAACATTTATTGATATTTACCATTTTCACATTGAATTATGGTCAATTAGATGTAAATATTTCAATATGTTTCTTCTCCATCACCAAATTTCATGTTTCTTCGTAACTAAGCCACATAGTTAAAAGACTATATGTGAATGACAAATAAATTATATCTACACAGGTAATCACTAAAATCAAATATTTAAGATGAATGTTATTTGTATTCACTATAATCACATTGTATTATGGTATAATATATGTAAAATATTTCTATATTTTTCTTCTTCTCCATCACCAAAATTTTGGTTTCTTCACCTCTATGAAACTAATTTAAGAGACTACAAATTGATGACCCATAATTTATACATATGCATAACAATTAAAATTAAATAATCAACCTCAGTATTGTTTATATTCGTCGTATTCACATAGACTTATGGTATATTACATCTAAAAATATTCAATATTTTTCTTCACCATCCCAAAGTTTTAGCTTTTTTTATCACTAAGCTAAAAATATAATAGACTATAGTAGATGTAAAAAATTTATTATATTTTATTTTTCTACTCCATCACAAAATTTTAGGTTTTTACCCACTAAAAAACAAAGTTAAAAGACTATAATCCACGTCATGTATTTTATATAATATAGGTCAAAATTAAAATAAATAATCTAGGTAACATTTATTGATATTTACCATTTTCACATTGAATTATGGTCAATTAGATGTAAATATTTCAATATGTTTCTTCTCCATCACCAAATTTCATGTTTCTTCGTAACTAAGCCACATAGTTAAAAGACTATATGTGAATGACAAATAAATTTTATCTACACAGGTAATCACTAAAATCAAATATTTAAGATGAATGTTATTTGTATTCACTATAATCACATTGTATTATGGTATAATATATGTAAAATATTTCTATATTTTTCTTCTTCTCCATCACCAAAATTTTGGTTTCTTCACCTCTATGAAACTAATTTAAGAGACTACAAATGGATGACCCATAATTTATACATATGCATAACAATTAAAATTAAATAATCAACCTCAGTATTGTTTATATTCGTCGTATTCACATAGACTTATGGTATATTACATCTAAAAATATTCAATATTTTTCCTCACCATCCCAAAGTTTTAGCTTTTTTTATCACTAAGCTAAAACATAATAGACTATAGTAGATGTAAAAAACTTATTATATTTTATTTTTCTACTCCATCACAAAATTTTAGGTTTTTACCCACTAAAAAACAAAGTTAAAAGACTATAATCCACGACATATATTTTATATAATATAGGTCAAAACTAAAATAAATAATCTAGCTAACATTTATTGATATTTACCATTTTCACATTGAATTATGGTAAATTAGATGTAAATATATTCAATATGTTTCTTCTCCATCACCAAATTTCATGTTTCTTCGTAACTAAGCCACATAGTTAAAAGACTATGAGTGAATGACAAATAAATTTTATCTACATGGGTAATCACTAAAATCAAATATTTAAGATGAATGTTATTTGTATTCACTATAATCACATTGTATTATGGTATAATATATGTAAAACATTTCTATATTTTTCTTCTTCTCCATCACCAAAATTTTTATTTCTTCACCTCTATGAAACTAATTTAAGAGACTACAAATGAATGACCTATAATTTATACATATGCATAACAATTAAAATTAAATAATCAACCTCAGTATTGTTTATATTCGTCGTATTCACATAGACTTATGGTATATTACATCTAAAAATATTCAATATTTATCTTCACCATCCCAAAGTTTTATCTTTTTTTATCACTAAGCTAAAAACATAATAGACTATAGTAGATGTAAAAAATATATTATATTTTATTTTTCTACTCCATCACAAAATTTTAGGTTTTTCCCCACTAAAAAACAAAGTTAAAAGACTATAATCCACGTCATATAGTTTATATAATATAGGTAAAAATTAAAATAAATAATCTAGGTAACATTTATTGATATTTACCATTTTCACATTGAATTATGGTCAATTAGATGTAAATATTTCAATATGTTTCTTCTCCATCACCAAATTTCATGTTTCTTCGTATCTAAGCCACATAGTTAAAAGACTATATGTGAATGACAAATAAATTATATCTACACAGGTAATCACTAAAATCAAATATTTAAGATGAATGTTATTTGTATTCACTATAATCACATTGTATTATGGTATAATATATGTAAAACATTTCTATATTTTTCTTCTTCTCCATCACCAAAATTTTTATTTCTTCACCTCTATGAAACTAATTTAAGAGACTACAAATGAATGACCTATAATTTATACATATGCATAACAATTAAAATTAAATAATCAACCTCAGTATTGTTTATATTCGTCGTATTCACATAGACTTATGGTATATTACATCTAAAAATATTCAATATTTATCTTCACCATCCCAAAGTTTTATCTTTTTTTATCACTAAGCTAAAAACATAATAGACTATAGTAGATGTAAAAAATTTATTATATTTTATTTTTCTACTCCATCACAAAATTTTAGGTTTTTCCCCACTAAAAAACAAAGTTAAAAGACTATAATCCACGTCATATATTTTATATAATATAGGTCAAAATTAAAATAAATAATCTAGGTAACATTTATTGATATTTACCATTTTCACATTGAATTATGGTCAATTAGATGTAAATATTTCAATATGTTTCTTCTCCATCACCAAATTTCATGTTTCTTCGTAACTAAGCCACATAGTTAAAAGACTATATGTGAATGACAAATAAATTATATCTACACAGGTAATCACTAAAATCAAATATTTAAGATGAATGTTATTTGTATTCACTATAATCACATTGTATTATGGTATAATATATGTAAAATATTTCTATATTTTTCTTCTTCTCCATCACCAAAATTTTGGTTTCTTCACCTCTATGAAACTAATTTAAGAGACTACAAATGGATGACCCATAATTTATACATATGCATAACAATTAAAATTAAATAATCAACCTCAGTATTGTTTATATTCGTCGTATTCACATAGACTTATGGTATATTACATCTAAAAATATTCAATATTTTTCTTCACCATCCCAAAGTTTTAGCTTTTTTTATCACTAAGCTAAAAATATAATAGACTATAGTAGATGTAAAAAATTTATTATATTTTATTTTTCTACTCCATCACAAAATTTTAGGTTTTTACCCACTAAAAAACAAAGTTAAAAGACTATAATCCACGTCATGTATTTTATATAATATAGGTCAAAATTAAAATAAATAGTCTAGGTAACATTTATTGATATTTACCATTTTCACATTGAATTATGGTCAATTAGATGTAAATATTTCAATATGTTTCTTCTCCATCACCAAATTTCATGTTTCTTCGTAACTAAGCCACATAGTTAAAAGACTATATGTGAATGACAAATAAATTTTATCTACACAGGTAATCACTAAAATCAAATATTTAAGATGAATGTTATTTGTATTCACTATAATCACATTGTATTATGGTATAATATATGTAAAATATTTCTATATTTTTCTTCTTCTCCATCACCAAAATTTTGGTTTCTTCACCTCTATGAAACTAATTTAAGAGACTACAAATGGATGACCCATAATTTATACATATGCATAACAATTAAAATTAAATAATCAACCTCAGTATTGTTTATATTCGTCGTATTCACATAGACTTATGGTATATTACATCTAAAAATATTCAATATTTTTCTTCACCATCCCAAAGTTTTAGCTTTTTTTATCACTAAGCTAAAACATAATAGACTATAGTAGATGTAAAAAACTTATTATATTTTATTTTTCTACTCCATCACAAAATTTTAGGTTTTTACCCACTAAAAAACAAAGTTAAAAGACTATAATCCACGACATATATTTTATATAATATAGGTCAAAACTAAAATAAATAATCTAGCTAACATTTATTGATATTTACCATTTTCACATTGAATTATGGTAAATTAGATGTAAATATATTCAATATGTTTCTTCTCCATCACCAAATTTCATGTTTCTTCGTAACTAAGCCACATAGTTAAAAGACTATGAGTGAATGACAAATAAATTTTATCTACATGGGTAATCACTAAAATCAAATATTTAAGATGAATGTTATTTGTATTCACTATAATCACATTGTATTATGGTATAATATATGTAAAACATTTCTATATTTTTCTTCTTCTCCATCACCAAAATTTTTATTTCTTCACCTCTATGAAACTAATTTAAGAGACTACAAATGAATGACCTATAATTTATACATATGCATAACAATTAAAATTAAATAATCAACCTCAGTATTGTTTATATTCGTCGTATTCACATAGACTTATGGTATATTACATCTAAAAATATTCAATATTTATCTTCACCATCCCAAAGTTTTATCTTTTTTTATCACTAAGCTAAAAACATAATAGACTATAGTAGATGTAAAAAATATATTATATTTTATTTTTCTACTCCATCACAAAATTTTAGGTTTTTCCCCACTAAAAAACAAAGTTAAAAGACTATAATCCACGTCATATAGTTTATATAATATAGGTCAAAATTAAAATAAATAATCTAGGTAACATTTATTGATATTTACCATTTTCACATTGAATTATGGTCAATTAGATGTAAATATTTCAATATGTTTCTTCTCCATCACCAAATTTCATGTTTCTTCGTATCTAAGCCACATAGTTAAAAGACTATATGTGAATGACAAATAAATTATATCTACACAGGTAATCACTAAAATCAAATATTTAAGATGAATGTTATTTGTATTCACTATAATCACATTGTATTATGGTATAATATATGTAAAACATTTCTATATTTTTCTTCTTCTCCATCACCAAAATTTTTATTTCTTCACCTCTATGAAACTAATTTAAGAGACTACAAATGAATGACCTATAATTTATACATATGCATAACAATTAAAATTAAATAATCAACCTCAGTATTGTTTATATTCGTCGTATTCACATAGACTTATGGTATATTACATCTAAAAATATTCAATATTTTTCTTCACCATCCCAAAGTTTTATCTTTTTTTATCACTAAGCTAAAAACATAATAGACTATAGTAGATGTAAAAAATTTATTATATTTTATTTTTCTACTCCATCACAAAATTTTAGGTTTTTCCCCACTAAAAAACAAAGTTAAAAGACTATAATCCACGTCATATATTTTATATAATATAGGTCAAAATTAAAATAAATAATCTAGGTAACATTTATTGATATTTACCATTTTCACATTGAATTATGGTCAATTAGATGTAAATATTTCAATATGTTTCTTCTCCATCACCAAATTTCATGTTTCTTCGTAACTAAGCCACATAGTTAAAAGACTATATGTGAATGACAAATAAATTATATCTACACAGGTAATCACTAAAATCAAATATTTAAGATGAATGTTATTTGTATTCACTATAATCACATTGTATTATGGTATAATATATGTAAAATATTTCTATATTTTTCTTCTTCTCCATCACCAAAATTTTGGTTTCTTCACCTCTATGAAACTAATTTAAGAGACTACAAATGGATGACCCATAATTTATACATATGCATAACAATTAAAATTAAATAATCAACCTCAGTATTGTTTATATTCGTCGTATTCACATAGACTTATGGTATATTACATCTAAAAATATTCAATATTTTTCTTCACCATCCCAAAGTTTTAGCTTTTTTTATCACTAAGCTAAAACATAATAGACTATAGTAGATGTAAAAAACTTATTATATTTTATTTTTCTACTCCATCACAAAATTTTAGGTTTTTACCCACTAAAAAACAAAGTTAAAAGACTATAATCCACGACATATATTTTATATAATATAGGTCAAAACTAAAATAAATAATCTAGCTAACATTTATTGATATTTACCATTTTCACATTGAATTATGGTAAATTAGATGTAAATATATTCAATATGTTTCTTCTCCATCACCAAATTTCATGTTTCTTCGTAACTAAGCCACATAGTTAAAAGACTATGAGTGAATGACAAATAAATTTTATCTACATGGGTAATCACTAAAATCAAATATTTAAGATGAATGTTATTTGTATTCACTATAATCACATTGTATTATGGTATAATATATGTAAAACATTTCTATATTTTTCTTCTTCTCCATCACCAAAATTTTTATTTCTTCACCTCTATGAAACTAATTTAAGAGACTACAAATGAATGACCTATAATTTATACATATGCATAACAATTAAAATTAAATAATCAACCTCAGTATTGTTTATATTCGTCGTATTCACATAGACTTATGGTATATTACATCTAAAAATATTCAATATTTATCTTCACCATCCCAAAGTTTTATCTTTTTTATCACTAAGCTAAAAACATAATAGACTATAGTAGATGTAAAAAATATATTATATTTTATTTTTCTACTCCATCACAAAATTTTAGGTTTTTCCCCACTAAAAAACAAAGTTAAAAGACTATAATCCACGTCATATAGTTTATATAATATAGGTAAAAATTAAAATAAATAATCTAGGTAACATTTATTGATATTTACCATTTTCACATTGAATTATGGTCAATTAGATGTAAATATTTCAATATGTTTCTTCTCCATCACCAAATTTCATGTTTCTTCGTATCTAAGCCACATAGTTAAAAGACTATATGTGAATGACAAATAAATTATATCTACACAGGTAATCACTAAAATCAAATATTTAAGATGAATGTTATTTGTATTCACTATAATCACATTGTATTATGGTATAATATATGTAAAACATTTCTATATTTTTCTTCTTCTCCATCACCAAAATTTTTATTTCTTCACCTCTATGAAACTAATTTAAGAGACTACAAATGAATGACCTATAATTTATACATATGCATAACAATTAAAATTAAATAATCAACCTCAGTATTGTTTATATTCGTCGTATTCACATAGACTTATGGTATATTACATCTAAAAATATTCAATATTTATCTTCACCATCCCAAAGTTTTATCTTTTTTTATCACTAAGCTAAAAACATAATAGACTATAGTAGATGTAAAAAAATTTATTATATTTTATTTTTCTACTCCATCACAAAATTTTAGGTTTTTCCCCACTAAAAAACAAAGTTAAAAGACTATAATCCACGTCATATATTTTATATAATATAGGTCAAAATTAAAATAAATAATCTAGGTAACATTTATTGATATTTACCATTTTCACATTGAATTATGGTCAATTAGATGTAAATATTTCAATATGTTTCTTCTCCATCACCAAATTTCATGTTTCTTCGTAACTAAGCCACATAGTTAAAAGACTATATGTGAATGACAAATAAATTATATCTACACAGGTAATCACTAAAATCAAATATTTAAGATGAATGTTATTTGTATTCACTATAATCACATTGTATTATGGTATAATATATGTAAAATATTTCTATATTTTTCTTCTTCTCCATCACCAAAATTTTGGTTTCTTCACCTCTATGAAACTAATTTAAGAGACTACAAATGAATGACCTATAATTTATACATATGCATAACAATTAAAATTAAATAATCAACCTCAGTATTGTTTATATTCGTCGTATTCACATAGACTTATGGTATATTACATCTAAAAATATTCAATATTTATCTTCACCATCCCAAAGTTTTATCTTTTTTATCACTAAGCTAAAAACATAATAGACTATAGTAGATGTAAAAAATTTATTATATTTTATTTTTCTACTCCATCACAAAATTTTAGGTTTTTCCACACTAAAAAACAAAGTTAAAAGACTATAATCCACGTCATGTATTTTTTATAATATAGGTAAAAATTAAAATAAATAATCTAGGTAACATTTATTGATATTTACCATTTTCACATTGAATTATGGTCAATTAGATGTAAATATTTCAATATGTTTCTTCTCCATCACCAAATTTCATGTTTCTTCGTATCTAAGCCACATAGTTAAAAGACTATATGTGAATGACAAATAAATTATATCTACACAGGTAATCACTAAAATCAAATATTTAAGATGAATGTTATTTGTATTCACTATAATCACATTGTATTATGGTATAATATATGTAAAACATTTCTATATTTTTCTTCTTCTCCATCACCAAAATTTTGGTTTCTTCACCTCTATGAAACTAATTTAAGAGACTACAAATGAATGACCTATAATTTATACATATGCATAACAATTAAAATTAAATAATCAACCTCAGTATTGTTTATATTCGTCGTATTCACATAGACTTATGGTATATTACATCTAAAAATATTCAATATTTATCTTCACCATCCCAAAGTTTTAGCTTTTTTTATCACTAAGCTAAAAACATAATAGACTATAGTAGATGTAAAAAACTTATTATATTTTATTTTTCTACTCCATCACAAAATTTTAGGTTTTTCCCCACTAAAAAACAAAGTTAAAAGACTATAATCCACGTCATATATTTTATATAATATAGGTCAAAATTAAAATAAATAATCTAGGTAACATTTATTGATATTTACCATTTTCACATTGAATTATGGTCAATTAGATGTAAATATTTCAATATGTTTCTTCTCCATCACCAAATTTCATGTTTCTTCGTAACTAAGCCACATAGTTAAAAGACTATATGTGAATGACAAATAAATTATATCTACACAGGTAATCACTAAAATCAAATATTTAAGATGAATGTTATTTGTATTCACTATAATCACATTGTATTATGGTATAATATATGTAAAATATTTCTATATTTTTCTTCTTCTCCATCACCAAAATTTTGGTTTCTTCACCTCTATGAAACTAATTTAAGAGACTACAAATGGATGACCCATAATTTATACATATGCATAACAATTAAAATTAAATAATCAACCTCAGTATTGTTTATATTCGTCGTATTCACATAGACTTATGGTATATTACATCTAAAAATATTCAATATTTATCTTCACCATCCCAAAGTTTTATCTTTTTTTATCACTAAGCTAAAAACATAATAGACTATAGTAGATGTAAAAAATATATTATATTTTATTTTTCTACTCCATCACAAAATTTTAGGTTTTTCCCCACTAAAAAACAAAGTTAAAAGGCTATAATCCACGTCATATAGTTTATATAATATAGGTAAAAATTAAAATAAATAATCTAGGTAACATTTATTGATATTTACCATTTTCACATTGAATTATGGTCAATTAGATGTAAATATTTCAATATGTTTCTTCTCCATCACCAAATTTCATGTTTCTTCGTATCTAAGCCACATAGTTAAAAGACTATATGTGAATGACAAATAAATTATATCTACACAGGTAATCACTAAAATCAAATATTTAAGATGAATGTTATTTGTATTCACTATAATCACATTGTATTATGGTATAATATATGTAAAACATTTCTATATTTTTCTTCTTCTCCATCACCAAAATTTTTATTTCTTCACCTCTATGAAACTAATTTAAGAGACTACAAATGAATGACCTATAATTTATACATATGCATAACAATTAAAATTAAATAATCAACCTCAGTATTGTTTATATTCGTCGTATTCACATAGACTTATGGTATATTACATCTAAAAATATTCAATATTTATCTTCACCATCCCAAAGTTTTATCTTTTTTATCACTAAGCTAAAAACATAATAGACTATAGTAGATGTAAAAAATATATTATATTTTATTTTTCTACTCCATCACAAAATTTTAGGTTTTTCCCCACTAAAAAACAAAGTTAAAAGACTATAATCCACGTCATATAGTTTATATAATATAGGTAAAAATTAAAATAAATAATCTAGGTAACATTTATTGATATTTACCATTTTCACATTGAATTATGGTCAATTAGATGTAAATATTTCAATATGTTTCTTCTCCATCACCAAATTTCATGTTTCTTCGTATCTAAGCCACATAGTTAAAAGACTATATGTGAATGACAAATAAATTATATCTACACAGGTAATCACTAAAATCAAATATTTAAGATGAATGTTATTTGTATTCACTATAATCACATTGTATTATGGTATAATATATGTAAAACATTTCTATATTTTTCTTCTTCTCCATCACCAAAATTTTTATTTCTTCACCTCTATGAAACTAATTTAAGAGACTACAAATGAATGACCTATAATTTATACATATGCATAACAATTAAAATTAAATAATCAACCTCAGTATTGTTTATATTCGTCGTATTCACATAGACTTATGGTATATTACATCTAAAAATATTCAATATTTATCTTCACCATCCCAAAGTTTTATCTTTTTTATCACTAAGCTAAAAACATAATAGACTATAGTAGATGTAAAAAATTTATTATATTTTATTTTTCTACTCCATCACAAAATTTTAGGTTTTTCCACACTAAAAAACAAAGTTAAAAGACTATAATCCACGTCATATAGTTTATATAATATAGGTAAAAATTAAAATAAATAATCTAGGTAACATTTATTGATATTTACCATTTTCACATTGAATTATGGTCAATTAGATGTAAATATTTCAATATGTTTCTTCTCCATCACCAAATTTCATGTTTCTTCGTATCTAAGCCACATAGTTAAAAGACTATATGTGAATGACAAATAAATTATATCTACACAGGTAATCACTAAAATCAAATATTTAAGATGAATGTTATTTGTATTCACTATAATCACATTGTATTATGGTATAATATATGTAAAACATTTCTATATTTTTCTTCTTCTCCATCACCAAAATTTTTATTTCTTCACCTCTATGAAACTAATTTAAGAGACTACAAATGAATGACCTATAATTTATACATATGCATAACAATTAAAATTAAATAATCAACCTCAGTATTGTTTATATTCGTCGTATTCACATAGACTTATGGTATATTACATCTAAAAATATTCAATATTTATCTTCACCATCCCAAAGTTTTATCTTTTTTTATCACTAAGCTAAAAACATAATAGACTATAGTAGATGTAAAAAATTTATTATATTTTATTTTTCTACTCCATCACAAAATTTTAGGTTTTTCCCCACTAAAAAACAAAGTTAAAAGACTATAATCCACGTCATATATTTTATATAATATAGGTCAAAATTAAAATAAATAATCTAGGTAACATTTATTGATATTTACCATTTTCACATTGAATTATGGTCAATTAGATGTAAATATTTCAATATGTTTCTTCTCCATCACCAAATTTCATGTTTCTTCGTAACTAAGCCACATAGTTAAAAGACTATATGTGAATGACAAATAAATTATATCTACACAGGTAATCACTAAAATCAAATATTTAAGATGAATGTTATTTGTATTCACTATAATCACATTGTATTATGGTATAATATATGTAAAATATTTCTATATTTTTCTTCTTCTCCATCACCAAAATTTTGGTTTCTTCACCTCTATGAAACTAATTTAAGAGACTACAAATGGATGACCCATAATTTATACATATGCATAACAATTAAAATTAAATAATCAACCTCAGTATTGTTTATATTCGTCGTATTCACATAGACTTATGGTATATTACATCTAAAAATATTCAATATTTATCTTCACCATCCCAAAGTTTTATCTTTTTTTATCACTAAGCTAAAAACATAATAGACTATAGTAGATGTAAAAAATATATTATATTTTATTTTTCTACTCCATCACAAAATTTTAGGTTTTTCCCCACTAAAAAACAAAGTTAAAAGGCTATAATCCACGTCATATAGTTTATATAATATAGGTAAAAATTAAAATAAATAATCTAGGTAACATTTATTGATATTTACCATTTTCACATTGAATTATGGTCAATTAGATGTAAATATTTCAATATGTTTCTTCTCCATCACCAAATTTCATGTTTCTTCGTATCTAAGCCACATAGTTAAAAGACTATATGTGAATGACAAATAAATTATATCTACACAGGTAATCACTAAAATCAAATATTTAAGATGAATGTTATTTGTATTCACTATAATCACATTGTATTATGGTATAATATATGTAAAACATTTCTATATTTTTCTTCTTCTCCATCACCAAAATTTTTATTTCTTCACCTCTATGAAACTAATTTAAGAGACTACAAATGAATGACCTATAATTTATACATATGCATAACAATTAAAATTAAATAATCAACCTCAGTATTGTTTATATTCGTCGTATTCACATAGACTTATGGTATATTACATCTAAAAATATTCAATATTTATCTTCACCATCCCAAAGTTTTATCTTTTTTATCACTAAGCTAAAAACATAATAGACTATAGTAGATGTAAAAAATATATTATATTTTATTTTTCTACTCCATCACAAAATTTTAGGTTTTTCCCCACTAAAAAACAAAGTTAAAAGACTATAATCCACGTCATATAGTTTATATAATATAGGTAAAAATTAAAATAAATAATCTAGGTAACATTTATTGATATTTACCATTTTCACATTGAATTATGGTCAATTAGATGTAAATATTTCAATATGTTTCTTCTCCATCACCAAATTTCATGTTTCTTCGTATCTAAGCCACATAGTTAAAAGACTATATGTGAATGACAAATAAATTATATCTACACAGGTAATCACTAAAATCAAATATTTAAGATGAATGTTATTTGTATTCACTATAATCACATTGTATTATGGTATAATATATGTAAAACATTTCTATATTTTTCTTCTTCTCCATCACCAAAATTTTTATTTCTTCACCTCTATGAAACTAATTTAAGAGACTACAAATGAATGACCTATAATTTATACATATGCATAACAATTAAAATTAAATAATCAACCTCAGTATTGTTTATATTCGTCGTATTCACATAGACTTATGGTATATTACATCTAAAAATATTCAATATTTATCTTCACCATCCCAAAGTTTTATCTTTTTTTATCACTAAGCTAAAAACATAATAGACTATAGTAGATGTAAAAAATTTATTATATTTTATTTTTCTACTCCATCACAAAATTTTAGGTTTTTCCCCACTAAAAAACAAAGTTAAAAGACTATAATCCACGTCATATATTTTATATAATATAGGTCAAAATTAAAATAAATAATCTAGGTAACATTTATTGATATTTACCATTTTCACATTGAATTATGGTCAATTAGATGTAAATATTTCAATATGTTTCTTCTCCATCACCAAATTTCATGTTTCTTCGTAACTAAGCCACATAGTTAAAAGACTATATGTGAATGACAAATAAATTATATCTACACAGGTAATCACTAAAATCAAATATTTAAGATGAATGTTATTTGTATTCACTATAATCACATTGTATTATGGTATAATATATGTAAAATATTTCTATATTTTTCTTCTTCTCCATCACCAAAATTTTGGTTTCTTCACCTCTATGAAACTAATTTAAGAGACTACAAATGGATGACCCATAATTTATACATATGCATAACAATTAAAATTAAATAATCAACCTCAGTATTGTTTATATTCGTCGTATTCACATAGACTTATGGTATATTACATCTAAAAATATTCAATATTTATCTTCACCATCCCAAAGTTTTATCTTTTTTTATCACTAAGCTAAAAACATAATAGACTATAGTAGATGTAAAAAATATATTATATTTTATTTTTCTACTCCATCACAAAATTTTAGGTTTTTCCCCACTAAAAAACAAAGTTAAAAGGCTATAATCCACGTCATATAGTTTATATAATATAGGTAAAAATTAAAATAAATAATCTAGGTAACATTTATTGATATTTACCATTTTCACATTGAATTATGGTCAATTAGATGTAAATATTTCAATATGTTTCTTCTCCATCACCAAATTTCATGTTTCTTCGTATCTAAGCCACATAGTTAAAAGACTATATGTGAATGACAAATAAATTATATCTACACAGGTAATCACTAAAATCAAATATTTAAGATGAATGTTATTTGTATTCACTATAATCACATTGTATTATGGTATAATATATGTAAAACATTTCTATATTTTTCTTCTTCTCCATCACCAAAATTTTTATTTCTTCACCTCTATGAAACTAATTTAAGAGACTACAAATGAATGACCTATAATTTATACATATGTATAACAATTAAAATTAAATAATCAACCTCAGTATTGTTTATATTCGTCGTATTCACATAGACTTATGGTATATTACATCTAAAAATATTCAATATTTATCTTCACCATCCCAAAGTTTTATCTTTTTTTATCACTAAGCTAAAAACATAATAGACTATAGTAGATGTAAAAAATTTATTATATTTTATTTTTCTACTCCATCATAAAATTTTAGGTTTTTCCCCACTAAAAAACAAAGTTAAAAGACTATAATCCACGTCATATATTTTATATAATATAGGTCAAAATTAAAATAAATAATCTAGGTAACATTTATTGATATTTACCATTTTCACATTGAATTATGGTCAATTAGATGTAAATATTTCAATATGTTTCTTCTCCATCACCAAATTTCATGTTTCTTCGTAACTAAGCCACATAGTTAAAAGACTATATGTGAATGACAAATAAATTATATCTACACAGGTAATCACTAAAATCAAATATTTAAGATGAATGTTATTTGTATTCACTATAATCACATTGTATTATGGTATAATATATGTAAAATATTTCTATATTTTTCTTCTTCTCCATCACCAAAATTTTGGTTTCTTCACCTCTATGAAACTAATTTAAGAGACTACAAATGGATGACCCATAATTTATACATATTCATAACAATTAAAATTAAATAATCAACCTCAGTATTGTTTATATTCATCGTATTCACATAGACTTATGGTATATTACATCTAAAAATATTCAATATTTTTCTTCACCATCCCAAAGTTTTAGCTTTTTTTATCACTAAGCTAAAACATAATAGACTATAGTAGATGTAAAAAACTTATTATATTTTATTTTTCTACTCCATCACAAAATTTTAGGTTTTTACCCACTAAAAAACAAAGTTAAAAGACTATAATCCACGACATATATTTTATATAATATAGGTCAAAACTAAAATAAATAATCTAGCTAACATTTATTGATATTTACCATTTTCACATTGAATTATGGTAAATTAGATGTAAATATATTCAATATGTTTCTTCTCCATCACCAAATTTCATGTTTCTTCGTAACTAAGTCACATAGTTAAAAGACTATAAGTGAATGACAAATAAATTATATCTACATGGGTAATCACTAAAATCAAATATTTAAGATGAATGTTATTTGTATTCACTATAATCACGTTGTATTATGGTATAATATATGTAAAACATTTCTATATTTTTCTTCTTCTCCATCACCAAAATTTTGATTTCTTCACCTCTATGAAACTAATTTAAGAGACTACAAATGAATGACCTATAATTTATACATATGCATAACAATTAAAATTAAATAATCAACCTCAGTATTGTTTATATTCGTCGTATTCACATAGACTTATGGTATATTACATCTAAAAATATTCAATATTTTTCTTCACCATCCCAAAGATTTATCTTTTTTTATCACTAAGCTAAAAACATAATAGACTATAGTAGATGTAAAAAATTTATTATATTTTATTTTTCTACTCCATCACAAAATTTTAGGTTTTTCCCCACTAAAAAACAAAGTTAAAAGACTATAATCCACGTCATGTATTTTATATAATATAGGTCAAAATTAAAATAAATAATCTAGGTAACATTTATTTATATTTACCAATTTCACATTGAATTATGGTCAATTAGATGTAAATATTTCAATATGTTTCTTCTCCATCACCAAATTTCATGTTTCTTCGTATCTAAGCCACATAGTTAAAAGACTATATGTGAATGACAAATAAATTATATCTACACAGGTAATCACTAAAATCAAATATTTAAGATGAATGTTATTTGTATTCACTATAATCACATTGTATTATGGTATAATATATGTAAAATATTTCTATATTTTTCTTCTTCTCCATCACCAAAATTTTGGTTTCTTCACCTCTATGAAACTAATTTAAGAGACTACAAATGGATGACCCATAATTTATACATATGCATAACAATTAAAATTAAATAATCAACCTCAGTATTGTTTATATTCGTCGTATTCACATAGACTTATGGTATATTACATCTAAAAATATTCAATATTTTTCTTCACCATCCCAAAGTTTTAGCTTTTTTTATCACTAAGCTAAAACATAATAGACTATAGTATATGTAAAAAACTTATTATATTTTATTTTTCTACTCCATCACAAAATTTTAGGTTTTTACCCACTAAAAAACAAAGTTAAAAGACTATAATCCAGGACATATATTTTATATAATATAGGTAATAATTAATAAAAAATAATGAAGCTCAAACTTATTTATATTTACCTTTTTCACATTGATTTATAGTAAATTAGATGTAATTATGTTCAATATGTTTCTTCTCCGTCACAAAATTTCATGTTTCTTCGTCAGTTAGCCACAACGTTAAAAGACTATAAATGAATGACAAATATTTTAGGTTTTTTCATCACCATCCCAAAGTATTAGATTTTTTACATCACTAAGAACCAAACATAATAGACTAAAGTAGGTGTAAAAAAATAATTAAATTTTATTCTTCAACTCCATCATAAAATTTTAGGTTTTTCCCCACTAAAAAACAGAGTTAAAAGACTATAATCCATGCCATATATTTTATATAATATAGGTAAAAATTAACAATAAATAATTTAGCTCAAACTTAATTATTTTTACCTTTTTCACATTGAATTATGGTAAATTAGATGTAATTATGTTCAATAAGTTTCTTCTCCGTCACAAAATTTCATGTTTCTTCGTCAGTTAGCCACAACGTTAAAAGACTATAAAGGAATGACAAATATTTTAGGTTTTTTCATCACCATCCCAAAGTCTTAGATTTTTTACATCACTAAGAACCAAACATAATAGACTATACTAGTTGTAAAAAATTAATTATATTTTATTTTTCAACTCCATCACAAAATTTTAGGTTTTTCCCCACTAAAAAACAAAGTTAAATCACTATAATCCATGACATATATTTTATACCATACAGGTAAAAATTAATATTAAATAATGAAGCTCAAACTTATTTATATTTACCTTTTTCACATTGATTTATGGTAAATTAGATGTATTTATGTTCAATATGTTTCTTCTCCGTCTCAAAATTTCATGTTTCTTCGTCAGTTAGCCACAACGTTAAAAGACTATAAATGAATGACAAATATTTTAGGTTTTTTCATCACCATCCCAAAGTCTTAGATTTTTTACATCACTAAGAACCAAACATAATAGACTACAGTAGGTGTAAAAAAATAATTAAATTTTATTTTTCAAATCCATCATAAAATTTTAGGTTTTTCCCCACTAAAAAACAGGGTTAAAAGACTATAATCCATGCCATATATTTTATATAATATAGGTAAAAATTAACATTAAATAATTAAGCTCAAACTTATTTATATTTACCTTTTCACAATAAATTATGGTAAATTAGATGTAATTATGTTCAATATGTTTCTTCTCCGTAAAAAAATTTCATGTTTCTTCGTCAGTTAGCCACAACGTTAAAAGACTGTAAATGAATGACAAATATTTTAGGTTTTTTCTTCACCATCCCAAAGTCTTATATTTTTTTCATCACTAAGAACCAAACATAATAGACTATACTAGGTTTTAAAAATTAATTATATTTTATTTTTCAACTCCATCACAAAATTTTAGGTTTTTCCCCACTAAAAAACAAAGTTAAAACACTATAATCTATGACATATATTTTATATAATATAGGTAAAAATTAACATTAAATAATTAAGCTCAAACTTATTTATATTTACCTTTTTCACATTGAATTATTGTAAATTAGATGTAATTATGTTCAATATGTTTCTTCTCCGTCACAAAATTTCATGTTTCTTCGTCAGTTAGCCACAACGTTAAAAGACTATAAATGAATGACGAATATTTTAGGTTTTCTCTTCACCATCCCAAAGTCTTAGATTTTATTCATCACTAAGAACCAAACATAATAGACTATACTAGGTGTAAAAAATTAATTAAATTTTATTTTTCAACTCCATCACAAAATTTTAGGTTTTTCCCCATTAAAAAACAAAGTTAAAACACTATATAATCGATGACATATATTATATATAATATAGGTAAAAATTAAAATTAAATAAAGAAGCTCAAACTTATTTATGTTTACCTTTTTCACATTGAATTATGGTAAATTAGATGTAAATATGTTCGATATGTTTCTTCTCCATCACAAAGTTTCATGTTTCTTCATCAGTAAGCCAGAGAGTTAATTTTTTTACATTTATTATACCATAATACAATGTGTTTATGGTGAACACAAATAAAATTGACCTTAAATATTTAATTTTGGTGATTACCCGTTTAGATATAATTTATTTGTCATTCATTTACAGTCCTTTAACTCTGTGGCTTACTGACGAAGAACCGATAAATTTGGTGATGGAGAAGAATCATATTTAATATATTTACGTCTAATAAACCATAATTCAATGTGAAAATGGTAAATATCAATAAAGTTTAGCTTGATTATTTGTTTTAATTATTACCTATTTTATTAAAAATATATGTCATTGATTATAGTCTTTTAATTCTTTTTTAGTGGGGTAAAACCTAAAATTTTGTGATGAAGTAGAAAAATAAAATATAATTAATTATTTCCATCTACTATAGTCTATTATGTTTTTTGTAGAGTGATGAAAAACCTAAAACTTTGGGATGGTGAAGAAAAACATTGAATATTTTTAGATGTAATTTACCATAAGTTAGTTTTAATTAGGTGAATATAAACAATATTGAGCTTTATTATTTAATTTCAATTGTTATGCATGTGTATAAATTATGGTTCATTCATGAGTAGTCTCTTAACTTAGTTTCTCAGAGGTTAAGAAACTAAAATTTTGGTGACGGAGAAGAAGAAAAATATAGAATTTTTTTACATCTATTATACCATAATACAATGTGATTATGGTGAACACAAATAAAATTTACCTTAAATATTTAATTTTGGTGATTACCTGTTTAGATATAATTTATTTGTCATTCATTTATAGTCTTTTAACTCTGTGGTTTACTGACGAAAAAACAATAAATTTGGTGATGGAGAAGAATCATATTTAATATATTTACATCTAATAAACCATTATTCAATGTGAAAATGGTAAATATAAATAAATTCAAGCTTAAATATATATTTTAATTATTACCTATTTTATAAAAACAATATGTCATGGATTATAGCCTTTTTCTACTGTTTTTTACACTGGAAAAACCTAAAATTATGTGCAGTAGAAAAATAAAATATAATTAATTTTTTACATCTACTATAGTCTATTATGTTTTTTGCATAGTGATAAAAAACCTAAAACTTTGGGATGGTGAAGAAAAATATTGAATATTTTTAGCTGTAAAATACCATAAGTCAATTTTAATTCGGTGAATACAAACAATATTGAGCTTGATTATTGTATTTCAATTGTGATGCATGTGTATAAATTATGGGTCATTCATGAGTAGTCTCTTAACTTAGTTTCTTAGAGGTTAAGAAACCAAAATTTTGGTGATGGAGAAGAAGAAAAATATAGATTTTTTTTACATCTATTATACCATAATACAATGTGTTTATGGTGAACACAAATTAATTGACCTTAAATATTTAATTTTGGTGATTACCCGTTTAGATATAATTTATTTGTCAATCATTTATAGTCCTTTAACTCTGTGGCTTACTGACGAAGAAACAAAAAATTTGGTGAAGGAGGAGAATCATATTTAATATATTTACGTCTAATAAACCATAATTCAATGTGAAAATGGTAAATATCAATAAAGTTTAGCTTGATTATTTGTTTTAATTATTACCTATTTTATTAAAAATATATGTCATTGATTATAGTCTTTTAATTCTTTTTTAGTGGGGTAAAACCTAAAATTTTGTGATGGAGTAGAAAAATAAAATATAATTAATTATTTCCATCTACTATAGTCTATTATGTTTTTTGTAGAGTGATGAAAAACCTAAAACTTTGGGATGGTGAAGAAAAACATTGAATATTTTTAGATGTAATATACCATAAGTCAGTTTTAATTCGGTGAATACAAAAAATATTGAGCTTTATTATTTAATTTCAATTGTTATGCATGTGTATAAATTATGGTTCATTCATGAGTAGTCTCTTAACTTAGTTTCTTAGAGGTTAAGAAACCAAAATTTTGGTGATGGAGAAGAAGAAAAGTATAGAATTTTTTTACATCTATTATACCATAATACAATGTGATTATGGTGAACACAAATAAAATTTACCTTAAATATTTAATTTTGGTGATTACCTGTTTAGATATAATTTATTTGTCATTCATTTATAGTCTTTTAACTTTGTGGCTTACTGACGAAGAAACAATAAGTTTGGTGATGGAGAAGAATCATATTTAATATATTTACATCTAATAAACCACTATTCGATGTGAAAATGGTAAATATAAATAAAGTCAAGTTTAAATATATATTTTAATTATTACCTATTTTATAAAAAAAATATTTCATGGATTATAGCCTTTTAACTTTGTTTTTTACACTGGGAAAACCTAAAATTATGTGGAGTAGAAAAATAAAATATAATTAATTTTTTACATCTACTATAGTCTATTATGTTTTTTGCATAGTGATAAAAAACCTAAAACTTTGGGATGGTGAAGAAAAATATTGAATTTTTTTAGATGTAATATACCATAAGTCAATTTTAATTTGGTGAATATAAACAATATTGAGCTTGATTATTGTATTTCAATTGTTATGCATGTGTATAAATTATGGGTCATTCATGAGTAGTCTCTTAACTTAGTTTCTTAGAGGTTAAGAAACCAAAATTAATTTTATTTTATTTATCTACTCCATCACAAAATTTTAGACTTTTCCCCACTATAAAACAAAGTTAAAAGACTATAATCCACGACATATATTTTATATAATATAAGTCAAAATTAAAATAAATAATCAAGCAAAAGTTTATTGTTATTTACCATTTTCACATTGAATTATGTTAAATTAGATGTAAATACATTCAATATGTTTCTTTTCCATCATTAAATTTTATTTTTCTTCGTCACTAAGCCACAGAGTTAGAAGACTATAAATGACTGACAAATAACTAATATCTACATGGGTAATCACTAAAATTAAATATTTAATGTGAATTTTATTTGTATTCACCATAATCACATTGTATTATGGTGTTATAGATGTAAAAAATTTCTATATTTTTCTTCTTCTCCATCACCATAAATTTTGGTTTCTTCACCTCTAAGAAACTAAGTTAAGAGACTACAAATGAATGACCCATAATTTATACACATGTATAACAATTAAAATTAAATAATCAAGTCCAATATTGTTTATATTCATCATATTCACATTGACTTATGATATATTACATCTAAAAATTTTCAATATTTTTCTTCACCATCCCAAAGTTTTAGCTTTTTTTTATCACTAAGCTAAAACCATAATAACCTATAGTGGATGTAAATAATTAATTATATTTTATTTTTCTACTCCATCATAAAAGTTTAGGGTTTTCCCCACTAAAAAACAAAGTTAAAAGACTATAATCCATGACATATATTTTATATAATATAGGTCAAAATTAAAATAAATAATCAAGCTAAAGTTTATTGTTATTTACCATTTTCACATTGAATTATGTTAAATTAGATGTAAATACATTCAATATGTTTCTTTTCCATCATCAAATTTCATTTTTCTTCGTCACTAAGCCACAAAGTTAAAAGACTATAAATGAATGACAAATAACTAATATCTACATGGGTAATCACTAAAATTAAATATTTAATATGAATTTTATTTGTATTCACCATAATCACATTGTATTATGGTGTTATAGATGTAAAAAATTTCTATATTTATCTTCTTCTCCATCACCATAAATTTTGGTTTCTTCACCTCTAAGAAACTAAGTTAAGAGACTACAAATGAATGACCCATAATTTATACATATGCATAACAATTAAAATTAAATAATCAAGCTCAATATTATTTATACTCATGGTATTCACATTGACTTATGATATATTACATATAAAATTATTCAATATTCTTCTTAATCATCCCAAAGTTTTAGCTTTTTTATCACAAAGCTAAAAACATAATAGGCTATAGTAGATGTAAAAAATTAATTATATTTTATTTTTCTACTCAATCACAAAATTTTAGGTTTTTCCCACTAAAAAACAAAGTTAAAAGACTATAATCCACGACATATATTTTATATAATATTGCACAAAATTAAAATATATAATCAAGCTAACGTTTTGTTGATGGAGAAGAAGAAAAATATAGAATTTTTTTACATCTATTATACCATAATACAATGCGGTTATGGTGAACACAAATAACTTTGAGCTTAATTATTTAATTTTAGTGATTACCCATTTTTGATATACTTTATTTGTCATTCATTTATGGTCGTTTAACTCTGTGGCATACTGACGAATAAACAAGAAATTTGGTGATGAAGAAGAAACATATTGAATATATTTACATCTAATAAACCATAATTCAATGTGAAAATGGTAAATATAAATAAATTCTAGCTTGATCGTATATTTTAATTATTACCTATTTTATAAAAAAAATATGTCATGGATTATAGCCTTTTAACTTTGTTTTTTAGTGGGCAAAAACCTAAAATTACGTGGAGTAGAAAAATAAAATATAAATTAATTTTTTACATCTACTATAGTCTATTATGTATTTTGAATAGTGAGAAAAAAACCTAAAACTTTGGGATGGTAAAGAATCATATTGAATATTTTTAGATGTAATATACCATAAGTCAATTTGGATTCGATGAATATAAAAAATATTGAGCTTTACTATTTAATTTGAATTGTTATGCATATGTATAAATTATGGGTCATTCATTTGTAATCTCTTAACTTAGTTTCTTAGAGGTTAAGAGACCAAAATTTTGGTGATGGAGAAGAAGAAAAATATATAATTGTTTTACATCATTTATACCATAATACAATGTGATTATAGTGAACACAAATAACTTTGAGCTTAATTATTTAATTTTAGTGATTACCCATTTTTTATATAATTGATTTGTCATTCATTTATAGTCGTTTAACTCTGTGGCTTACTGACGAAGAAACAAGAAATTTGGTGATGAAGAAGAAGCATATTGAATTATGGTAAATTAGATGTAAATATATTCGATATGTTTATTCTCCATCATCAAATTTCATGTTTCTACGTCAGTAAGCCACAGAGTTAAGAGACTATTAATGAAAGACAAATAAATTATATCTGCATGGATAACCTCTAAAATTAAATATTCAATCTCAATGTTATTTATATTCACCATAATCACATTGTAGTATGGTATAATATAAATAAAACATTTCTATGTTTTTCTTCTTCTCCATCACCAAATTTTTTATTTCTTCACCTCTAAGAAACTAAGTTAATAGACTACAAATGAATGACCCATATTTTATACATATGCATAACAATCAAAATTAAATAATCAAGCTCACTATTGTTCATATTCAGAATATTTACATTGACTTATTGTATATTACTTCTAAAAATATTCAATAATTTTCTTAACCATCCCAAAGTTTTAGATTTTTTTATCAGTAAGCAACAAACATAATAGACTATAGTAAATGTAAAAAAATTATTATATTTTATTTTTCAAATACATCTATAAATTTTAGGTTTTTTCCCCACTAAAAAACAAAGCTAAAAGACTATAATCCATAACTTGTAGTTTATAAAATATAGGTAAAAACTAAAATTCAATAATCAAACTCAAATTTATTTATATTTACCTTTTTCACATTGAATTATGGTAAATTGGATGTAAATATATTCGATATGTTTATTCTCCATCACCAAATTTCATGTTTCTACGTCAGTAAGCCACAGAGTTAAGAGACTATTAATTAATGACAAATAAATTATATCTACACGGATAAACACTAAAATTAAATATTCAATCTCAATGTTATTTAAATTCACCATAATCACATTGTATTATGGTATAATATAAATAAAACATTTCTATTTTTTTCTTCTTCTCCATCACCAAAATTTTGATTTCTTCACCTCTAAGAAACTAAGTTAAGAGACTACAAAAGAATGAACCTTATTTTATACATATGAATAACAATAAAAATTAAATAATCAAGCTCACTATCGTTCATATTCAGAATATTCACATTGACTTATTGAATATTACTTCTAAAAATATTCAATAATTTTCTTAACCATCCCATAGATTTTGATTTTTTTATCAGTTAGCAACAAATATAATAGACTATAGTAAATGTAAAAGAAATTTTTGTGATGGTGAAGAAACATATTTAACATATTTACATCTAATTGACCATAATTCAATGTGAAAAAGGTAAATATAAATAAGTTTGAGCTTAATTATTTAATGTTAATTTTTACCTATATTATATAAAATATATGGCATGGGTTATAGTCTTTTAACTCTGCTTTTTAGTGGGAATTTCTTCGTCACTAAGCCACATAGTTAAAATACTAAATGAATGACAAATAACTTATATCTACATGGGTAATCACTAAACCCAAATATTTAAGCTGAATGTTATTTGTATTCGCTATAATCACATTTGATTATGGTGTAATAGATGTAAAACATTTCTATATTTTACTTCTTCTCAATAACCAAAATCTTGGTTTCTTCACCTCTATTAAACTAAGTTAAGAGACTAAAAATGAAGGACCCATAATTTATAATATACATGACAATTAAAAATAAATAATCAAGCTCAATATTGTTTATATTCATCGTATTCACATTGACTTCAGATATATTGAATCGAAAAATATATATGTCATGGATTATAGGCTTTTAAATTTGTTTTTTGGTGGGAAAAAACCTAAAAATACGTGGAGTAGAAAAATAAAATATAATTTAATTTTTTACATCTACTATAGTCTATTATGTTTTTTGCATAGTGATAAAAAACCTAAAACTTTGGGATGGTGAAGAAACATATTGAATATTTTTAGATGTAATATACCATAAGTCAATTTGAATTCGATGAATATAAAAAATATTGAGCTTTATTTGTTATGCATATGTATAAATTATGGGTCATCCATTTGTAATCTCTTAACATAGTTTCTTAGAGGTTAAGAAACCAAAATTTCAGTGATGGAGAAGAAGTAAAATATAGAATGTTTTTACATCTATTGTACCATAATACAAGGTAATTATGGGGAACACAAATTACATTGAGCTTAAATATTTAATTTTAGTTACTACCCATTTTTGATATAATTTATTTGTCACTAAGTTATAGTCTTTCAACTCTGTGGGTTACTGACGAAGAAACAACAAATTTGGGGATGATAAAAAAAACCTAGAACTTTGGGATGGTGAAGAAAAATATTGAATATTTTTAAATGTAATATACCATAAATCAATGTGAATACGATGAATATAAATAATATTTAGCTTTGTTTTTTTATTTTAATTGTTATGCATATGTATAAATTATGCGTCATTCATTTGTAGTCTCTTAACTTAGTTTGTTAGAGGTGAAGAAACCAAAAATTTGGTGATGGAGAAGAAGAAAAACAGAGAATTTCTTTACATCTTTTATACCATAATACAATGTGGTTATGGTGAATACAAATAACATTGAGGTTGAATATTTTATTTTAGTGATTACCCAGGTAGATATAATTTATTTGTTATTCATTAATAGTCTTTTAACTCTGTGGCTTACTGACGAAGAAATTTGAAATTTCTTGATGAAGAAGAAACATATCGAATATATTTACGTCTAATTTAAAATAATTCAATAAGGAAAAGGTAAATATAAATAAATTTGAGCTTGATTATTAATTTTTAATTTTACCTATATTATTTAAAATATATGTCATGGATTATAGTCTTTTAACTTTGTTTTTTAGTGGGGAAAAACCTAAAATTTTATGATGGAGTAGAAAAATAAAATTTAATGAATTTTTTACATCTACTATACTCTATTATGTTAGTTGCTTAGTGATAAAAAACACAAGACTTTGGGATGGTGAAGAAAAATATTGAATATTTTTTGATGTAATATACAATAATTCAATGTGAATATTATGAATACGAACAATATTGACTTGATTATTTAATTTTAATTGTTATGCATACGTATAAGTTATGGGTAATTCATTTGTAGTCTCTTAACTTAGTTTTTTAGAGGTGAAGAAACCAAATTTTGGTGATGGAGAAGAAGAAAAACATAGAAATCTTTTACGTCTATTATACCATAATACAATGTGATTATGTTGAACACAAATAACATTGAGATTAACTATTTAATTTTAGTGATTACCCATGTAGATATAATTTATTTGTCATTTATATATTGTATTTTAAATTTGAGGCTTACTGACGAAGAAACTTGAAATTTCGTGATGGAGAAGAAACATATTGAATATATTTACATCTAATAAACCATAATTCAATGTGAAAATGGTAATTATCAATAAATTTTAACTTGATTATTTATTACAATTATTACCTATTTTATAAAAAATATATGTCATGTATTATAGTCTTTTGACTTTGTTTTTTAGTGGGGAAAAACCTAAAATTTAGTGATGGAGTAGAAAAAATAAAATATAATTAATTTTTTACATCTGCTATAGTCTATTATGTATTTTGCTTAGTGATAAAAAAAACCTAGAACTTTGGGATAGTGAAGAAAAATATTGAATATTTTTAAATGAAATATACCATAAATCAATGTGAATACGATGAATATAAACAATATTTAGCTTTGTTTTTTTATTTTAATTGTTATGCATATGTATAAATTATGCGTCATTCATTTGTAGTCTCTTAACTTAGTTTGTTAGAGGTGAAGAAACCAAAAATTTGGTGATGGAGAAGAAGAAAAACAGAGAATTTCTTTACATCTTTTATACCATAATACAATGTGGTTATGGTGAATACAAATAACATTGAGGTTGAATATTTTATTTTAGTGATTACCCAGGTAGATATAATTTATTTGTTATTCATTAATAGTCTTTTAACTCTGTGGCTTACTGACGAAGAAATTTGAAATTTCTTGATGAAGAAGAAACATATCGAATATATTTACGTCTAATTTAAAATAATTCAATAAGGAAAAGGTAAATATAAATAAATTTGAGCTTGATTATTAATTTTTAATTTTACCTATATTATTTAAAATATATGTCATGGATTATAGTCTTTTAACTTTGTTTTTTAGTGGGGAAAAACCTAAAATTTTATGATGGAGTAGAAAAATAAAATTTAATGAATTTTTTACATCTACTATACTCTATTATGTTCGTTGCTTAGTGATAAAAAACACAAGACTTTCGGATGGTGAAGAAACATATTGAATATTTTTAGATGTAATATACAATAATTCAATGTGAATATTATGAATACGAACAATATTGACTTGATTATTTAATTTTAATTGTCATGCATACGTATAAGTTATGGGTCATTCATTTGTAGTCTCTTAACTTAGTTTTTTAGAGGTGAAGAAACCAAATTTTGGTGATGGAGAAGAAGAAAAACATAGAAATCTTTTACGTCTATTATACCATAATACAATGTGATTATGGTGAACACAAATAACATTGAGATTGAATATTTAATTTTAGTGATTACCCATGTAGATATAATTTATTTGTCATTTATATATTGTATTTTAAATTTGAGGCTTACTGACGTAGAAACTTGAAATTTCGTGATGGAGAAGAAACATATTGAATATATTTACATCTAATAAACCATAATTCAATGTAAAAATGGTAATTATCAATAAATTTTAACTTGATTATTTATTACAATTATTACCTATTTTATAAAAAATATATGTCATGTATTATAGTCTTTTGACTTTGTTTTTTAGTGGGGAAAAACCTAAAATTTAGTGATGGAGTAGAAAAAATAAAATATAATTAATTTTTTTACATCTTCCATAGTCTATTATCTATTTTGCTTAGTGATAAAAAAAACCTAGAACTTTGGGATGTTGAAGAAAAATATTGAATATTTTTAAATGTAATATACCATAAATCAATGTGAATACGATAAATATAAACAATATTTAGCTTGATTATTTTATTTTAATTGTTATGCATAAGTATAAATTATGCGTCATTCATTTGTAGTCTCTTAACTTAGTTTGTTAGAGGTGAAGAAACCAAATATTTGGTGATGGAGAAGAAGAAAAACAGAGAATTTCTTTACATCTTTTATACCATAATACAATGTGGTTATGGTGAATACAAATAACATTGAGGTTGAATATTTTATTTTAGTGATTACCCATGTAGATATAATTTATTTGTTATTCATTAATAGTCTTTTAACTCTGTGGCTTACTGACGAAGAAATTTGAAATTTCTTGATGAAGAAGAAACATATCGAATATATTTACATCTAATTTAAAATAATTCAATAAGGAAAAGGTAAATATAAATAAATTTATGCTTCATCAATAGCAAATACGAAAGCTGGTCTGTCAAGCCGAGAGATAATGATTCTGGGAGCCTCGTTCCAGAAGTTGACTTTGTACATGGAAGACAAAGTGGCTAAGGCGTCGGCCATCTGATTTTCTGCTCTCGGTACATGATGCAATTCAACCTTGTCGAAGAAAGGCAACAATCTCCTTGCATAATTCATGTAATGTATCAAATTGGGCTGACGTGTCTCCCATTCCCCTTTTATTTGATTCACCACCAGAGCCGAGTCTCCGTATACGTCCAGATTTTTGATTCGAAAATCAATGGCTTCTTCAAGCCCCATAATACAAGCTTCATATTCGGCTTCATTATTGGTAACTGGAAAGGTCAATCGAGCAGTAAACGGGATGTGCGACCCGTGTGGAGTAGTGATGATTGCCCCTATTCCGCTACCGTAAGCATTCACAGCTCCGTCAAATATCATCTTCCATTTGGAACCCAATTTCGGTCCTTCGTCTGGCAACGGCTCTTCACAATCTTTCATCTTTAGGTACATGATATCCTCGTCAGGAAAATCAAACCTCATCGATTGGTAATCTTCAATAGGCTGCTCTGCCAGGTACTCAGACAGCACACTCCCCTTTATAGCCTTTTGCGAGACGTATTGGATGTCATATTCAGTCAAGACCATCTGCCAACGGGCAATTCTCCCTGACAACGCCTGCTTTTCGAATACATATTTGATAGGATCCATCTTCGAGATGAGCATGGTTGTATGATTCAACATGTATTGCCTCAAACGCTTGGCGGCCCAGGCTAGCGCGCAACAAGTTTTCTCCAACATTGAGTATCGAGATTCACAATCGGTAAATTTCTTACTCAAGTAATAAATCGCATGCTCTTTTCTTCCTGTCTCGTCGTGTTGACTGAGAACACAACCCATGCTTCCCTCAATAACCGTCAAATACATAATCAAGGGTCTACCTGCCACCGGGGGTATCAAAATAGGAGGCTCCTGCAAATACTGCTTTATTTTATCGAACGCCTTTTGACAGTTTTCGTTCCATGTTACAGCTTGATCTTTCTTCAATAACTTGAATAATGGTTCACACGTGGCCGTTAGATGAGATATGAACCGAGCGATGTAGTTCAACCTCCCTAAAAACCCGCGCACCTCTTTCTCTGTTTTAGGCGTCGGCATTTCTTGAATCGCTTTTATTTTAGCAGGATCGACCTCTATTCCTCTTTCGCTTACGATAAACCCCAGCAGTTTACCCAATCTCACCCCGAAGGTGCATTTGTTAGGGTTCAGTCTCAGCCTGAACTTCCTAAGCCTTTTAAATAACTTCAGCAGATTCACCAGATGCTCTTCCTCCGTCTGGGATTTGGCAATCATATCGTCAACGTAAACTTCGATCTCTTTATGCATCATATCATGAAAAAGAGTCGTCATCGCACGCTGATATGTTGCCCCAGCATTTTTCAAACCAAAGGGCATCACTTTGTAGCAAAATGTTCCCCAAGGCGTTATGAAAGTAGTCTTCTCCATGTCCTTTGGCGCCATTTTAATCTGATTATAGCCTGAAAAGCCATCCATGAAGGAGAATACAGAGTATTGAGCCGTATTATCAACTAGCACATCGATATGAGGAAGTGGAAAATCGTCTTTTGGGCTCGCTTTATTCAAATCTCTATAATCCACGCACATTCGAACCTTGTCGTCTTTCTTTGGCACTGGTACGATGTTAGCAACCCATGAGGGATATTTTGTCACAGCCAGGAAACCAGCGTCCCACTGTTTTTGAACTTCCTCTTTGATCTTTACTGCCATGTCTGGTCTAGTTCTGCGAAGCTTTTGTTTGACTGGCGGGCATTCTTCTTTCAGTGGCAGGCGGTGCACAACCATATCTGTATCGAGCCCTGGCATATCTTCATACGACCAAGCGAATACATCACTATACTCTCTGAGCATTTCAACCAGTCTTCGCTTGATATCGCTCTGCAGTGCGGCCCCGATGCGAATATTCTTCTCAACCCCTTCCGACCCCAAGTTGATAATTTCGATGACCTCTTCGTGAGGCAGAATGGCTCTTTCCTCTTGCTTCACCAACCAAGACAGTTCTTCAGGAACGTCACTATCTTCGACAACCTCTTCTTCGGCCTGAAATACCGGGTGCTCAAAGTCGGGACGAGTCATAGGCGGTTCAAGGATGTCATCTGAAAATGTTATCCTGCAAAAGGAATGGTTAAGTGCTTCAAAATGCGTATAAAGCGAATAGCCACGTTGCCATTTTATTGAAAAATACAAAACAAGAAAGACAAAGATCGAAATATTTGCACATGAAAAAACGCCATTTATTTAATGATTAACACGCAATGTTCATAACAACACAACCCTAAGCAAATCACGATGCCCCGGGCAAGACATCAGATTATTCAACAATTAATAAAACAAAGCATTACTGTTTAAGAGTCACAGGAACAAGTTCCTGAATAGACCAGTTGCACAGTCCCTTTCCTGGCGTGCTTGGTTGAATCCAGGCATCCATATCACAGTCGCTGTCTCCTTCGTCAGACTCCGAAGCAGCATTGACGGTTTCATGACATACTCCACTGGCAGAGATGGTTATTGGCCCTCTGAAATGGGGTGTCCCCATATTTACATCTAATTTACCATAATTAAATGTGAAAATGGTAAATATCAATAAATGTTAGCTAGATTATTTAATTTAATTTAGACCTATATTATATAAAATATATGTCATGGATTATAGTCTTTTAACTTTGTTTTTTAATGGGGAAAAACCTAAAATTTTGTGATTGAATAGAAAAATAAAATATAATAAATTTTTTTACATCTACTATAGTCTATTATGTTTTTAGCTTAGTGATAAAAAAAGCTAAAACTTTGGGATGGTGAAGAAAAATATTGAATATTTTTAGATGTAATATACCATAAGTCTTTGTGAATACGATGAATATAAATAATATTGAGGTTGATTATTTAATTTTAATTGTTATGCATATGTATAAATTATGGGTCATTCATTTGTAGTCTCTTAAATTAGTTTCATAGAGGTGAAGAAACCAAAAATTTGGTGATGGAGAAGAAGAAAAATATAGAAATGTTTTACATATATTATACCATAATACAATGTGATTATAGTGAATACAAATAACATTCATCTTAAATATTTGATTTTAGTGATTATCCATGTAGATATAATTTATTTGTAGATGTAAAAAACTTGATTATATTTTATTTTTCTACTCCATCACAAAATTTTAGGGTTTTCCCACTAAAAAACAGAGTTAAAAGACTATAATCCACAACATATATTTTATATAATATAGGTCAAAATTAAAATAAATAATCAATCTAACGTTTATTGATATTTACCATTTTCACATTGAATTATGGTAAATTAGATGTAAATATATTCAATATGTTTCTTCTCCATCACCAAATTTCATGTTTCTTCGTAACTAAGCCACATAGATAAAAGACTATAAGTGAATGACAAATAAATTATATCCACATGGATAATCACTAAAATCCAATATTCAAATTGAACTTAATTTGTATTCACTATAATCACATTGTATTATGGTATAATATATGTAAAACATTTCAATATTTTTCTTCTTCTCCATCACCAAAATTTTTGTTTCTTCACCTCTAAGAAACTAAGTTAAGAGACTGCAAATGAACCACCCATGATTTATACATATGCATAACAAATAAAATTAAATAATCAAGCTCAATATTATTTATATTCATCGTATTCAGATTAACTTATGATATATTACATCTAAAAATATTCAATATTTTTCTTCACCGTCCCAAAGTTTTAGCTTTTTTTTATCACTAAGCTAAAAACACAATTGACTATAGTAAATGTAAAAAACTTGATTATATTTTATTTTTCTACTCCATCACAAAATTTTAGGTTTTTCTCACTAAAAAACAGAGTTAAAATACTATAATCCACGACATATATTTTATATAATATAGGTCAAAATTAAAATAAATAATCAAGCTAACGTTTATTGATATTTACCATTTTCACATTGAATTATGGTAAATTAGATGTAAATATATTCAATATGTTTCTTCTCCATCACCAAATTTCATGTTTCTTCGTTACTAAGCCACATAGATAAAAGACTATAAGTGAATGACAAATAAATTATATCTACGTGGATAATCACTAAAATCAAATATTTAAATTGAATTTAATTTGTATTCACTATAATCACATTGTATTATGGTATAATATATGTAAAACATTTCAATATTTTTCTTCTTCTCCATCACCAAAATTTTTGTTTCTTCACCTCTAAGAAACTAAGTTAATAGACTACAACTGAATCACTCATAATTTATACATATGCATAACAAATAAAATTAAATAATCAAGCTCAATATTATTTATATTCATCGTATTCACATTAACTTATGATATATTACATCTAAAAATATTCAATATTTTTTTTCACCGTCCCAAAGTTTTAGCTTTTTTTTTATCACTAAGCTAAAAACACAATAGACTATAGTAGATGTAAAAAACTTGATTATATTTTATTTTTCTACTCCATCACAAAATTTTAGGTTTTTCCCACTAAAAAACAGAGTTAAAAGACTATAATCCACGACATATATTTTATATAATATAGTTCAAAATTAAAATAAATAATCAAGCTAACGTTTATTGATATTTACCATTTTCACATTGAATTATGGTAAATTAGATGTAAATATATTCAATATGTTTCTTCTCCATCACCAAATTTCATGTTTCTTCGTAACTAAGCCACATAGATAAAAGACTATAAGTGAATGAAAAATAAAACTTATGGGTCATTTATTCTTCTACTATAGTCTGTAGTAGATGTAAAAAATTAGTTATATTTTATTTTTCTACTCCATCAAAAAAATTTCGGTTTTCCCACTAAAAAACAAAGATAAAAGACTATAATCCATGACATATTTTTTATATAAAATAGGTAATAGTTAAAATAAATAATCGAGCAATAATTTATTTATATTAACAATATTCACAATGAACTATGGTAAATTAGATGAAAATATATTCAATATGTTTCTTCTCCATAACCAAATTTCATGTTTCTTCGTTATTAACCCATATAGTTGAATGACTATAAATGAATGACAAATAAATTATATACACATGGGTAATAACTTGAATTAAATATTTAAGCTCAATGTTATATGTACTCACTATAATCACATTGTATTAAGCTATAATAGATGTAAACAATTTCTATATTTTTTTTCTTCTCCATCACCAAAATTTTGGTTTCTTCACCTATAAGAACCTAATTTAAGAGACTACAAATGAATGACCCGTAATTTAAACATATGCATAACAATGAAAAATAAATAATCATGCTCAATATTATTTATATTCATCGTATTCACATTGACTTATGGTATATTACATCTAAAAATATTCAATATTATTCTTCACCATCCCAAAGTTTTAGTTTTTTTATCACTGAGCAAAAATCATAATAGTTTGTAGTAGATGTAAAAAATTAGTTATATTTTATTTTCCTACTCCATTAAAAAAATTTGGGTTTTCCCCAGTAAAAAACAAAGATAAAAGACTATAATCCATGACATATTTTTTATATAAAATAGGTAATAGTTAAAATAAATAATCGAGCAATAATTTATTTATATTTACAATATTCACAATGAACTATGGTAAATTAGATGAAAATATATTCAATATGTTTCTTCTCCATAACCAAATTTCATGTTTCTTCGTTATTAACCCATATAGTTGAATGACTATAAATGAATGACAAATAAATTATATACACATGGGTAATAACTTGAATTAAATATTTAAGCTCAATGTTATTTGTACTCATTATAATCACATTGTATTAAGCTATAATAGATGTAAACAATTTCTATATTTTTCTTCTTCTCCATCACCAAAATTTTGGTTTCTTCACCTCTAAGAACCTAATTTAAGAGACTACAAATGAATGACCCGTAATTTAAACATATGCATAACAATGAAAAATAAATAATCATGCTCAATATTATTTATATTCATCGTATTCACATTGACTTATGGTATATTACATCTAAAAATATTAAATATTATTCTTCACCATCCCAAAGTTTTAGGTTTTTTATCACTGAGCAAAAATCATAATAGTCTGTAGTAGATGTAAAAAATTAGTTATATTTTATTTTTCTACTCCATCAAAAAAATTTCGGTTTTCCCCACTAAAAAACAAAGATAAAAGACTATAATCCATGACATATTTTTTATATAAAATAGGTAATACTTAAAATAAATAATCGAGCAATAATTTATTTATATTTACGATATTCACAATGAATATATGGTAAATTAGATGAAAATATATTCAATATGTTTCTTCTCCATAACCAAATTTCATGTGTCTTCGTTATTATCCCACATAGTTGAACAACTATTAATGAATGACAAATAAATTGTAAACACATGGGTAATAACTTAAATTAAATATTTAAGCTCAATGTTATCTGTACTCATTATAAGCACATTGTATTATGCTATAATAGATGTAAACAATTTCTAGATTTTTTTTCTTCTCCGTCTCCAAAATTTTGGTTTCTTCACCGCTAAGAACCTAAGTTAAGAGACTACAAATGAATGACCCGTAATTTAAACATATGCATAACAATGAAAAATAAATAATCATGCTCAATATTATTTATATTCATCGTATTCACATTGACTTATGGTATATTACATCTAAAAATATTCAATATTATTCTTCACCATCCCAAAGTTTTAGGTTTTTTATCACTGAGCAAAAATCATAATAGTCTGTAGTAGATGTAAAAAATTAGTTATATTTTATTTTTCTACTCCATCAAAAAAATTTCGGTTTTCCCCACTAAAAAACAAAGATAAAAGACTATAATCCATGACATATTTTTTATATAAAATAGGTAATAGTTAAAATAAATAATCGAGCAATAATTTATTTATATTTACGATATTCACAATGAACTATGGTAAATTAGATGAAAATATATTCAATATGTTTCTTCTCCATAACCAAATTTCATGTTTCTTCGTTATTAACCCACATAGTTGAATGACTATAAATGAATGACAAATAAATTATATACACATGGGTAATAACTTAAATTAAATATTTAAGCTCAATGTTATCTGTACTCACTATAATCACATTGTATTAGGCTATAATAGATGTAAACAATTTCTATATTTTTCTTATTCTCCGTCACCAAAATTTTGGTTTCTTCACCTCTAAGAACCTAATTTAAGAGACTACAAATGAATGACCCTAATTTAAGAGACTACAAATGAATGACCCTAATTTAAACATATGCATAACAATGAAAAATAAATAATCATGCTCAATATTATTTATATTCATCGTATTCACATTGACTTATGGTATATTACATCTAAAAATATTCAATATTATTCTTCACCATCCCAAAGTTTTAGGTTTTTTATCACTGAGCACAAAACATAATAGTCTGTAGTAGATGTAAAAAATTAGTTATATTTTATTTTTCTACTCCATCAAAAAAAATTCGGTTTTCCCCACTAAAAAACAAAGATAAAAGACTATAATCCATGACATATTTTTTTATATAAAATAGGTAATAGTTAAAATAAATAATCGAGCAATAATTTATTTATATTTACGATATTCACAATGAATTATGGTAAATTAGATGAAAATATATTCAATATGTTTCTTCTCCATAACCAAATTTCATGTTTCTTCGTTATTAACCCACATAGTTGAATGACTATAAATGAATGACTCTAAAATTTATTGATATTTACCATTTTCACATTGATTTTATGGTTTATTAGATGTCAATATATTCAATATGTTTCTTCTCCATCACCAAAACTTCATGTTTCTTCGTCAGTGAGCCACAGAGTTAAAAGAGTACAAATGAATGACAAATAAATTATATATACATGGGTAATCACTAAAATTAAATATTTAAGCTCAATGTTATTTGTGTTCACCATAATCACATTGTATTATGGTATAATATACGTAAAACGTTTCTATGTTTTTCTTCTTCTCCATCACCAATATTTTGGGTTCTTAACCTATAAAAAACTAAGTTAAGAGACTACAAATGAATGACCCATAATTTATACATATGCATAACAATTAAAATTAAATAATCAAGCTCAATATTCTTTGTATTCTTCGTATTCACATTGACTTATGGTACATTACATCTAAACATATTCAATATTTTTTTTCTCCATCGGTGAGTTTTAGCTTTTCTTATCACTAAGAAAAAAACATAATAGACTATAGTAGATGTAAACAATTTTGAATATTTTATTTTTCTACTCCATCTCAAAATTTTTGGTTTTTCCCCACTAAAAAACAAAGTTAAAAGACTATAATCCACGACATACATTTTCTATAAAATAGTTAAAAAATAAAATAAATAATGAAGCTAAAATTTATTGATATTTACCATTTTCACATTGATTTTATGGTTTATTAGATGTCAATATATTCAATATGTTTCTTCTCCATCACCAAAACTTCATGTTTCTTCGTCAGTGAGCCACAGAGTTAAAAGAGTACAAATGAATGACAAATAAATTATATATACATGGGTAATCACTAAAATTAAATATTTAAGCTCAATGTTATTTGTGTTCGCCATAATCACATTGTATTATGGTATAATAGACGTAAAACGTTTCTATGTTTTTCTTCTTCTCCATCACCAAAATTTTGGGTTCTTAACCTATAAAAAACTAAGTTAAGAGACTACAAATGAATGACCCATAATTTATACATATGCATAACAATTAAAATTAAATAATCAAGCTCAATATTATGTATAAATTATGGGTCATTCATTTGTAGTCTCTTAAATTAGTTTCATAGAGGTGAAGAAACCAAAATTTTGGAGATGGAGAAGAAGAAAAATTCAGAATTATTTTACATATATTATACCATAATACAATGTGATTATAGTGAATACAAATAACATTCATCTTAAATATTTGATTTTAGTGATTACCCATGTAGATATAATTTATACTAGTGGCTCGAGGAACCAAATCTACCACTAAAATAACTAGGTTATAACTCAGGAAAAAGTGAACCACCAACAAAAATAATCTGATCCTAGCACAACTTAAAACCACACCTTCCAAAAAATTAGAAGGCAGACTTGAAATGCTATTGGTGTATACGAAGAATAGAGCTTGCAAGCCAATTATATAAAGAACAAGAGTACGTCGATGATCTACTAAGATGCCATTTTCAAACAACCAATATAACTTATATTCCTTGTCTTCCACGTGAGCCAACGATTATGTAAAAAGTGCAAGTATTTCAAAATTTTCAAATAATCAAATCATATAATGTCAAATCATAATAGACTTGTCTTTAATCCTTGCCGAACCCCTAAAATAGAATTTTAAAAAATGAAAGTTTAATATCTTACATTAAAAATGGAAGTTACTTTAATCAATTTACAAAATTGTGTTCCACAATTTTTAAAAGAGAAATGATATTTTGACACAAATTGTAACACTACACCATATGCTATTATTCTTAAATATAAGAGATTTGTTATAAAAATAAATAAAATAATATATAGATCAAAGAGAGGAAGAAAAGAGAGAAAGTAATCTTATATTATCTTCTGTCAAAGTATTGTTTACATTATAATGTGGATCTTATTTATAGTACATGACCAATGAATAGCCGTTAACTTATGGAATACACAAAGGTTAGGAAATTAACTCATAGGAGTTAAGAAATATAGAAATTTGGATAAATAAACATCCACATCTATTTACTATTATTCATAACACTCCCCATTGGATGTTCATTTAGGATATGCCTCATTAAAACCTTACTAGAAAAAAATCAGTGGGAAAAAACATAGTGAAGGAAAAAGAGTACAATATCCTTTTAAAGTAAATTCATTTCTCCCCCTCGGTTGAACGATAATTACTTCGACGATGAAGATCAATCTTTTGTACTAGTTGATTAAAAGTTCTACTTGGGAGTGACTTTGTGAAAATGTCTCATGTAATGCTAAAAGTTTTGCATGATTAGATGATGTTGCTGCTAAGGTTTGTTTCACTGATATCCATGAAATTGTTATACCCCCACATGTAACAAAATAACTTGTTTGTGATCTACCATTATGAGGATCTGACAGGTAATCTGCATCTGCATAACCTGTTAATTTAAATCTGGATACTTTGGTATAAAATAAACCCATGTCTATTGTACCTCTAAGGTAACGAAGTATATGTTTGATTTCTTTTCAATGTCTTCGTGTGGGTGAAGAACTGTATCTTGCTAATAGATTGACAATAATTGATATATTAGAACGTGTATAATTAGCAAGGTAAATTAGTGCTCCAATTGCACTGAGATATGGCACTTCAGGACCAAGCAATTCTTCATCCTTTTCTCGAGGTCTGAAAGGATCTTTCTTCACATCTAATGATCTAGCTGCCATTTGAGTAGACAACGGGTGATATTTGTCCATATAGAAGCGTTTTAACATATTTTCTATATAGTCTTCTTGATGTACAAATATTCATTTGTCCAAATGTTCAATTTATAAACCTAGATATAATTTTGTCTTTCCTAGGTCCTTCATCTCAAACTCTTTCTTTAAACAATTCATAGCTTTTGGAAGCTCTTCAGAAGTTTCAATAATATTTATGTCATCCACATAGACAACTATTATTGCAAATTTCTTTCTTAATCTTTTTATAAAAATACAAGGACAAATGAAGTTATTTGTATATCCCTCTCTAAACAAATATTCACTGAGACGATTATCTCACATTCGTCCAGATTGTTTCACCAATAGAGAAACTTGTTCAATCTTATGGAGTAGCTTTCTTGAGATCCAAAATTATGTGCATCTGGTATATTGAACCCTTCAGGGAGTTTCATGTAAATTTCACTATCAAGTGGACCATAGAGATTAGATGTTACAACATGCATCATGTGCAAATTAAGCCCTTCATGTGCTACAAACCTAATTAAATATCAAAAATTGAATTGCATCCACTGCAGATGGACATGTTTCACAAAAAAATAAATCTTAGATCTTTGTGAAGATTATTGAACAACAACTCAAGCTTTGTATACAACGTGATTATAACGAGTACAGATAAAATTGACCTTAAATATTTAATTTAAGTTATTACCCATGTGTATATAATTTATTTGTCATTCATTTATAGTCATTCAACTCTGTGGGTTAATAACGAAGAAACATGAAATTTGGTTATGGAGAAGAAACATATTGGATATATTTACATCTAATTTACCATAATTCATTGTGAAAATCGTAAATATAAATAAATTATTGCTTGATTATTTATTTTAACTATTACCTATTTTATATAAAAAATATGTCATGGATTATAGTCTTTTATCTTTGTTTTTTAGTGGGGAAAACCGAAAAAATTTTGATGGAGTAGAAAAATAAAATATAACTAATTTTTTACATCTACTATAGACTATTATGATTTTTGCTTAGTGATAAAAAAACCTAAAATTTTGGGATGGTGAAGAATAATATTGAATATTTTAGATGTAATATACCATAAGTCAATGTGAATACGATGAATATAAATAATATTGAGCATGATTATTTATTTTTCATTGTTATGCATATGTTTAAATTACGGGTCATTCATTTGTAGTCTCTTAACTTAGTTTCTTAGAGGTGAAGAAACCAAAATTTCGGTGATGGAGAAGAAGAAAAATATAGAAATTGTTTACATCTATTATAGCAAAATACAACGTGATAATAACGAGTACAGATAAAATTGACCTTAAATATTTAATTTAAGTTATTACCCATGTGTATATAATTTATTTGTCATTCATTTATAGTCATTCAACTCTGTGGGTTAATGTAATACCCCAAATTTTACCCTTATATTTAGTCATTCATCTCGCATGTCATCTCATATGTACATTTGCTAATCACTAACAGGCTATGAAGGTTTTTTTTGTTTTGCAGATTGGGTCTCAGGGGTATTCCGGTCATTTCACGCAAATTCTGCTAATCTCTTGAAAACGGGCTGTTTTTACGTTCTGAGGCATTTATTTGCCAATTAGGTCAAGGTGCCGGTATGTTTTGTCAGAAATATGATTGGATTCGGGATCGCGTCTTATATGATGTGGAAACATTTCTAAAGCAGTTTTGTTTTCTCTTAATAAGATGAAGTTGGTTTGAAAAAGAAGTGGGCACTGTTATGGTTATTTTGAGAAGTGATGTGATCAACGAGGTTTTAATGTGAATTTGTTTGGATATAATCATATGGCGGGATATCATTTATAAAAGGCCAAGGAGAGGTTAAGTTTTAATAGTTGTGAAGCTTTTATTCATGAATATTCATAAACTACAAATCAAAGTTGAATTTAAATAATTTATGGATGGTTATTCATGGATATTTAAATTCATAATTGAGAAAATATAAATGAATATTTAATGGATTTTATTTCATAAACATCTAGAATTACAAGTTGAAATGGAAGTAATTTTTGGATTTTATTCATGATGATCTTTCATTTACAAAAGGATTATACATTTACAATGGGTATCTACTCTAGGTCCTAAAGTCCTAAAAAGAGAAAAAACTACAAGTTTCTTCATTGGTCCTCCCTTGAGTTCTTCACGCAACTCTTGATCACCTGCACATCAAAGCAAAAACAAACCACAGAAAAAGGGGTTAGAAGATTGTTTGACACTCTCAGAACATTATCATCATCGAGTGTCGGGAGGGTACGACTAAAGCCGCATCCTACTCCCGTTACCAATCTGAGCCACCGGCGTCAGATCAGGTAGTTATTGTTCTTATCATAAGGGACATCCGAGAGATAGAGAAAATAAAAGAAGTGGGGCTGATTCGCTTTGCCGCGATTGGATTTCCAGACTGATACGAGAATAAGGCAACATAGGCAAGTTTTGACTCAGACCCGGATGCCGGCAGGTCTGAGTCACCTTGATTTCAAAACTTCCAACATCTGAAAAAACATAAGCATCATCAGAACTCAAAGCATAAAACAAAACTAGGAAAGGGTTCGCACCAATACAGGTAGGAATAGCCACCAAAGGAAACAAATCTGTACCAAACAGAATGAAAATCCAGTCCACAGCAGAACAAGAAAAACCAAAATATGGTATCAAGCTGCATCAGTTCAAACAGAACAGAGAAATGAGACACGAAACAAGCTACGGACAAGGTATTAAAAAAGGTCTCAGCAGCATCAGTAAAGGCCATCAAACTTGGTTCAAGATCAAAACAGATAAATTATAATGTTAGCAGCAGCTCTGAGGTCAAACAAGTAAGAAAAGCCCATCAAACCAAATCAGAGCTAAAACTGCATCAAGCGATTAGTGTCTCAACACAAACTATCGCTCATCAGAAAAGTACACCAGCAACATCAACATCTGCAAAGCCATATCAAGAGGTTTCAGTATCAAACATCATAGAAAAAACAGACGTTTGCAAGCTAAGAATCATCAGCAGTTGGAACAATTCAAAGAGAATAAACGATAAACCCCACGCGAAGATCCTCAGAAAGCAATCGCAGCATCATCGAAGAATACAAGCGTCGAGGGCTCAGATAAACATCATTGCCGTATGCCTTCCTCGGCCATCCCAACTCAACCAAAGTCGTAGCATCAACCCTCTCTGAAAGAAGAAGAGGAAAAGGATCTGAGCTGCATCAAAAAGCAAACCATATCAGAAAAATAGAGAGATTTCGATTTGATAATGAATCCCAAAACAGATCAAAGCGAATCAGTTCAGACTACTAAAATTGAATCAAATCGAAAACGCATCAGCATAGTCCAGATTGAATTCAAATAGAACAAATGAACTAATCCAGATATCAATCAAATCAAATAAATTCAGAAGCAATCCAAATGATCAAACAAAGCCGAAGCTGGAAATGGAAAGTTTCAAGTCAAGTGCATCAGGGAATATCTCCATTGGGACCAATCTGAATCAATGTGAGACAATCTGAATCAATCAGACAAGCCAATAAAGCAAGTCAGCCAAAAAACGAATCAGTAGAGAGCAGTTAAACAAATTAACGAAATCCCAATCGTATCAGAAAGAACTCAATCTGAAAACCAAATGATCAAATCAAATCGAATCCCCATTTGCGTGTAACCTGAATCAATCAAACAAATCAGTTCAGATTGCATTCAATCACAAAGTTCTGGAGATAGAAATCTTTGAACCGAATCAGAATATCAGCTAGGAATCGATTAAACCCTAAAAAAGGGGAAACAGAGTTCAATCCGCATCCAATCGCAATCCAATCAATATCTGAGGAAATCACAACAAAATCAAATAATATCAAATCGAATCTCAGAAGTATTGCAAATCCAAGGCCCAGAAGTTAGTTATAAAAGGGATACAACCTGATACGGAGAAGGGGGAATCGCGTACGAACCCTAACTGGAGGGCCAAGAAAAATCACTGAACGAGAAACCCTAACGACCGCGACATCAGAAGAAGAAGAAGAAGTTTTCCACCAAAGTCATCACACGAAGGACCGCCGGCGCCGTTTAACCAAACGACGAGCAATCAATCGCCTCAGCCTCAGAATCTCTTCATCATCGGCCGTTTTCGCTTTAAATGTAAGCCATGGGATGATTTTCATCACAGATTTCATGTCTCGTTTCAGGAATGAGGAAGATCAGAGGGAATCGCGGCGAGAGAGATGAAGAATGAAGTGTAAACGGCGCTGCGAAGAACCAAAGGGTTCTGAAACCCTAAGTAACCTTGTGATTACAATCACCTCGACCGGGTTGGGTCCGGAGGTAATGACCGGCCCAACCTTTTTTTATTTTTTCTACTTTCTTTTTCTTTTTTTAATTAAATTATCAAATTAAAAAAAAAATATTTAAGTTGTTTTTTTTAATATTAAAATCAATATATTTTTTTAAAACCAAGAGAAAATATTTTTTTAAAAAAAAAAGATTAAGATCTTCTTTTTTCTATTTATTCATTATCAAGTAAGGAAAAATTAAGCTTAGACTCATATTAAGTTTCTCATAAAATAAGAAACCACAAAAAAAAAAACGCCTCATAGCCTCATGCTTCTGTTTTCATAATTGTGTTTACTAACCTAGTTCGTTCACTGTGCAGCTTACCATGTTGTTTCTTTATATTCGCGTTCTTAAAATTGAATTGTATCATACTGTTGTAACTGTTCCTCCTCTGTAACCTTGCGAATCTTAACAATCGCATTTACGTTTCCGCATTTAAAAGTCTGCATAATTCAATTATCTCACACACTCATCGAATATTCCAATCACACTACACACATCCGAAGGTTAGGTCTAGCTTTTGGCCGCCGCGCCGATAGTCCTCAACTTCAAACCCTTTCACCTTGCAAACCCTAATTCTCCCAAACGCCTCGCCGCAGGCAAGATTATAATTTTGGCCCTTAGCATTAGGTCAAAGAGCCGCCGCGCTCATTTTAGGGTTTCCCGCCGTGGAATCCCTAATTTAACCCTAATTACAACTTAACATTTCAACGTAGAGATTCGGAGTTTCTACACTCCACGTAAGCGTGTCCTTAAGATGCGTTTATTCCCCTTGAGACCTTGACCACAGTCAAGAAGTCTCTAACCTCCCTTTTGAGGGGAACTACGATTACTCTGATTCCACTCCCGTAAGGATACGTAGGCACAAGATGCGATGTCTTGCCGAGTAAACTTAGAATTAACCCCTTAGGTCTCTTTTCTCACTTTTAATCCTTTGTACATATACCTTAAGCAAATAAATAAAGCAGATAGTAAGCATTGAACAAAAGGTTCCTGTAGAGTACTACAGAAGTTTAGGGTACTAATACCTTCCCTAAATTTAACCAACCCCCGAACCCTAGATCTTTCCCCGCATTGTGTTTACGATGCAAAAATAGGTTTTCCCTCTTTTGACCTTTTCCTTCGGATAAATCAAAGAGCGGTTGTGAATTGAATTGCGATTCAAACTCATTAATAGTTTGTGATCCTATTTCCACCGCAACAGTTAATAACGAAGAAACATGAAATTTGGTTATGGAGAAGAAACATATTGAATATATTTACATATAATTTACCATAATTCATTGTGAAAAGCGTAAATATAAATAAATTATTGCTTGATTATTTAATATAACTATTACCTATTTTATATAAAAAAATATGTCATGGATTATAGTCTTTTATATTTGTTTTTTAGTGGGGAAAACCGAAATTTTTTGGATGGAGTAGAATAATAAAATATAACTAATTTTTTACATCTGCTATAGACTATTATGATTTTTGCTTAGTGATAAAAAAACCTAAAACTTTGGGATGGTGAAGAATAATATTGAATATTTTTAGATGTAATATACCATAAGTCAATGTGAATAAGATGAATATAAATAATATTGAGCATGATTATTTATTTTTCATTGTTATGCATATGTTTAAATTACGGGTCATTCATTTGTAGTCTCTTAACTTAGTTTCTTAGAGGTGAAGAAACCAAAATTTCGCTGATGGAGAAGAAGAAAAATATAGAAATTGTTTACATCTATTATAGCATAATACAACTTGATTATAACGAGTACAGATAAAATTGAGCTTAAATATTTAATTTAAGTTATTACCCATGTGTATATAATTTATTTGTCATTCATTTATAGTCATTCAACTCTGTGGGTTAATAACGAAGAAACATGAAATTTGGTTATGGAGAAGAAACATATTAAATATATTTACATCTAATTTACCATAATTCATTGTGAAAATCATAAATATAAATAAATTATTGCTTGATTATTTATTTTAACTATTACCTATTTTATATAAAAAATATGTCATGGATTATAGTCTTTTATCTTTGTTTTTTAGTGGGGAAAACCGAAATTTTTTGGATGGAGTAGAATAATAAAATATAACTAATTTTTTACATCTACTATAGACTATTATGATTTTTGCTTAGTGATAAAAAAAACCTAAAACTTTGGGATGGTGAAGAATAATATTGAATATTTTTAGATGTAATATACCATAAGTCAATGTGAATAAGATGAATATAAATAATATTGAGCATGATTATTTATTTTTCATTGTTATGCATATGTTTAAATTACGGGTCATTCATTTGTAGTCTCTTAACTTAGTTTCTTAGAGGTGAAGAAACCAAAATTTCGGTGATGGAGAAGAAGAAAAATATAGAAATTGTTTACATCTATTATAGCAAAATACAACGTGATTATAACGAGTACAGATAAAATTGACCTTAAATATTTAATTTAAGTTATTACCCATGTGTATATAATTTATTTGTCATTCATTTATAGTCATTCAACTCTGTGGGTTAATAACGAAGAAACATGAAACTTGGTTATGGAGAAGAAACATATTGGATATATTTACATCTAATTTACCATAATTCATTGTGAAAATCGTAAATATAAATAAATTATTGCTTGATTATTTATTTTAACTATTAGTTTTTTATAGATTAAGAACCCAAAATTTTGGTGATGGAGAAGAAGAAAAACGTAGAAACGTTTTACGTCTATTATACCATAATACAATGTGATTATGGTGAACACAAATAACATTGAGCTTAAATATTTAATTTTAGTGATGACCCATGTAGATATAATTTATTTGTCATTCATTTGTAGTCTTTTAACTCTGTGGCTCACTGACGAGGAAACATGAAATTTTGGTGATGGAGAAGAAACATATTGAATATATTTACATCTAATAAACCATAAAATCAATGCGAAAATGGTAAATATCAATAAATTTTAGCTTACTTATATATTTTATTTTTTACCTATTCTATAGAAAATATATGTCGTGGATTATAGTCTTTTAACTTTGTTTTTTAGTGAGGAAAAACCTAAAATTTTGTGATGGAGTAGAAAAATAAAATATTCAAAATTTTTTACATCTACTATAGTCTATTATGTTTTTTTCTTAGTGATAAGAAAACCTAAAACTTTCTGATGGAGAAAAAAAAATATTGAATATTTTTAGATGTAATGTACTATAAGTCAATGTGAATAAGAAGAATACAAAAAATATTGAGCTTGATTATTTAATTTTAATTGTTATTCATTTGTATAAATTATGGGTCATTCGTTTGTAGTCTCTTAGTTTAATTTCTTAGTTGTGAAGAAACCAAAGTTTTGGTGATGGAGAAGAAGAAAAATATAGAAATTGTTTACATCTATTACACCATAATACATTATGATTACAGTAAACACAAATAACATTGAGCTTAAATATTTAATTTTATTGATTACCCTTGTAGATATAATTCATTTGTCATTGATTTATACTCTTTTAACAATGTGATGAGTGACGAAGAAACATGAAATTTTGTGATGTAGTAGAAACATTTTGAATATATTTACATCTTATAAACCATAATTCAATGTGAAAATGGTAAATATAAATAAATTTTAGCTTGATTATTTATTTTAATTTTTACCTATTTTATATAAAATATTAGTCATGGATTATAGTCTTTTAACTTTGTTTTTTAGAGGTGAAGAAACCAAAATTTTGGTGATGGAGAAGACAAAATATATAGAAATTGTTTACATCTATTATACCATAATACAATGTGATTATAGTCGATACAAATTAAATTGAGCTTAAATATTAATTTTTAGTGATTTCCCAAGTATATATAATTTATTTTTCATTCATTTATAGTCTTTTAACTCCGTAACTTAGTGACGAAGAAACATGAAATTCGGTGATAGAGAAGAAACATATGGAATATATTTACATCTAATATATCATTATTCAATGTGAAATGGTAATTATAAATAAATTCTAACTTGACTATTTATATTAATTATTACGTATTTTATAAAGAATATATGTCATGTATTATAGTCTATTAACTTTGTTTTTTAGAGGGGAAAAACCTAAAATTTTGTGACGGAGAAGAAAAATAACCAAATTTCATGTTTCTTCTTTAGATAGCCACAGAGTTAAAAGACTATAAATGAATTATATCTACATGGGTAATCACTAAAATTAAATATTTAAGCTCAACGTTATTTGTTTTCACCATAATCACATTGTATTATGGTAAAATAGATGTAACAAATTTCTATATTCTTCTTTTTCTGCATCACCAAAATTTTGGTTTCTTAAGCTTTAAGTAACTAAGTTAAGAGACTACAAATGAATGACCTATAATTTATACGTATGCATAACAATTAAAATTAAATAATCAAGCTCAATATTGTTTATATTGATCGTATTCACACTGACTTATGGTATATTACATCTAAAAATATTCAATATTTTTCTTTATCATCCCAAAGCTTTAGGTTTTTTTTATCACTAAGCAAAAAACACAATAGACTACAGTAGACGTAAAAAATTAATTATATTTTATTTTCCTCCTCTATTACAAAATTTTAGGTTTTTTTCCACTAAAAAACAAAGTTAAAAGACTATAATCCATGAGATATATTTTTTTTATAAAATACGTAATAATTAAAATAAATAAAAAAGCTAGAATTTATTTACATTTACCATTTTCACAATGAATTATGGTTTATTAGATGTAAACATATTCCATATGATTCTTCTCCGTCACCAAATTTCATGTTTCTTCTTTAGATAGCCACAGAGTTAAATGACTATAAACGAATGACAAATGAATTATATCTACATGGGTAATCACTAAAATTAAATATTTAAGCTCAACGTTATTTGTGTTCACCATAATCACATTGTATTATGGTAAAATAGATGTAACAAATTTCTATATTCTTCTTCTTCTCCATCACCAAACATAATTTGAAATTCGGTGATCGAGAAGAAACATATTGTATATATTTACATCTAATTTACAATAATTCAGTGTGAAAATGGCAAATATCAATAAATTTTAGCTTAATTATTTTGTTTTAATTGTTACCTATCGTATTCACATTGACTTATGGTATATTACATCTAAAAATATTCAATATTTTTCTTCACCATCCCAAAGTTTTAGGTTTTTTTATCACTATGCAAATAATACAATAGACTATAGTAGATGTAAAAAATTAATTATATTTTGTTTTTTCTACTCAATAACAAAATTTTAGGTTTTTCCCCACTAAGAAACAAAGTTAACAGACTATAGTCCATGACAAATATTTTTAATAAAATAGCTAATAATGAAAATAAATAATCAAGCTAGAATTTATTTATATTTACCATTTTCACATTGAATTATGGTTTATTAGATATAAACATAATCAATATGATTCTTCTCCGTCACTAAATTTCATTTTTCTTCGTCAAAAGGCCGCAGAGTTAAAAGACTATAAATGGATGACAAGTAAATTATATCTACATGGGAAATCACTAAAATTAATTATTTAAGCTCAACGTTATTTGTGTTCACCATAATCACATTGTATTATGATAAAATAGATGTAAAAAATTCATATATTTTTCTTCTTCTCCATCACTAAAATTTTGGTTTCTTAACCTCTAAGAAACTAAGTTAAGAGACTACAAATGAATGACCCATAATTTATACGTATGCATAACAATTAAAATTAAATAAGCATGCTCAATATTGTTTATATTCATCGTATTCACATTGACTTATGGTATATTACATCTAAATATATTCAATATTTTTCTTCACCATCCCAAAGTCTTAGGTTTTTTTATCACTATGCAAATAATACAATAGACTATAGTAGATGTAAAGAATTAATTATATTTTGTTTTTTCTCCTCAATAACAAAATTTTAGGTTTTTCCCGACTAAAAAACAAAGTTAAAAGGCTATAATCCATGACATATATTTTTTATAAAATAGGTCATAATTAAAATAAATAATCAAACTAGAATTTATTTATATTTACCATTTTCACATTGAAGCGATGTGTCCTTTTATTTTGTTATTTATTTATTTTTTAATTTCACATAGTTTTTATTTTTATTTTTATTTTATTTTTTATTTTTTGTTATTTTTTTTAATTAAAAGGACTTGATTGTCACATTTTAAAAACATATGAGACGTGAGTGTTACAAATTAAAATATAACTGAAATGTTGTTACACTATTTACTAGATTCTTATAATGGTTAGGAAATCATAATAGAATGCATTATGTTCTTATAGCCATGAATGATGTTGGTTGTGTTATTCATATTATTGTGGTTTACATGTTGAATGTTGTTATTAGTTGAGTATAAGAATCATGAACTTAAATAAACATGATTATATGTATTGTTTGATGCCTCTTAATGATTTTGATGTAAATAGGTCTTGGAATGAAGAGGGAATGAATTGTTCTTCAAAGTATCTAACAATGTAATCAGGATCGCATTTAGCTCCGCCAGAAGTCTGCTAAGCTAAAAACATAATAGCTTAGAGTAGATGTAAAAAATCAATTATCTTTCATTCTTCTACTCCATCACAAAATTTTAGGTTTTTCCCCACTAAAAAAACAAGTTAAAAGACTATAATCCACGTCATATATTTTATACAATATAGGTCAAAATTAAAATAAATAATCAAGCTAACGTTTATTGATATTTACCATTTTCACATTGAAATATCGTAAATTAGATGTAAATATATTCAATATGTCTCTTTTCCATCATCAAATTACATGTTTCTTCGTCACTAAGACACAGAGTTAAAAGACTATAAATGAATGATAAATAACTTATATCTACATGGGTAATCACTAAAATCAAATACTTAAACTGAATGTTATTTTTATTCACCATAGTCACATTGTATTATGGTGTTATAGATGTAAATAATTTCTATATTTTTCTTCTTCTCCATCACCAAAACTTTGTTTTCTTCACCTCTAAGAAACTAAGTAAAGAGACTACTAATGAATGACCCATAATTTATACATATGCATAACAATTAAAATTAAATAATCAAGCTCAATATTGTTTATATTCATTGTATTCAGATTGACTTATGATATATTACATCTAAAAATATTCAATATTTTTCTTCACCGTCCCAAAGTTTTATAGTCTTTTAACTCTCTGACGAAGAAACATGAAATTTTGGGACGGAGAAGAAACATATTGAACATATTTACATCTAATTTATCATAATTCAATGTAAAAAAGGTAAATATAAATAAGTTTGAGCTTCATTATTTAATCTTAATTTTTACCTATATTATATAAAATATATGTCATGGACTATAGTCTCTTATCTTTGTTTTTTAGTGGGGAAAAACCTAAACTTTTATGTTAGAGTTGAAAAATAAAATATAATTAATTTTTTTACACCTACTATAGTCTATTATGTTTGGTGCTTAATCATGAAAAAAACCTAAGACTTTAGGATGGTGAAGAAAAAATCTAAAATAATTGTCATTCATTTATAGTCTTTTAACTCTCTGACGAAGAAACATGAAATTTTGGGATGGAGAAGAAACATATTGAACATATTTACATCTAATTTACCATAATTCAAGGTGAAAAAGGTAAATATAAATAAGTTTGAGTTTCGTTATTTAATCTTAATTTTACCTATATTATATAAAACATATGTCATGGTCTATAGTCTTTTATCTTTGTTTTTAGTGGGGAAAAACCTAAAATTTTATGTTGGAGTTGAAAAATAAAATATAATTAAATTTTTACACCTACTATAGTCTATTATGTTTGGTTCTTAGTGATTAATAAAACCTATGACTTTGGGATGGAGAAGAAAAAACATAAAATATTTGTTATTCATTTATAGTCTTTTAACTCTCTGGCTTACTGACGAAGAAACACGAAATTTTGTGATGGAGAAGAAACATATTGAACTTATTTACATCTAATTTACCATAATTCAATGTAAAAAAGGTAAATATAAATAAGTTTGAGCTTCATTGTTTAATCTTAATTTTTACCTATATTATATAAAATATATGTCATGGACTATAGTCTTTTGTCTTTAGTTTTTAGTGTGTAAAAACCTAAAATTTTATGTTGGAGTTGAAAAATAAAATATAATTAATTTTTTACACCTACTATAGTCTTTTATGTTTGTTGCTTAGTGATGAAAAAAGCCTAAGCCTTTGGGACGGTGAAGAAAAAACCTAAAATATTTGTCATTCATTTATAGTCTTTTAACTCTCTTGCTTATTGACGAAGAAACATGAAATTTGGTGATCGAGAAGAAACATATTGAACATATTTACATCTAATTTACCATAATTCAATGTAAAATAGGTAAATATAAATAATTTTGAGCTTCATTATTTAATCTTAATTTTTAGCTATATTATATAAAAGATATGTCATGGACTATGGTCTTTTATCTTTGTTTTTTAGTGGGGAAAAACCTTAAATTTTATGTTGTAGTTGAAAAATAAATATAATTAATTTTTTACACCTACTATAGTTTATTATGTTTGGTGCTTAGTGATGAAAAAAACCTAAGAGTTTGGGATGGAGAAGAAAAAACCTAAAATATTTTGTCATTCATTTATTGTCTTTTAACTCTCTGACGAAGAAACATGAAATTTTGGGATGGAGAAGAAACATATTGAACATATTTACATCTAATTTACCATAATTAAAGGTGAAAAAGGTAAATATAAATAATTTTGAGTTTCGTTATTTCATCTTAAATTTACCTATATTATATAAAACATATGTCATGGTCTATAGTCTTTTATCTTTGTTTTTAGTGGGGAAAACCTAACATTTTATGTTGGAATTGAAATATAAAATATAATTAATTTTTTACACCTACTATAGTCTATTATGTTTGGTGCTTAGTGATTAATAAAACCTAAGACTTTGGGATGGAGAAGAAAAAACATAAAATATTTGTTATTCATTTATAGTCTTTTAACTCTCTGGTTTACTGACGAAGAAACACGAAATTTTGTGATGGAGAAGAAACATATTGAACAAATTTACATCTAATTTACCATAATTCAATGTACAAAAGGTAAATATAAATAAGTTTGAGCTTCATTATTTAATCTTAATTTTTACCTATATTATATAAAATATATGCCATGGACTATAGTCTTTTGTCTTTGTTTTTTAGTGGGTAAAAACCTAAAATTTTATGTTGGAGTTGAAAAATAAAATATAATTAATTTTTTACACCTACTATAGTCTATTATGTTTGTTGCTTAGTGATGAAAAAATCCTAAGCCTTTGAGATGGTGAAGAAAAAATCTAAAATATTTGTCATTAATTTATAGTCTTTTAACTCTCTGGTTTATTGACGAAGAAACATGAAATTTGGTGATGGAGAAGAAACATATTGAACATATTTACGTCTAATTTACCATAATTCAATGTGAAAAAGGTAAATATAAATAAGTTTGAGCTTCATTATTTAATCTTAATTTTTACCTATATTATATAAAAGATATGTCATGGACTATGGTCTTTTATCTTTGTTTTTTAGTGGGGAAAAACCTAAAATTTTATGTTGGAGTTGAAAAAGAAAATATAATTAATTTTTTACACCTACTATAGTCTATTATGTTTGGTGCTTAGTGATGAAAAAAACCTAAGAGTTTGGGATGGAGAAGAAAAAACCTAAAATATTTGTCATTCATTTATTGTCTTTTAACTCTCTGGATTACTGACGAAGAAACATGAAATTTGGTGATGGAGAAGAAACATATTGAACTGATTTACATCTTATAAACCATAATTAAATGTGAAGAAGGTAAATATAAATAATTTTGAGCTTCATTATTTAATCTTAATTTTTACCTATATTATATAAAATATATGTCATGGACTATAGTCTTTTATCTTTGTTTTTTAGTGGGGAAAAACCTAAAATTTTATGTTGTAGTTGAAAAATAAAATATAATTAATTTTTTACACCTACTATAGTCTATTATGTTTGGTGCTTAGTGATGAAAAAAACCTAAGACTTTGGGATGGTGAAGAAAAAACCTAAAATATTTGTCATTCATTTAAAGTCTTTTAAGTCTCTGGCTTACTGACGAAGAAACATGAAGTTTTGTGATGGAGAAGAAACATATTGAACATATTTACGTCTAATTTACCATAATTCAATGTGAAAAAGGTAAATCTAAATAAGTTTGAGCTTCATTATTTAATCTTAATTTTTACCTAATTTATAAAAATATATGTCGTGGACTATAGTCTCTTATCTTTGTTTTTTAGTAGGGAAAAACCTAAACTTTTATGTTAGAGTTGAAAAATAAAATATAATTAATTTTTTACACCTACGATAGTCTATTATGTTTGGTGCTTAATGATGAAAAAAACCAAAGACTTTAGGATGGTGAAGAAAAAACCTAAAATATTTGTCATTCTTTTATAGTCTTTTAACTCTCTGACGAAGAAACATGAAATTTTGTGATGGAGAAGAAACATATTAAACATATTTACATCTAATTTACCATAATTCAAGGTGAAAAAGGAAAATATAAATAATTTTAAGCTTCATTATTTAATCTTAAATTTTACCTATATTATATAAAAGATCTGTCATGGACTATAGTCTTTTATCTTTGTTTTTTAGTGGGGAAAAACCTAAAATTTTATAATGGAGTTGAAAAATAAAATATTATTAATTTTTAACACCTACTATAGTCTATTACGTTTGGTGCTTAGTGATTAATAAAACCTAAGACTTTGGGATGGAGAAGAAAAAACATAAAATATTTGTTATTCATTTATAATCTTTTAACTCTGTGGCTTACTGACGAAGAAACACGAAATTTTGTGATGGAGAAGAAACATATTGAACATATTTACATCTAATTTACCATAATTCAATGTAAAAAAGGTAAATATAAATAATTTTGAGCTTCATTATTTAATCTTAATTTTTACCTATATTATATAAAATATATGTCATGGACTATAGTCTTTTCTCTTTGTTTTTTAGTGGGTAAAAACCTAAAATTTTATGTTGGAGTTGAAAAATAAAATATAATTAATTTTTTACACCTACTATAGTCTATTATGTTTGTTGCTTAGTGATGAAAAACGTAACACCCATTTTAATTATTTAGTCATTTTATTATTATTTTAAATATTATGTGTTGGTGTGCCCTTTGGTGGGGGTGTATTTGGTGATGTTTGGTGGGTGTCCCTAATGTGGGAGGATTATTGGTGGTGTTTTGGTGAATATAATAATATAGTGTATAATATTAATATTGGTGGGAATATTATTATTATTATTATATTTATTATAGTTACTATTGTTATTAATATTATTATTATTTTGGTGAGATAATAATATTATTAGTATTATTATTATCATTATTATTCTATTAAGTTATTATTATTATTATTAAGTTATTATTATTATTGGGATTAGAGACTTAAAATAGAGAATGTGAGGGGTTAGTAGTTTTCACGATACATTGTGAGAAGTTAGAGAAAGTGGAAAAAGAATGATAGAAAGGAGAGAAGTGAGAAGAACGGAAAAGGGAACGGAAAAGGGAGCGAAGAACGAAGGAACGTGGAAAAGTCAGAATTGGCCAAACCTTGGAGGGTTCTTTCATCGATCAACCGATTAACAAGGTAAGGGGGGAGAAACTTGATTGGGAAATGGTTTATACATGTATAGGGTAGTTGGGGATTCCTTAACCCCGTAGAAAGATCATCTATATATGATATTGTGAGTTGATATGTTATGATTGATGATGATTGTTGTTAATTGTATAGTAATCATTAATGAATTGTTGTTTTTGGTTGAGTTGGCATATAGGGCATACAGGGTGTTTTACGGTTTTTAGGGAAAGTTCTGTATGGCTTTTGAGGTATCGATAAAGTGTGTAGGTGATGATTTTGGGAATAGGAATTAGAAACCTATTGGTTACGGTAATGTGCAAGATTGGTACTAGAATAGACTGAGGATCTGAGTTGAGATGATAGGTACAATTTGGCCTAGAATAACACTGCTGAACTGTGAGAAAAACTGGTAAATCGCAGCATTCGCTGGGCTTCGCCTGGCGAGTGTTGGCGAAGCTTCGCCTGGCGAAGGGAGGCGAGAGTTTGCCTGGCGAGCTGAGGCGAGTGGCAGCGAATAATTCAGAGTTAAGTCCCAGACCTAAAGGGTAGGAACTTCGCCTGGCGAGCGTGGCCAGCGAAGGTTCGCCTGGCGAATGAAGGTTCGCCTGGCGAATGCACGATAGTGAAATGAGGGCTTCGCCAGCAGGTTCGCCTGGAGAATGCTAGCGAAGGTTCGCTATGGGGCTTCGCCTGGCGAATGTCAGCGAACGTAGCAGAACCAGAATGTGATTTTGTGATATCTTGGCCTTGAGCTTTGGGCTTGTGTGATCCCTTTGGCCTTGATGCACTGTACGAATGATGAGTGTGGGAACTAACTTGTGTACTTGGTGATAGTGCATGTTTCCCGTAATAATGACTGGTGGACAATTAGTTGATGTATATGTATGTAGTGATCAGTAGGATCGTGTATCCCCGAGTAGTGGGATGTGTTTGTATCTTGGTGATAGAATATGAACTTGTTTACTAACTGATTGATTTATATGGTGTTGGTGCATGTTATATCTATGTATATATATGCGATGTATAATGATACGATCAGGTGGATCGTGTGCACTTAGTGTGCCTGAACATAATAGTTATGCCTTGGTGTGTGCATATCATGGTGTCTTGGTGGGATGGATCATGTCCCGGATGGAGCGTAAGTGATCTGTCCGTACTCCTTTGTGGAGAATGGTGGGGTTGAATCATGTCTTTGATGGAGCGTAAGTGATTCACCCGTACTCCTTTGTGGAGAATGGTGGGGTTGAATCATGTCTCGGATGGAGCGTAAGTGATTCACCCGTACTCCTTTGTGGAGAATGGTGGGTTTGATTGAATGAACCAATGAGTCGGTACCGCATGCATGGTGTTGAGTTGCATTTTGCATTATAATATGTTATATTATAATTTGAACAGTAGGTTCGTTATATGGTGTTGTTGGGGTGAATAATTGATGTGTGGTGTGTTTTACTGCCTTATTACATGTATTACGTTACCATTATATTTTTGATCATGTTTTCTCACCCCTTTGTTGTTGTTGTGGTCTGTGCTTCTTCGGAAGTACAGATAATCCAGGTGCTTAGCTAGCTTGGATATTGGTGTGATTGTCGAGTCTAGGATGCTCTGATACGTAGCACGGGACTTGGGCGTTTTTATTTGTTTTATGTTGAGCTTATATTTTATTTCCCTGTGAACGTATCAAACTTTTATTATTTATACACATGAAAAACAATTAAAATTAAATAATCAAGCTCAATAAAGTTCATGTTCATAATATTCACATTGATTTATTGTATATTACTTCTAAAAATATTCAATATTTTTCTTCACCATCCCAAAGTCTTAGGTTTTGTTATCACTAAGCAACAAACATAATAGACTATAATAGATGTAAAAAATTAATTGTATTTTATTTTTCAACTCCATCACAAAATTTTAGGTTTATCCCCACTAAAAGACAAAGTTAAAACACTATAATCCGTGACTTATATTTTTTAAAATATAGGTAAAAATTAAAATTAAATAATGATACTCACATTTATTTATATTTACCTTTTTCACACTGAATTATGGTGAATTAGATGTAAATATATTCAATATGCTTCTTCTCCATCACCAAAATTTTGGTTTCTTCACTTCTAAGAAACTAAGTTAAGAGACTACAAATGAATGACCCATTATTTATACACATGAAAAACAATTAAAATTAAATAATCAAGCTCAATATTGTTCATATTCATAATATTCACATTGACTTATTGTATATTACTTCTAAAAATATTCAATATTTTTCTTCACCATCCCAAAGTCTTAGGTTTTGTTATCACTAAGCAACAAACATAATAGACTATAATAGATGTAAAAAATTAATTGTATTTTATTTTTCAACTCCATCACAAAATTTTAGGTTTATCCCCACTAAAAAACAAAGTTAAAAGACTATAATCCGTGACTTATATTTTATAAAATATAGGTAAAACTTAAAATTAAATAATGATACTCACATTTATTTATATTTACCTTTTTCACACTGAATTATGGTGAATTAGATGTAAATATATTCAATATGCTTCTTCTCCATCACCAAAATTTTGTTTTCTTCACTTCTAATAAACTAAGTTAAGAGACTACAAATGAATGAACCATTATTTATACACATGAAAAACAATTAAAATTAAATAATCAAGCTCAATAAAGTTCATATTCATAATATTCACATTGACTTATTGTATATTACTTCTAAAAATATTCAATATTTTTCTTCACCATCCCAAAGTCTTAGGTTTTGTTATCACTAAGCAACAAACATAATAGACTATAATAGATGTAAAAAATTAATTGTATTTTATTTTTCAACTCCATCACAAAATTTTAGGTTTATCCCCACTAAAAGACAAAGTTAAAAGACTATAATCCATGACTTATATTTTATAAAATATAGGTAAAAATTAAAATTAAATAATGATACTCACATTTATTTATATTTACCTTTTTCACACTGAATTATGGTGAATTAGATGTAAATATATTCAATATGCTTCTTCTCCATCACCAAAATTTTGGTTTCTTCACTTCTAAGAAACTAAGTTAAGAGACTACAAATGAATGAACCATTATTTATACACATGAAAAACAATTAAAATTAAATAATCAAGCTCAATAAAGTTCATGTTCATAATATTCACATTGATTTATTGTATATTACTTCTAAAAATATTCAATATTTTTCTTCACCATCCCAAAGTCTCAGGTTTTGTTATCACTAAGCAACAAACATAATAGACTATAATAGATGTAAAAAATTAATTGTATTTTATTTTTCAACTCCATCACAAAATTTTAGGTTTATCCCCACTAAAAGACAAAGTTAAAAGACTATAATCCGTGACCTATATTTTATAAAATATAGGTAAAACTTAAAATTAAATAATGATACTCACATTTATTTATATTTACCTTTTTCACACTGAATTATGGTGAATTAGATGTAAATATATTCAATATGCTTTTATATAAAAAATATGTCATGGATTATAGTCTTTTATCTTTGTTTTTTAGTGGGGAAAACCAAAAATTTTTGGATGGATTAGAAAAATAAAATATAACTAATTTTTTACATCTACTATAGACTATTATGATTTTTGCTTAGTGATAAAAACACCTAAAACTTTGGGATGGTGAAGAATAATATTGAATATTTTTAGATGTAATATACCATAAGTCAATGTGAATACGATGAATATAAATAATATTGAGCATGATTATTTATTTTTCATTGTTATGCATATGTTTAAATTACGGGTCATTCATTTGTAGTCTCTTAACTTAGTTTCTTAGAGGTGAAGAAACCAAAATTTTGGTGATGGAGAAGAAGAAAAATATAGAAATTGTTTACATCTATTATAGCATAATACAATGTGATTATAGTGAGTACATATAACATTGAGCTTAAATATTTAATTTAAGTTATTACCCATATGTATATAATTTATTTGTCATTCATTTATAGTCATTCAACTCTGTGGGTTAATAACGAAGAAACATGAAATTTGGTTATGGAGAAGAAACATATTGAATATATTTACATCTAATAAACCATAATTCAATGTGAAAATGGTAAATATCAATAAATTCTGGCTTGATTATTTATTTTAATTATTACCTGTTTTATATAAAATATGTGTCATGGATTATAGTCTTTTAACTTTGTTTTTTAGTGGGGAAAAACCAAAAATTTTGTGATCGAGTAGAAAATTAAAATATAAATAATTTTTCATCTACTACAGTCTATTATGTTTGTTGCTTAGTGATAAAAAAACCTAAAACTTTGGGAACGTGAAGAAAAATGTTGAATACTTCTAGATGTAATATATCATAAGTCAATGTCAATACGATGAATATAAATAATATTGAGCTTGATTAATTAATTTTAATTGTTATTCATATGTATGAGTGATGGGTCATTCATTTGTAGTCTCTTAATTTAATTTCTTAGACGTGAAGAAACCAAAGTTTTGGTGATGGAGAAGAAGAAAAATATAGAAATTGTTTACATCTATTACACCATAATACATTATGATTATAGTGAACACAAATAACATTGAGCTTAAATATTTAATTTTAGTGCTTACCCTTGTAGATATAATTTATTTTTCATTGATTTATACTCTTTGAACTCTGTGACTAGTGACGAAGAAACATGAAATTTTGTGATGTAGTAGAAACATTTTGAATATATTTACATCTTATAAACCATAATTCTGTGTGAAAATGGTAAATATAAATAAATTTTAGCTTGATTATTTATTTTAATTTTTACCTATTTTATATAAAATATATGTTAAGGATTATAGTCTTTTAACTTTGTTTTTTAGTGGGGAAAACCTAAAATTTTGTGATCGAGTATAAAAATAAAATAAAATTAATTTTTTTCATCTACTATAGTCTATCATGTTAGTTGCTTAGTGATAAAAATACCTAAAACTTTGGGATAGTGAAGAAAAATATTGAATATTTTTAGATGTAATATATCATAAGTCAATGTGAATACGATGAATATAATCAATATTGAGCTTGATTATATAATATTAATTTGTATTCATATGTAAAAATCATCGGTCATTCATTTGTAGTCTCTTAACTTAGTTTCTTAGAGGTGAAGAAACCAAAATTTTGGTGATGGAGAAGTAGAAAAAAAATAGAAATAGTTTACATCTATAATATAATGAGATTATGGTGAACAAAAATAAAATTGATCTTAAATATTTAATTTTAGTGATTACCCATGTAGATATAATTTATTTGCTATTCATTTATAGTCTTTTGACTTTGTGGCTTAGTGACGAAGAAACGTGAAATTCGGTGATGGAGAAGAAACATATTGAATATACATACATCTAATAAACCATAATTCAATGTGAAAATGGTAAATATCAATAAATTTTAGCTTGATTATTTATTTTAATTATTACCTATTTTATATAAAATATGTGTCATGGATTATAGTCTTTTAACTTTGTTTTTTAGTGGGGAAAAACCAAAAATTTTATGATCGAGTAGAAAATTAAAATATAAATAATTTTTCATCTACTATAGTCTATTATGTTTGTTGCTTAGTGATAAAAAAAACCTAAAACTTTGGGAATGTGAAGAAAAATGTTGAATACTTCTAGATGTAATATATCATGAGTCAATGTCAATACGATGAATATAAATAATATTGAGCTTGATTATTTAATTTTAATTGTTATTCATATGTATGAGTTATGGGTCATTCATTTGTAGTCTCTATACTAAATTTCTTAGACGTGAAGAAACCAAAATTTTGGTTATGGAGAAGAAGAAAAATATAAAAATTGTTTGTATCTATTACACCATAATACAATATGATTACAGTGAACAAAAATAACATTGAGCTTAAATATTTAAATTTAATGATTACTGTAATACCCCAAATTTTACCCTTACATTTAGTCAGTCATGGCGCATGACATTTCATTTTTTGCGTCCGTTAATCACTAACCAATCATTGAGCGCGATTTGTTTTGCAGGAATTACCCCTGGGGGCGTTTTGGTCATTTTGAAGCATAATTCGTAATTTTGGGCCCGATGAGGTTTTATTCCTGAGTCATTTATTTACATGGGTTGATTATGTCAAGGTGTCGGCACGTTTCGACTGGTATTGAGAAACTCTTGTCAGAAGTAGTTGGACTCAGGGTCGTTTCGGTGTTTTGTTTTGAATGATAGGAGCTTGGGCTGAAAAGAAAGAGGATAGTGTTAATGCTATTCAGAGAAATCATGTGATCAAAGGGATTGTGGTTAATCATGTCGCGGGATACTGGTTATAAAATTAATCGAGGCAAATATTTTTGAGACTTTTATCCATAGGTACTCATAAGTTGCAACTCAAAGGTGGATTTAAATAATTTGTGAATTATTATTCATGGATATTTAAGTTTATAATTGAGAAAATAAACATGAGTATTTGTTGGATTTTATTTCATAAATATTAAAGTACAGTAGAATTGAAAGAACACTTTCGAATTCTATTCAAAATGATTACAAGAGAATGGCATCTATTCTAAAAAAGGGTCCTAAGTCCTAAAAAACTCTTTGGTCTTCATTTGGTTTTCCCGTGAATTCTTCATACACTTCTTGATTACCTGAAAAAAAGAAACAAACAAAGACAAAACAAAGCAAAATAGAAGAAAATGTTAGAAATTATTTTTGACGCTCTCAGAACATCGTCATCATCGAGTGCCGGGAGTGGCACAACCGAAGCTGCGTCCTACCCCCGTTACCGATCCGCGCCGTTGGCGTCAGATCAGGTAACATCTATTCTTATCTAAGGGACAACCGAGAGATAAAAGAGATAAAAGAAGCGGGACTGATTCGCTTTTGCCGCAAGTGGATTCATTTCAAAATCGAGTAAATCCTTATTTACTTTCCAAACTGATACGAGAGTAAAACAACATAGTCAATCCGGATTCAGACCCGGATGCCGGCGGGTCTGAATCACTTTGCCTTCAAGGTTATCCAACACCTGAAATTCACAAAACAGCATCAGAATTTTCCAAGGTTCCTAACCAAACTCAAAGCCAAAAAAGATTTACAAGCTGCATGGAATTCATAAGTCACTCAACCAATGGAACAACAGACGCAAGAAAAGAGTTCAGCCAGTTCAATTAAGTTCACAGATGCATCAAAATTGGTTCATAAAATAGGAATTCACGATAGCAACAAGGCAAAAGAGCGCGTCCAGGTCTAGATGAATGCAGTTCAACAAACAAACCAAAGCATAAGCAGTTCATAAAATAAAAGAGATGCTTAACAAAGTCAAGCTGCATCAGTTGTGACAAAAGACGAAGTTCAAGCCAAACGAGAAAACAGCAAGATCGAACCAATTCAAGACTGCAAGCACCAAAAACCATGATGCAAGAATTAGATCAGGGTCCATATTACCACTTGGAAAAACAGCAGTCAAAAGGACCGTTCTTGCAACCAAACAGGATATCAAAGTGAAGTTATCAAATCACACCCGCGAGCGAAACTATACCAGAGAAAGAAAGCAAGATAAGCTCACATAATCACACCAGCTCAGGGGAAGCCTCAATCAAAGGTGCAAGTCACAATGAAAAGCCAACAAAGTAGTTCATATCAGTGAAATCCCACGGCCAAATTACCACAAGTCGTTATGAGCATGAGGGCTCAGTTCAGAACATCATTGCCCCAAGCTATAATGGAATCGGTTGAGACAAACCATCTGCAAACAGAGGAAATACCAGAAAACCAGAAGGATAGATAAACTGATCAACAGCAACAATGCAGTAAATCGAAAGGATAGGTTCAATGTGAAACAAACGGTGCACCAACAACACCAAGCTGATATGTTTAATCATGCCCTCAGTAAACTCATCACTGGGCAGAGATTCGAGCTGCCGGGAGAGAAACAACTAGAGTGTCTCCAGCTCCCAACCAAGCGTCGAAAACAAGGGAAATTCGAACAAAACAACCAATCTCGAAGGCTCCCAACAATCATCAAGAGTAGAAACAAGAACGGATGCCCTGGTAGCTCAGACTGTGATGTCGTCATCGCCGCGTAACTTTCTCGGCAACTTTGACTCAACCAAAGCATCAGCATCCATACCAAGTCTGAAAGAAGAAAAGGAATGTTAGTGAACTCGCATCAAGCAGAAATCAGACGAATCCAATCAAGTGAACCCAAAAAGGAAAGTCAGCGAGCAAATCGCAAAAGCCGTGTTTGAAAATCCATCAAGAAAATCAAATCCACATCTGCAAATATCAAAAGAGAATCCAATCCAATCAGCAGTAATATAAATCGCATCCAAAAGAGGAATAATCCCAAAGTATCAGAAAAAAAACGTAAATCAAATCCAATCCTCCTCATGTCAGATTGAAATTTCGAATTTGGGTCTCAATAATAACAAAGCCCATGGAACCACAAGAGTATATAAAAGGAGAAATACCACCTGTGTGAGGAGAGGACAAAATCGCGAAAACCCTAGACGAAAACGGTGAAGAACACAAAACCCTAGTGGTCGCGAGAGGGAGAGAGATCGAAACAAAGCAACCCGAGTGGAGAGGATTCACCGGCGCCGTTTAAAACCACGACGAGCAAAAAACCCTCCACGGAGGCTCAGATCACCATCATCGCCTCCGTTCGTCACCGATTGCGAACGAGAATGTAAGCCAGGAACATAATACCGTCACATTTAACATTGTTCGGTTTGATTTCAGGATTTCCAACATGATCAGCGAGAATCACAGCGAGAAAGACGAAGAGGAAGACGAGGTAACAACGGCACCGCAACAGAAAATGGCGACTTCACTGGGGAGTCCTAAACTTTTGAGGGTTATCCCTAACTTGTTCATATTTATTACTATCTATTTTACTATTCATTTGCACGTATATATTTGTGCTCTGATTTTGGGACTGGTCTTTGTGTTGTGAGATAAGTCCTACGCCCGGACTAGTGACATTATTATAGGATGGGGATATATTCGATGAGGCTTATAGGGAGTGAATCCCGACCAAGCTGATTCGAGAATCACCGCTCAGTTGAGACCTTTTCGAAAATGGTTCGGTTGAACGAGTAATCGTGAAAACTTTTTCCATGGTCGATTGGAGTCTGTGATATTGGGAACCGTAGTACCTTAACACCACCTTGGCCTTATTTAGGACGTAGTGCGGGAACTATGTGGGAGTAATCCTACAATGGTTGCTACGCGATACTACACTCAAAAGAGGTTCTCTTGAGAATAATATTAACCCCCGAGTCAATCGGAAGGTTGATAATATCCGAAAGATGGACTGACGACTTTGGGCACTTTTTAGAACCTTGTTCTGCAGGTACGACTAACCTATAGTACACTCCTTTTTGGGATGGGTAGACCTTAACTCCGCTCACGTACCTTTAACCTAGGACTTTATGTGTTTTCATGCATTGCATCCATAAAGCATCATATTACATTAAGACTTCATGGAATTCAAACTATTTATGAACATTGCAGGATACCATGGATCACTCTAGGAAGCATACTTTGAAATTTACTTTTAAGGGTTTTAATTTGGAAGTCCTAGAGAAGCTAAGGGATTTGGTTCAAGATCAAGAAGAGTTCCAAAACAGATATGGAAGGCTATTGTCTTTGTTGAAGGTTCAAGTAAACGAAGGACTTCTTGCGACTTTGCTACAGTTTTATGATCTAGATTATCACTGCTTCACTTTTCCAGATTATCAGCTTTTACCTACCTTAGAAGAGTACTCTCAGTTGGTGGGATTACCTATCTTGGATAAGTCTCCATTCCCTTTCTTGGAGGAAGACCCTAAAGAACGAGATATTGCTAAAGCCATTTGTCTAAGGATATCCGATGTCAAAAACAATATGATCACCAAAGGGGGGACCTCCGGTTTTCTCAGGGACTTCCTAATTAAGAAGGCCCAATTTTATGCCGATCATAAAGACATGTTTGCCTTTGAGACAATATTTGCTCTGCTTATTTATGGGTTGCTGCTTTTTCCTAGTTTTGAGGGGTTTGTGGACCTTAATGCAATCAAGACCTTCATGAGAAGAAATCCAATTCCAACACTATTGGGTAATACTTATCATTCAGTACATCTCCGAAACTTTCATGGTGGAGGAATGATTGCATGTTGTGTGCCATTACTATACAAGTGGTTTATTTCTCACTTACCCAAGTCCGGTCCGTTCTGGAGACCTAATCAAGAACGTTGGTCGCAAAAAGTTATGGCTTTAACTCACTCTGATATTGATTGGTATAATCGCATGTACGATGGGATATCGATCATTGATAGTTGTGGAAACTTCAACAATGTGCCTTTGCTCAGCTTCACTGGAGGAATTAGCTACAATCCAGTCTTAGCTCGCCGACAGTTGGGATACCCCTTGAGGGAACCGCCTAAAGGTATTCATGTGGAGAAAATCTTTTTCAAAGACGACAAAAAGCTTCAAGATCAGATTCTATCTTCTTGGAATCGTCTGCATAGGAAAGACAAAGAAAGTTTAGGAAGACCTAATTGTGCGTCCCTGGAACCATACCTTCAATGGGTCCGAGGAAGAGCTGTTGAGTTGAAGATGCCCTACTCTCGCCAAGATCCTTTACCTCAAAGAGAAGAACCTGTCCAGTATTTCATGACTGAAGTTGAGACTTTGAAGATCGCTTTGAAGAGATCACAACTCGAAACAGAAGCATGGAAGAACAAATACCATGTGATGGCCAGCGAGTACGAAGAGCTTCAAAAGCAGATTCAGTCGAAGAATGATGAGATACAATCCTACAAGAAGAGAAGGCTCTACGAATATTTATTTTCCTCCGGATCTCCGTCTGCTCACTGAAGTTGTGGAAGATGCTTCTCTAGGACTTTCTAGGCTTTTATTTAGCTGTTTTGGTTGCAAGAATATTATTTGTAATTTGTCTTCAATTAATTAAAAGTTTCCTTGGTATTCCGCAATATTCGTAAATATTTGAATTCCATGAAATCTTCATTTGCATTCACATTTTTAGCATCACACTTTTGCATTGCATGTGTCTCCCGATTTCTCATACTCGGTTCTCTCACCTTCCAGTTTTGTCACCCTGAGTTCTCTGCATCAATACGACCCTTCATAAGGATGGAAGATTAAAATCAAGAGATCAACCGTGTCAGCCATGAAATCGAAGATCTTCGAGGAAGTGTAGGGCAGATTTTGGAAATGCTACAAGCTCTTAGTGTGAAGGTGGATGCTCAGTCTACTGTTGCTTCTGTTACGGAATCTCCACCAGCTGTTACTGTCGAGAATGTACCTCATCATGGTCTTCAATCCGGTTTGGTGCCTCCTAGCGCTCAACCAGTTCGACGAGCTACCCCTCCAAAGTGCAAAACTCCTAACTCCGACCATGGTAAAGGACCTGCACGTTCGAGGAACCGCAAAACAGCTACTCCTCAACCTTGGCAACATCAGCAGAATTATGTTCAAGGTTATTCGTTTCCATATGTCCAACAACCTTATATAGCTACTGTTACCCCTCCTTTCGATCAGCAGTTTTCTACATACCAGCCTGTGCAGTCAGCTCCGGTATATCAAGCACCGATTCATCAACAACCTTTCGGTTATCCGCCCATGCAAGTTCCTGTCAACAGTCAACGAGTGCCCAACGCTCCTGTTCATCAGCAATCACAGGATCAGGTTCCTTATCTCCGTAAGAGTCAGTATAAGCCTTGTCCTCCAATTCCGATGACTTTCACTGAGTTATACTCCCATTTGGTACAACAGGGTCTGATTACCACCCGTGCTTTGGGTCCTCCTCCTAATCCATTACCTACAGGTTACAACGCTGCCGCTCATTGTTTATTTCATGAGGGTGCGCCCGGCCATGATCTAGAGAATTGCTATGCTCTTAAGAAAGTTGTTAGAAATTTGCTAGAAACGAAGAAGTTGTCTTTTAGCGATGCTCAGCTGAAGATCGAGACTCCTCTCGGGGTCCCTCACTTGTCGAGTTCGAATTCTGCAAAGCATGCTACTCCTGTGGCAAATCAGCCGAATCCAGTAATTATACAAAGGCCTAGCTTGCTTCATTTCAGCAACCCTCAAGATGATATGACCGGGATCAACAAAGAATCTGGGAAATTTATTTTGAAGCAACGACTGAAAACTGTTGAAGATGTGACCAGCGTAACTGGGGCAAGCCATGACGACTCACAGTGATCACGAACCAGACGTCCTTTCCATTGAGGCTCCGCCAAAGGAAACTATTACTTTTGAATGCGAGATTGCATGAACATTTAGAAGGATTTTTCCGACAGTTCATTCGTTTATTTATATGTATGTCTCTTTGATTAAGCATATTTAGCATGTACGAACTTGTTTATCTTTGATTAATGCAACGCATATGTTTGTCTTGAATAAGTCCATTCGTTTCACTCATTCAAAATATATTTTTTCATAAATTATAATGCCAACTTTACCCGATCTCTTGTTCTGATGGAGAATTGGGAGGAGGATGACGAACCTAAAACGTCAGATTTCTTGTCGTATGCTTTCGATTAAAACCTGCTGATGATGTAAGGCATTGTTTCAAATCCCAAACACTGGAGATATAAGGATGTTAATCCCTAGTCAACCTCTTTGAGCCTTGAAGTAGGAGTTTTTCTTTCTTTTAAGAACCGTCATCCTAACCTGGGGCAGGGTAGGTCTCAGTTAAGCCGATCGAGCGCTTAGATCCTCAAAAAGGAGGAGCAAAACTTCGAGAATTTATTCTTAGCATCTTAAGAAGTCCAATACAATGACTATCCCTCGGTTACCTAAGGAGTGGGGCAGTCACGAGCCTTTCAAAAGATTTACGCGACTTGTGCATAAAAGAATATTCGAAAATAAGAGCCCGCTAAGTGAAAACCTATGAAGGAGACTTAGGCAAAACTGGGGATCCCGCTGGACTCCAAAGTCAGATCAAAAGACGTCGTCCAGGAAAAAGTTAGGGAATAAGAACAACAAACCAGTAGTTTTTTTTTAGAATCCCTATAAAGAACGAAGTCGTGCGACCAATTGCCATTAGAAATAGGTGAGTGACTGTGTAATACCCCAAATTTTACCCTTTCTTTTTTATTTTTATTTTAAATTCTTATTAACTTAATAAATTAACCTTTTTTTTTAGATCTTGTTTTTTTAACTAATAATAATTTAATTAAAATTTTTTTTATAACTTTACTAATGTTTTTTATTAACTTTTTTTTTCTATTTAGTTTATTTATTTAAATCATTTTAAGCTCTTCTTACTAACTTTTAGGATTTAGATTAAAATTTAATTTATTTTTTTTTCTTTTCTTTAAGAGTAAATTTTTTTATAACCTTTTTTAATTAATTTCTAACACATTTTTTAATCAAATTCTATTACCTTTTTAAAATCAAATCTTTTTTCTAACTTTTTTAAATCTTTTTTCTAACTACTTTTTTAAAGCTAAATCTTTTTTCTAATTTTTTTTAAAAAATTAAATCCTTTTTCTAACTACTTTTTTAAAGTTAAATCTTTTTTCTAACTCCTTTTTAAAGTTAAATCTTTTTTTCTAACTCTTTTTAAAAATTAAATCTTTTTTTCCTCTAACTCTTTTTATAAAATTAAATCTTTTTTTTCTCTAACTTCTTTTTAAAATTAAATCTTTTTTTTCTAACTATTTTAAAAATTAAATCTAACCTTTTTTTTTTATAAATTAAATCTATCCTTTTTTTAAAAAAAATAAATCTAAATTTTTTTTGACACCATCCTTTTTCAAATTAAAATTCTAAATTCCTTTTAAAATTAAATTCTAATGCCATTTTATTTTCTTTTTTAAAATTAATATCTAAATTCCTTTTAAAATTAAATTCTAACAGTTTTTAAAATAATTCTAACACTTTTTTTTTTCAACATTCAAATGTTTTTTATTTTAAAATTCTAACTCATTTTTTTTAAACTTAAAACTCTAATTTTTATTTAACTTGAAACTCTAACTTTCTTTGCTAACATTTTTAAATTTAAATCCCAACACTTTTTTTTTATCAAATCCAATCACAATAAATCACAGATGGGGCAAAATCAAATCAATCAGATCATATCATCATCATAAGAAAATCAGATCTAAATATCAACATCACCATCATTGAATCAAATCTGAAATCATCATAAAAATTCATTCAAATCAAATCAGAGATTGAAAAAGATTGAGATATTCAAATCAAATCTGAGATTGAAAAAGATTTAAAAAAATCAAGTATAAAAGGACCCTCAGGAGCAACAAAAGGGGGGGATGGACAAGCATCAAAAACTCTTACAGTCTTCATCAAAAGTAACTAACTCTTCTTTTTTTTAATTTCTAATCTTTTTTATATCTTTTTTTCAAAATTTCTACCATTTTTTCTTAATTAAAATTCTAACGTTCTAACTCTTTTTTTATTAAAATTCTAACCTTTTCTCTTTTATTTTCAAACTTTTATTTTTATTTTCTAACCTTTTTTTTAAAAACCAAATTTCGAAGTTCTAATTTTTTTGCTAACTTTTAATTCTAACTTTTAATATATTTTCTTTTTCTTAATCACATTAAAAACTCTAACTTTTCCAAATCTCACAAAAAAAACCTAATTCCATTCTAACTCTTTTCTTATTACCTAAATTCTCATCGTCTCAAAACGTTCATCACTTAACTTCTAATTATTGTCAATTCCAATTTTCATCCTTCATTCCTAACAGTATTCTTGATTATCCATGAACCTGTTCACTAATATTTATTTATTTTTGTATTTATTTTTATATTTGTACATAATCTGACATCATCGTTGCTATTTCATATTCCATTATCACTTGTATATTATCGCCATCTTCTTTGCATATTAATTTTCATTGTTTATTAATTTTTCGCTAACATCCTCATTTTTAAGATCCAAATTTCTAACTTTTTTTCTTGTTTCGTTAAAATTATAATTTTCTACTTAAATTCCTAACATTCCCGTCTAATTTTTTGTCTAACCCCGTATAATAACAGTCTCTGTTTGTTTTGGTTTTTTTGCAGCTGACTAAGTTCAATTGATTTTATTTTCAGTTTAAATATTCAATTATCATATTTGTAACTGCTTATGGGATGTAATTTTGCGAGACAATTGTCGCATTTATCTTTCCGCACTTTATTTTCTGCCGTTGTATGTATATTTCACTCCTCCGAAGGAATTAGGTCTAGCCGTTTGACCGCCGTGTCAATAGTCCTCAACTTCAAACCCTTACAACTACAAACCCTAATTTTCACAAATGTCTCGCCGCAGGCAAAATTACCATTTTACCCCTAGCATTAGGTCAAAGAGCCGCCGCGCTCATTTTAGGGTTTCCCGCCGTGGAATCCCTAATTTAACCCTAATTTCAACTTAACATTTCAACGTAGAAATTTGGAGTTCCTACACTCCGCGTAAGCGTGTCCTTAAGACATGTTTATTCCCCTTGAGACCTTGACCACAGTCAAGAAGTCTCTAACCTCCCTTTTGAGGGGAACTACGATTACTCTGATTCCACTCCCGTAAGGATACGTAGGCACAAGATGCGATGTCTTGCCGAGTAAACTTAGAATTAACCCCTTAGGTCTCCTTTCTCACTTTTAATCCTTATGTACATATACCTTAAGCAAATAAATAAGGCAAATAGTAAACATTTGAACAAAAGGGTCCTGTAGAGTACTACAGAAGTTTAGGGTGCTAATACCTTCCCTAAATTTAACCAACCCCCGAACCCTAGATCTTTCCCCGCATTGTGTTTACGATGCAAAATAGGTTTTCCCTCTTTTGACCTTTTCCTTCGGATAAATCAAAGAGCGGTTGTGAATTGAATTGCGATTCAAACTCATTAATAGTTTGTGATCCTATTTCCACCGCAACAGAAAATGGCGACTTCACTGGGGACGTCTTAACTTTTGAGGGTTATCCCTAACTTGTTCATATTTATTACTATCGGTGTTATTATTCATTTGCATGTATATATTTGTACTCTGATTTGGGGACTGTTCTTGTGTTGTGAGATAAGTCCTACGCCCGAACTAGTGACATTATTATAGGATGGGGATATATTCGATGAGGCTTATAGGGAGTGAATCCCGACCAAGCTGATTCGAGAATCACCGCTCAGTTGAGACCTTTTCGAAAATGGTTCGGTTGAACGAGTAATCGCGAAAACTTTTTCCATGGTCGATTGGAGTCTGTGATATTGGGGACCGTAGTACCTTAACACCACCTTGGCCTTATTTAGGACGTAGTGCGGGAGCTACGTGGGAGTAATCCTACAACGGCTGCTACGCGATACTACACTCAAAAGAGGTTCTCTTGAGAATATTATTCACCCCCGAGTCAGTCGGAAAGTTGATAATATCCGAAAGATGGGCTGATGACTTTGGGCACTTTGTAGAACCTTGTTCGGCAGGTACAACTAACCTATAGTACACTCCTTTTGGGATGGGTAGACCTTGACTCCGCTCACACCTAGGACTTTGTGTGTTTTCATGCATTGCATCCATAAAGCATCTCATTGCATTGTATTTCATGGAGTTCAAACATCATTCATGGATATCGCGGGATACCATAAATAAAAAAATAAAATGAAAAAAAAACAAGAAAAAGATTTCCTTGGTACCCCACGACATTCGTAAATGTTTGAATTCCATGAAATCTTCATTTGCATTCACATTTTAGCATCATACTTTTGCATTGCATGTGTCTCCCGATTTCTCATACTCGGTTCTCTCACCCTCCAGTTTTGTCACCCTGAGTTCTCTGCATCAATACGACCCTTCAAAAGAATGGAAAATCAAAACCAAGAGATCAACCGTGTCAGCCATGAATTCGAAGATCTTCGAGGAAGTGTAGGGCAAATTTTGGAGATGTTACGAGCTCTTAGTGTGAAGGTGGATGCTCAGTCTACTGTTGTTTCTAAGACTAATACCGTTATGGAACCTCAACCAGCTGTTACTGTCGAGAATGTACCTCCTCACGGTCTTCAATCCGGTTTGGTGCCTCCCAGTGCTCAACCAGTTCGACGAGCTACCCCTCCAAAGTGCAAAACTCCTAACTCCGACCATGGTAAAGGACCTACACGTTCAAGGAACCGCAAAAAGGCTACTCCTCAACCTTTACAATACCAGCAGAGTTATGTTCAAGGTTATCCGTTTCTATATGTTCAACAACCCTATGTAGCTACTGTTGCACCTCCTTTCGATCAGCAGTTTCCTACATGCTAGCCTGTACAGTCAGCTCCGGTATATCAGGCACCAGTTTATCAACAACCTTCCGGTTATTCGCCTATGCAAGTTCCTGTCGACAGTCAACGAGTGCCCAACGCTCCTGTTCACCAGCAATCACAGGATCAGGTTCCTTATCCCCGTAAGAGTCAGTATAAGCCTTGTCCTCCAATTCCGATGACTTTCACTGAGTTATACCCCCATTTGGTACAACAAGGTCTGATTACCACCTGTGCTTTGGGTCCTCCGCCTAATCCATTACCTGCAAGTTACAACGCTACCGCTCATTGTTTATTTCATGAGGGTGCGCCCGACCATGATCTAGAGAATTGCTACGCTCTTAAGAACTGTGTCAGAAATTTGCTAGAAACGAAGAAGTTGTCTTTTGGCGATGCTCAGCTGAAGATCGAGACTCCTCTCGGGGTCCCTCACTTGTCGAGTTCGAATTCTGCAAAGCATGCTACTCCTGTGGCAAATCAGTCGAATCCAGTAATTATTCAAAGGCCTAGCTCGCTTCATTTCAGTAACCCTCAAGATGATATGACCGGGATCAACAAAGAATCTGGGAAAGTTATTTTGAAGCAATGACGGAAAACTGTTGAAGATGTGACCAGCGTAACTGGGGCAAGCCATGACGACTCACAGTGATCGTAAACCCGACGTCCCTTTCCATTGAGGCTCCGCCAAAGGAAACTGATACTCTTGAATGCAAGATTTCATAAACATTTAGAAGGATTTTTCCGACAGTTCATTTATATGTATTTCTCTTTGATTAAGCATATTTAGCATGCACGAACTTGTTTATCTTTGATTAATTAATGCAACGCATATGTTTGTCTTGAATAAATCCATTCGTTTCACTCATTCAAAAAAAAAAACGTTTTCATAAATCATAATGCCAACTTTACCCGATCTCTTGTTCTGATGGAGAATTGGGGGGAGGATGACGAACCCAAAACGTCAGATTTCTTATCGTATGCTTTCGATTGAAACCCG